>OX031020.1:22139577-22739577 GCA_943736025.1 Tenthredo mesomela
TCTCATACGTTTGATAGATCTTTTTTTTTTTTTTTTATCTTCTGCCGAGTAAAATTAACAAAGATTGTGAAAATAAGTTTACCGCATATCCAAATAATTTCTTAGGTTCGATGTATCTTTTGAGAGATTTTAATTGGTAAAGCTTGAATATTATACATATTTAAAAGTCTTCACAATACTGTTTTTTTTTTTTTTTTTTTTTTTAAATAATTTTGTTCAAATTTTAATCGTCTCTTAGTCAAAACGCGATACTATATATTTTTGAGGAAAAAAATATATTCCAAAACAAATCTTCAATAGTTAATCACAAAAGTGTGCGTTTGTAGTTTTGTTACCAATTCTCTGCTCATTAGACGATACAAGAAACGATAATATAATATAGATTCTAATAAGATAAAATAGTTTGGTAAGTTCCTTCATTTTCCCTTTTCTTTTACTTTTTCTTTTTCTTTTACTTTTACTTTTACTTTTTGTTTCTAATCGTCAATATTTTAGCTTTAAAGATACGTCGTACCAAGTCCTATTAGTTTTTATTTTTACTTAAAGAGTTCATTTAATAGCCCGTCAGCCCCTAGATTACTCGTCTCCACATGTTACTATTATCGTCTAAAGGAAAGGAACACTATATGCGCTATATCCATCAATAAGCAAGGTGGTTTTACAACAGATGAATATCTTATCTTACTTAAACCGATTTGAAACCTATATACAAAAGATACTGTACAGTAGTTTGTTGTATTTTCATTTATTTTCATTTATTTTCATTTATTATTTTTATTTTATTTTGTTTCTGATATAATATGTCCGTCATAGCCTTGACCGCGAGTAGACCGTTTCAATTAAAGATCACAGCACAGGGGGATCGACTCACGTTTTAAATATGAAAAATTATTTCCCTTTGAATGAAGTTTTCCTTTGTAGCTTAGAAAAACCTTCTGTTACAACGTGAAAATTTTCTTTTTTTTTTAACCCGTGTACAATGTCCTTTAGAGACGAGCACTAACGTTGCGTGGTACCATAATTAGAGGTCCAATATCCTACGTCTAATATGCCCTAAATTCGTCAATAGGAATATTACAATTAGAGCTAAGATTGTTTGTACCATTGTTTAGGTGAAAGAGCACCCACAGTGACCCCATTTATTGTATTCTGACTACACATAACTCCTTGCTACATAAGGAATATTTTGCAGTGAGATACGGACTTTGGTGGTCACTTTACCATTTAAAAAAAAAAAAAAAAAAAAAAAAAAAATATGTTATGTTTTCTTTTTTTTTTTTTCTTTTTTTCTTTCGGTTTCAATTTGATTATTCCCTCGTAAAGTAATTAATCACTGGCGTTTTTTTTTTTTTATTCAAACAGTGCAAGTATATCGTCGCTTGACGACGGGTTTCCACTGCTTGCACCGCTACTAGGCGGTGTATTTAGATCAGGTGGATCTAAGTATGAGAGTAATTCCATCGGGTCTACAACGTTGTCTGGTAATAGCTAAAATAGAAGGAATAAAAAAAACGAATATTATTCACTGTCCTTCGTTCGATATACTATTTGCAAACACTAAAAAGATCTGCAACGATTCGATTCTTCATTTTATTTCTATTATTTTAACATTCATTCGCTATACTCACATTCAAAGCCTCTTGACCTGTTCCTTCTCCGTCTATAACTGCAGCAGGATCAAAGTTAAGGTCCGACGGTATGTCCGCGGAGTCGTTATTGATGTTTGTACTCGTGTTTCCTGAAGTATTGTGGTTTCCTACTGATTCTTGAGAAGCCGGAGGTACACTTGGAGGTCCGCTATTTCCACCGCCCGGCGTATGAGGTGTGTGTGGTGTGTGTGGTGTGTGAGGTGTGTGAGGCATCTGTAAAAATACCATGAAATATAATTAAACCTCAAGTCTATGTGCAGTTGAGTATTAAAAATTCAACTATAAAAATTAACATCATCGCACCTGGTCGTTCAGAGACTTTTCCATAGCGTTTAAAGGATCGAGAGAATTGACCGAGTCACTTAGGTGGGAAAGGGGACCAGCGCCAGTAGCATAATCATTATTACTACTATTGTTAGTCCCAGAATTCATGTCGTAAGAACCGCCTGACGAATTTCTATGATTCATATTATTATTTCCATATGCAGGCGGAGTATTGTTCATCATAGATCCACTCGCAATACTATTCATGTCCGGCGGTATGTAGGGACTCATCGCCTGATTCATATCCCAATTGTTCATAGTAGGCATGTTCATACTCCCGGGTGACATGGCTTTGCTCATTCTTTTACAGTCGCTTTCTTCCTCAGATTTTATTCCCGTTAAATTTTTAGCAGGTTTCCAGCTAGCTGCTGAATCTATCGTTACTTCTTCTACTTCAGACGTGTTTAGAGTTGTGCTTAGTATCCCCCACATGTACTGATCCACTTCTAAGCCTTCCAGTTGCGCTGGTTTGCTGAAAATGACAAATATCGAAATAAAAAATTGTTCATGGCACAAGTATTTCTATAGAGATTAAATAACTGCATTAAATTCACAGAAAAAGGTCTCATGGTATAAATAAATGAATAATGTCAGCTTACTTGCACACTGGACACCTCCAGGACCCTCTTTCACAGTTTAGTTGTAGATAGGATTCCAGATCGAAGCATTGTATATGTTTGCAATCATGTCCCCTCGCGGGTAGCGTGATTCGTTTGAAAGTAATAGGACATTTTAATGATACCTGGTAAAAGAAAGATTAGGAATTAGTTGTGTTTTATGAACGACTTGCGTTGTACTACTCCTCCAACAAATGTAAATTTTCGAATCCCCCTACCTTCAGTGCTGTTTGTTCTACGACGTCTCGTTCTCTTTCAGACTGCATCCCGTTAGACATAGTATTGTTAAAGTTTCTTTTTATCTTAGCTATGCAGTGTTCTGCGGTAAGTAACCTCTTGCGTAAAAGTCCTTGAAGAACACTCCGTACACTTGGTCGATGAACTAATTGCAGAACGAAGAGATGAGACTATAATGAAAAAGAAGAAATGGGGGTTTATTCAATGCGGTGTTAATTTTTTCAACAGAATTTTTGTCAGTCTATAAATATATAATAATGATATACTCACGCAACAACAAGCCGCAACCGTAATCTGAATGGTGTTTCTCCCAGGCTGACAAACTTCTTTGAGATAAAGCGGTTTGTGGGATGTCTTGTTTTCCCCTCTATCAATAACCAACGGCGTAGCATTTACAGAAACTTGAACACTAGCTGGCCAATTTGTATTCATTTGTCTATCTTCATGGTGAAAACACTTTAATTGTAATTCAAGATCGGATCGCCACATCAGAGTCTCGTGTACAGTAGTTTTCAACTGGAATACGTGGTTACTAACTGCCAAATTATGTTCTAGACGAAAGGGGGGAAGTATTATACCATCCCTCACAGGGAATGTTAATCGCAGCTCGTCATCCTCTGAAAATAAAAAAAAATAATCTTTCATTAATCTTCACCCCAATAGACTAATATATCAACAATTTATACAACTGAATAATAATAAGAAATAATTGCCAAAAACAAATACTCACTCTGAATATTAACCGGTGATTTAATCTCGTTAAAATTCGGTTTAATATCTGGATTTGGGCTAATATAAGGTGTCATACTGGTAGCAGGAGTTAAAGGAGGAGTAGGATTCCCAGGTATAGGACTATGCTGATAGCTCATATTTCCTGCCCCGTTTGTCCTCATTGTAGCAACATCCTGTTGATATTGGCTAGTAGCAGCAGCGTACGGTGACGATGCTCCATATCCCGTTGTCTGCTGATGTCCAACAAATTGATTGTTTACAGAAGCGGGTCCCATGTTAGTAGGTACACCGTTGTTACCGTAATACTGATTGGCCTGTGCTGCCGGGTTGTACGACGGAGTAGCTTGCCTCATCGTCGCAGTACCTCGGATCATAGAATTAGGCACAAAACCAGCACTGCCAGGATTCATTCCTTGCATAGGCTGATATTGCGATTGAAAATTTGGTCTACTCCCAGGGTAGGCGTTGGGATACTGGCTATTAGGCATTGTGTTAAAACCCGGCTGCATTGTTGCTGGATTTGGTCCTGGGTAAGGATTTTGTTGTCTCTTTTGTGCCATATGCATGGCTGGGTTAGGATAGGGTGCTAACCTTCTTGGATAGCCTTGTTGGGTCTGCGCCTGTAAAATTTCAAAAATAAAATATATAGTTTATATATAGTTTTGGGATGAAAAAACGATTTATAAGAAAACGAATTAGTGGTCGTATGGTTCTTTATTGTTTTATTATTATTATTATTTACCTGCATGTTCATCTTGTTCATCTGCATGCTGTTCTGTCCCATCATATTGTTCATTCCCATGTTACCCATGTTCGTTATAGAGTTCATGGGACTTATACCATTCATACCGTTCATTCCGTTCATTCCTCCCATAGTCATTGGATTCATTGTGTTCATACTACTCATTGCGTTCATCGAATTCATGGAATTCATACTATGCATTGGACCCATTGATCCCATGTTGTTGAAGTTGTTCATACCGACTGGACCCAGTCCAGCCATTGATCCTCTCTGAACGTACCCCGTATTGTACGTTTGATGAGCCATTCCATGCTGGCTTTGCATCTGTATAACGATTTTATTATTACTTAATACATACATTTTTCAGTTTAATTTTTTTCTTCTATTTTTATTCATCGTGATAATGATTATTGATTTATTGATTTATTTTATTACCTGGTTGTATTGCGTGGGGATATCTTGGCGGTCCTGCATGGCCACCACGCTTGCAGTGGCGGTGGCCGTGGCGGTAGCCGCTGCCACCATCGCCGCGGCGCTTAGCGTCGAACCACCACCCCCGTTGTGGGATGGCGCCGTGTTATGATAGCCGGATGATAACACGGGCTGTACTCCCACTCCGATCGCCGCCGTTTTTAACGTTGATTATATACCGCGGATAAATTAGACGACGTCCCCCCCCCAGCTCGACGTTGCCCTGAAATCAATAAGAATAAACAAATTCGATATAGTTAATATTGTATTGATCAATTTTATGTGTATCGAAGTTCTTATAATAATATTATATGTCGATTATCAGGGTTTCAAAAAATCCAAAATTTCTCTCTCATCTTATCTTGTGTTATTTTTATTTTTTTATTTTTTATTTTTATTTCCAATTGTTAATCGATTAATAGACCAGAAATATTATCACATGTAAGGACTAGATACGTGGCTTCCGGTTGAACCGGAAAATCGGCTTCACGTAACCTTCGGACTGTTTTAAATTGCGAACGAATGTCGTGGATCGTGTTTCAAGGATTTTATAATAGGATCTCCCTTCCATATTGATTATTTTCTACGTCACGCGATTATAGAAGCAACCTTTTTTTCGATCTATAATATTCATATACATATCTCTCGTTGTCTGTGCTGTAGAGAAATTCATTAATATCGATGAATTTTAATGGATATACGAAAGAAAGAAAGAAAGAAAGAAAGAAAAAGAATTTATCATGAATTATAGTTGCAGTGAAATTTTTAACGTTACGCGTAGCCCGATTTCCTCAACTTTGATACTTTATGAATATATACGTTGAATGTTGACAAGAAATAAGTGTCCACGTGCAGAAGTATAGAGGAAAACAAAACAAAAAAATAATCGTAAAAAGAGGACGACAAAAAATTGACTGAATTTCTAAGTATTCAGGAAGTCTCGTTCAATCTGTTATTAAAATTAATCGCACTTCAAAGTTCGCGGATCTTTGATTTTTCATCATTATTATCAACCGGTTAGTAAATACTGGTTGACAATCTTTTTTTCATTGTATATCAGTTATTATATAATTCGGACACATGATAGATATTCTATATACGAAAAGAATTTTGAATAATAATTGGTCAATCAATTATTTTCAACGAATAATCATTTCGTATTTTATAATATATTAAATATTAAAACAATTTTCAGCCTGTACATAGTGCTTAAGAAAAATCACTGATATACTGACAGACTAGTATAATTGTTTTTCTGAAATATTATGTACCTAATAGAAATGACAAATAGTTTCCAAAGAATAGATAATAAAAATCGACCAAAAATACCGAAAACTAATTATTAATGAACGTAAATTATTTCGTTGAATTTTTCTGATTAAATTGGAGTATAAAATAAAAATAAAAAATAAAAAAACAGCCGGAGAATAAAATTTAGAATACCTTGCCCGAAGCCAAGGTTGTTTTTAGGCGTTCTATATAATCCTAATGCGTAGAATTTTTCGTCTATGTATTCGTAATTGAGAATAAATAATAATGTAATAGTGAACATCCTTGAACATATAGAAATTCAAGGAAGAGCGAGAAAATATTAATTCTATACTATCTATCTTTCTAGTGTTGCGTACCTATGCGTCGATGCATTTTACAAGTTTTAGTGCTTGTCCAAGGCCTGTCAGACCTCGGAGGCATTTCAGCTTATGTCTCAGAGTCGTAAAGACGACGTTTAATGATCTAATCGCGTTTGACACTCCGTAAATCATTCCGGAATTGCATGAAGCGAACATCACAGCTCGGTGAAAAACGGTGTGAAAAATGAATATTTTTTTTTTTTTTTTTACTCATTCTTCTCCAAACCATAAATCGACGAAAGAAACAAAAAAAAAAAAAAAAAAAAAAAAAAAAAAAAAAAAAAAAAAAAATTTCTATCGTGAAAAACGCGCAAGGAGTTTAGTCCGCTCGCCTTTCCTCGCTCACTAAGGCTGAACTCGCTACGACTCCAGTTTATCCCCCTCGGCTAAAAACTACGCTGCGCTACCTACTACCTACCCACAAGGCAGCTACTACCCAGCTGGCTACTGCCCTGCATGCTGCGCGGATGCATAGCTGCCTCTTCGCGAAGCCCCTTGCGTCGTATAGTATAGTCGTAGCGCGTTCGATGCTGCCGCTACTGCCGCTGCTTTTCTGTGGGAAATGCACGTGTTCCCTATTCACACAGCAGCTAGCCGCCCGTACCATACCTACCTACTTCTCCTTCCTCTTTTACTACGGCTACGTTACAACGCGGTGCGGTACGATACGATGCGATGCGATGCGATGCTGCTGCTTGTACCCACCAACAATACCCAATACTACTACAAATCTACACGAATAGACTAATTTAGTTATACTCTGAAGAACGTAACGTAACGTAACTTTTATGCATGCATTACGACGACTGCGCGTAACAAAGATATTTGCGTCATAAAGAGCCCTCGAAGAATGAATGTGCAATTATTTAAAAATGATTGCTTATACATATATATTGTTATAACATGTATTTTCAAGGCTTTTAAACTTCAAATCATTAATACGTGTATAATTTATATGTTAAGAGTCGTAGTTTTCCGTGGTTTAATAATAATACCGTAGATCCGATTCTAATAATGTTGAACTCCACGTTTTTATGATCGAACATTCGTTGCATACAGTTGCATAAGTAAGTATAGCGAGCGTGACCATGATTACAGTTTACGACCGAAGCACGAGTATTTCTGGTCGTAGAATTAGAAGGATGAATATATTAGCTGGCTAGTCTAGCTTATGTGACGGAATTTTGTGCAGTAGATTCTTCATATTATTCAAGGTGTTTTTTTTAATTCTTTTTTTTTTTTTATGTTTTTTGTCTTAAATTATTTTTTTACTATTCATCGTTCGATAGGAGTTTGCCTCTGCGGACTAATTAATAATAAGGGTTTTCACGAAGTACCTCTATATGTATACGTATCGCGTATATCGATCGAATACTCGAAACAATTCAATACTACTACAATGGTGGAGGGAATATTCCCAGATTACGTCATCCCTCTATACGCGATCATCGGGCCTCACCCTTCGTCAAATTCAAAACTCGACTCAATTCTCATGGTTTTACTACCACCATCACCACTACCCACTAACATAGTACCAATACTAGTATCACGACTATTGCCGATACTAACCCAACCTCTTTCTCACCCCCCCCCCCTCCCCCTATATTTCTCCCCCATTCCGTATCCCTACTTCTGCTTCTTTTTTTTCTTTTTTTTTTTCTCTCTCTCTCTCTCTCTCTCTCTCTCTCTCTCTCTCTCTCTCTTGCTCTTGCTCTCTCCCCCATTATTCTATCCCCTCTCGGATTTCTATTCTCGTATGTCAATATTTCGTCAACTAGTGCCTACTACGCGGGCTTGCAACAAAGACCCTCTACTACAGCTTGCGTTTAAAATCATTGTCGATGATGCGAACCGAACAAAGAGACGTACGCAGGACTGCGAGGGGGGGGGGGGGGGGGGGGGGGGGGGGGGGGGCAAGACGTGTGCGGTGTTGGTATACCGATGTATATTATACATATATGTACATATAGTACGTATACACGTATACATATTATATTACCTATGTATTTGTGTACATAAGGTACACAATGGTTGTAATACCGTTACGCCTTTCATTAAAAAGAAAACGAAAACGAATAATAAAAAAGTATATAAGAATAAAAATAAAAATAAAAATCATTCGTACGCTCGCATCAATATAGTATACTGATCTGCGTATTGATTACGTGTTACGTTAGAACGACGTATGGTAGAATTTTTTGACGACGAGTTTTATTTACTTTTTCTTTATTTTTTTTTTTCTCTCTTATCCTTACGTTGTTGCATTATACACCTTTCACGTTATAGTATTTATATATCTTCAGTAGAGAAACTCACTCGTATATATATATATATATATATATAATACTTATAACTCGTCCCTTATTCAATGTTATAGAGAGTAAGACTAAATATTACGAAGCTTCTACCGCTGCTATGGTATCAACGACGATTACTTTTCAGTCCGTGTAAACTTCAATGCTTCGAGAAATATAGAGGTTTACTTTAATATACATATTTGTCTTTCAGTGTTTAGAAATCGTTGACTTCTACTTCCGGGAAACTGATGGACCGGGTCGGGGTGGTTAGGAAAGAATTATTTTTCCTTCACATATACATATAGTATATATATATCGCGTCACTAATGCCATAAGGTCGTAAGCGCCAAAAAAAAAAAAAAAATTCGTGTTTTTGGTGGAAAAATCTTTTTTGTGCCATATAACATCGTTTAGGCATATCCGCAAAAAAAAAAAAAATAATTCTTTGGCGCTTACGATCTTATGGCATTAGTGACGCGATATAGATACATAAACGTATATAACCTTCGGGAATTGTTTTCTGAAGAAGGTATACTATATGGATATAGGCATAGTACTACATGGTTGGTTGAGTAGTTGATAGGTATACACAGTGAAGAACTATAATACTATAGTAGTCATCGATCGAGAATTGCCTATAATATATATAATATATTATGTACCTATACGGAAAACTATAACCGTGAGCTTTCGCTTCACTTTACTTATCTTTATCTTTATCTTTACTTTACTTTACTTTACTTTACTTTATTTTACTTGAGCGTTACTTATGCTTACTTTAGATGCAATAAATATATATATATATATATACTATATACGTTCCCGTCTATGTAATATTTTTTATAAAACCAATATATTAACAACACACAGGCGTAAACATATTATACAACAAAGCTGATCACGTGATACGTTTCATTATATAAGGGTCACAGTCCACTAATAGACTTCAATCTACAATCTCGTAATTATTATTTCCGGATTTAAACATCGCATGCGACTTCGGACGGTAGTACGTGGCACGAATTCCGCACAAAATTAGCCGCCCTCTACCTCCTCGTTCTGTCTCTCTCTCTATCTCTATCTCTCTGGATATCGTTTTTTTTTTTTTTTCTTTTTTTTTTTTATTACTTATAGAATACCTACCTGATTTTTCTTTACGCGAAAAGATTATATATATAATATATAATGGAAATAATTTTTTTTTTTTTTTTTTTTTTTTTTTGTTTTCTACTTCCTTTAAATTTTTTGCAGCGACATATATATGTATATTACATTCCAAAGTTCGTTTCTATACCGCATAGCTAATTATTCCGGATACATCTATACATTCATTATCTCCTCCTTCTTCTACCACTACCACTACTACTACTACTACATATACGGTGAAGTGAAGGAGTATTAGAGGTACCTACGTACCCATGTACTTGCGAATTTCTTGCAACATGCCGGTCAAAATTATGAAACTCTCCAACGTTCAGTGGGTATATAGGTATACGTTTATAGGTTGCACTGCGCGAAATCATGACGCAAAAAGATTGACGGGGGGCTGGATGGATGGATGGTTGGATGCCTTTGATTTCCATTTAAGGAATGATTATTACAAACACGCCTGCAGTTTAAAACCATCGTAAATGTCAACGTTTATATATATATATATATACATTTAGCTGACGTTATTGTATATATAATATATGTAAAAATATAATCGCACAAATTTAGACAACTGAGATTTGGTATTATCGAATGTGTGTGAAAACTATCCAATAATGAGCTACAAGAATATTATTTTCATCATATCATTTGTTACCGCAGGTATTAGTCGGTATATAAGACTAGTTATAACATCGTATTAATGACAGCTGTCATTCGACGTTGAGTTTAGTTTTAGTCTTTTGAAAAGTATGCAAGCAACGTTGCCAAGTCTCCGTTGGTCAGACAGTGATACGATTATTAAACTTACGGTGGGTTTCTATATACATATATATACATATATACTTATATACACCTACTACTTCGCGCATAACATTATAATATACGTTTGTATATAGAGTTCGGATTACTGATAAGTAAGTAGGTAGGTAGGTAGGTAGGTAGGTGGGTAGGTAGTCAGGTATATGTATGTGCCATCTCGGGCAGCAACGTACGTATATACGTATTGTGCAACAATTAATTATGAAAATTTAATTGCGTTTTACCTTGAGCAAAGTACGAGAATAATATACGAAGGTTGTACCATTGTCAGCGTTTTATGTATACATACATATATATGTGCCCATATACGTATGCATGTATGTATGTACGTACAAACATACGTACTTACGTATTGCTATAATATAACGCGCGTGATTGTCCCAGCAAAACAGTTTCATAACTTTATAGTAGCGATTCAGCTCGTATACGCGTTTTATGTAATTCATATCATCCGTATAATTTCTTAGCAATAATAAACAACAACAACAAGCTCAGATATCTAACTAAGTTTAGAACTTGAATATAGATCTGTATATAATATATATAGCTTCTTTCGGAAATGCGGTTGAAAAAAAAAAAAAAATATATATATATCTTCGGAATTTTTGGAGGGACGCGTCTCTTATTCCTCTTTTTAAAATTTACGCCGATGAATATAACGGCGGAAAGATTGACAAGGGTCGGAGAAGAGAGGAGACCCCACTTTTCTTTCTTTCTCTTTCTCTTTTTCTTTCTTTCCTCAAATCTTTAGGCACTAGAAAAGCCGACCCTTAAAAAGTCCTTCGAGGTTCGTGAGTGCAGAAGCAGCAGCAGCAGCAGCGCCCACCACACGATTCCTCGTAGTATTTCTGTTATATGGGGAATGATATTTGAAAATGTATATAGAATTCTCGGTATATAAGATCACCTCCTTCGTTTCTCCTCGTTCTCTTTGCCTGTTTGCCTGCCTGCCTGCCTTCCTTCCTTCCCTGGGCTTCTCTTCGGTATATAGCTGCTGCGGTCTAGCGAGCAGCCAGTCCGTTACACAAGCTTATTTTAACAAACCTATTTCTGATATTGCGCCACCCAGCTTATATTAAGATTACAAACGTTTAAGAAACACACTCTCCGATCCGAGGCATGTGTATCCTATCCTACGCTGACTCCCTGACTAACCTAACCTAACCAAACCCATCCTATATACCTAGCTAGTTACCTATAGCTAGCTAGAAGCTATAGCTGGCCTAGGCTGTTACCTACCAAACTAACCAGCTAACCGCGACTAAATAAGTAACGAACTACTACTACTACTACTAGTACTACTAATACTACTACTACTACTATTACTATTACCTATATACTTGCTTATAGGATCAAAACGAATTTAAGAACTAGAATAAATTTGAAGAGTTATTTCGCGTGCATGGCACAAAATATAAGTATATAGCGCGAGAGAGCGACCCCGGCTGTATAATAGGTATACACGTTGTGCTTGATAAAAGTGATCGTATAACAGTGGCTATCTATCTTTTTAGAGTGCCAAGTGAAAGCTTGACGCTTGCTAGACAGGCAATGGCATTCTAACGTCTATACTGGAGAGTATAGAAGTTATACGAGTACAAAGAGTATGGAGATCTTTTTTTTTTTTTTCTACTTTTTTTCTTTTCTTCTCTTTTCTTTCTCAGCTTGTGTATATATATATATATATAGGTGCGTTAACACAGTATTAACAGAACTAGAAACTGTCCTGTATTGGTACTATGTATACCTCTATACATGTATCGATATCTCCTTACCGGTAAAAGATCGAGTCGAGTGTTGTTGTCTCGTCGGTTGCGTGCTACACGAGATAGATATAGATATAGATATAGAGATAGAGATAGAGAGAGAGAGAGCGCAATTAACAATTCTAATCTATTTCTGCGTGTATTATAGATTTTTGAGTTAAAATTAAAGTCAGCCTGATTTTCCACGCCATTAAAAGGGGCGCTATAGCAGTGACGAAATTATTTAGCTCTGAAATAGATCGCGCGAACGAATATTCGCGTTCTTGAAACCATTTATTTCGTACCTCATTCTCTCTCTCTCTCTCTCTCGCTCGCTCTCTTTATATATCTATTTTCTCATCACGTCATTATAAACAAATGAAAACGCGTCGACGACGACGTACACCGCGCGGTTGGTCACTAGCAGCTGACGTATACAAATTCTATTCAAATCTAAAGATCGATAAAATACTATATATATACCTACGCTCTATCGATTGATAATACATTTCAATCCACGTCTGATAATACGTAGCAAGATTCTAACTATTGACCAATAATAATCGATTCCAATTCACCGCGATGATTTATTTCCTGTTTTAGGTTACAGAAGTTTAAAGGACACTATTAATGACTTAAATGACTTATTCCTGCATGACGTTTGTCAGCGCTTTGATAATATACTCCATATAGCTGCCGCAGAGTAAGTTGAATGCAGGATAAAACGACTAGTTTTATTATTCAAAATTGTTCGCGAGTCTGAAATGTTTATCTCATGTTTTTTTTTTTTTTTTTTTTTTTTGTATTAAAAAGATAAAACAATGCCGAGGTATCTCTCGGTGGTGTATATATATATATATATATATATATATATATATATATAGTTTATCGTCGTTAATCGATTTTTGAAGAAAATAATTGCTTGTTAAAAGACTTACCTAATGGCCGATAAAGTAGCACATTATCCTCGGCGAATAGTGCGCCACGAGTTTCGTTATAATCCAAATTGGTTTGAACAAACACTTGTCACATAGCACAGAACTCTCATAACTGTGTCAATTGTCATCATCCATCACGATAGTAAAAACGATCAATTTTCCACTTGCCTCCGTTACCGTTACGTTTACGCATCACCTTCTCTCATTATCTTTTATTTTTCTTTCTTTTATTTATTTATATTTTTGTTTCATTATTTTCTTTTTCTTTCTATTATAATCAAACTCGAATCCTAATCGTTTAAATAAATATTATTATTAATATCAAATAGGAGGTATATATGAGAGTCAATCGGTTTTTAGATTCGATATTAAGGAATGAATTTATATATATATATATATATATATATATATATATATATATCTATGTGTGTACAATATATATTACACTATGTCAGAACTGTAACTGTACGATAATATCTAGTCACACTGCACTAGCAAACACCCCGCGCTTTTTTCATTCTTGTATTTGAAATTCTTTCGAAAAAGTCTTTCTCCTTATTGTTTACGTTTATATCTTTATTATTCTTTATTTATTAACTGATATTTGGCTGTTCACAATTATTCATCAACAAGGACGAATATAGGACGAAAAGTATAACGACGACGACGGGGGGTATATGATGATGATGATGATGATGATGATGATGATCACGATATTAAACCGCAGTACACCACTATAGATCGCAGAAATGTCAACACCGTCTCCCAAACAGCTTTATTTATTTATATCTCTTGCAACGCGGCGGCAAAATCGTCACCCAGTTTGTCATGGTTTGAGCCGAGAATTACACTAACCAAAGGTGATGAAGATGAAGAAGAAGAAGAAGAAGAAGAAGAAGAAGAAGAAGAATAATGATAATAATGAGGAGAAGATAAGGATAATGATAACGATGACGATGAATAGTTATAAGTTGAATAATAATAATAATACGACGACGTCGACGGTGAAAACTTAGAAGAAGAATAATACGACGACAACGACCACGACATTTGCCTCTTGTGTTTACGAATAGGTACTGCTGCTCGTACCGTCGTCCGGTCCGGGTAGCATTGGCCGAACGCTAAACGGTTGAAAGTAATACTGTCTAGTGAGAGGTTGTTGAAGCCAACGACGCTGTGTGCGCCCGGTGCCTACTACGTTGTGCGTTCTGATGGTGGTGGTGGTGGTGGTGGTGGTGGTAGTCGTCGTCGTCGTCGCCGTCGTCGTCGTTGTCGTTGTCGTCGTGGTCGTTGTGACGACGATACTGGTACTGGTTGTAGTAGTAGTAGTAGTAGTAGTAGTGTAAAGTAGTAATGTGGTGGTGGTAGAGTTACCTCCGTTCCCTGACTATCTATACCTATAAACCCCGCGTCATAGTATTAGTGTATAAACTCTGAATTAGTATAGGTGCGATTGTGCGGTGGTGGGAGTTGCGACAGGAGCGTCAGCCCACGGTACTTCGGTGTTCTCGCACGCATCCACTCACGCACAACCCTAACTCGCGCACACCATCATACGCAGCGAGAGAGAGAGAGAGAGAGAGAGAGGAGAGAAAGAGAGGGAGGGAGTGGAACGCGACGACGCAAGCTGCCAGCTAGCAGCGCAGGACGAGGACTGAGGAGAATCTAAGGGGGGAAGAGAGAAGGAGAAGTTGTGGGGTTTTGGAGGGGTCGTGGGTTTGGGGGTGGGGAGGTTTGACCCGAGTTCTAGTTCCCCTCCATTCAATCCACGGCCACAATATCGGTTATAGCGATCCACTGTTGCCAGATTGTCTGTGTGTGTGCGCCCTGGCGCGCGCGCGCGCGCGACTCAAAACCGGGCGACTATACGCTCGACGAACTTACTCTCTCAGTTTACTACCTATACATTTACAGATTTATCTATGTATGCGCCTGTGTGCAAGCTCGGAGTCTCTCTGTCGTGGGTGGAGCCTCGTTCGTGATTGAGGAAAGGGTCTCTCGACAACAACAACCTCGAGACGAACCCTGTCGTCGTCGACTTGTGTGCGCGCCCTACGTCCTGCACACCGTTTTCCCTTCATCCCTCTTCTCTTCTCTTCTCTACTCTACTCTACTCTACTCTACTCTACTCTACACTCTTCTCTTCGACTCTCCTCTCCTCTCTTTCCCGCCCCTCTTTCGCCCTCTCATCTTTTCCCATCCTCCCCCGACGAGACGCTTCTTTGCCGCGAGGCTAGACAGGGACGCGGAGGCGACTCTCCTCCTTTTTACCCACTCCCTATATTCTATCTCTTTCTCTTATGTATATTTCTCTCGTTTATTATACACCTCTTGCTCTCTTTGGTTTACCAAGACGCGCGCATCTATACGACCTCGCGTCTCTTTCTCGCGCCCGTTGCAACGACGGTTTAAGAGCGCTACTGCCTCTGACTACACTACACTACAGTACCAGTACAGTACAGTACAGTACAGCACAGTACAGTATACAGTATACAGTGGGTATCTCTGATTGTGAGACTCGACCACTAATACTAGTAAACTATAATATTACTACTATACTACCATACGATATACTGTATGGTTGGTGGCGGAGGCTCGCGACGCGACGAATCACCGAGCATTGGAGCCACGGTTGCCACGTCCTTTTATTTATTTTTCGCGTCATCCGAGCTCCGCTCGCTTATTATTCGGAATGCCTTCTTTTCCGACTTCTTCTTCTTCTTCTTCTTCTTCTTCTTCTTCTTCAACTCCTTTTTTTTCTTTATTTATTTTTTCTTTTTTGTTTTTCCATTCTTTTCTTTTCGTTTCGTTTCGTTTCTTTTTTTTTTTCTTCTCGTTTCTTTTCTTTTATTTTCTTTTCTTTTCACGGTGCGGAGCTCCTCTACTCGTTTCTTTCTCTTTGGCTTGCGCCGCATCTTTTCTCTCATTCTCTATATACCGTCCTCCTCCTCCCCTACTGCACCACACATATATACGTGTGTGTTATTCTTCTTCTTATTTTGATACTTATTCTTATTTTTATTTTTATTCTTATTCTTATTCTTATTCTTATTCTTATTCTTATTCTTCTTCGGCTTGCGGCAGCATCAGTAGCAGCAGCAGCGTTCTTGACCCGCGACGATACGCGGCCTTCTTTAATTCTTGAACGCGAACTACCGATTCGTTAACTCCCGCGGACCCCTCTCGACCTCATCAGTTCTCTCCCTTCGGCTCTCTTATAGCTTTCTATCAACTACGGCCGTACAATCTGCCCACTTTTACTCAATACGGATTAACAACGTGTATAGTACGGAACATTCCCTGACTAGGCGACGACCCCCTTCCCTAAACTCCTATCCTTCGAGGTTATTATACCGGGTGTCTTTCTATCCTAGTTAGAAATTCTCTACATGTGTATATAGGTACATATATATATATATATATATATTATATACTATATATAAACACATGACACAGATGTGTAAATATTGCATAGCTATGTGAGAATTGCTGCGCAATTGAGAAAAGAGAAAAAAAAAAACGAGAATATCGTTAAAAATATTTTGTAACAATAATTATATTATTAAATTATTTTTTTCAATTTCGAGTATATATATTCTCTCAGTTTGTTATTCGGTTTTCTTTTCACCTTATCGCAAGTCGCCTCGTGACTTTCTCCATTGTTGCCGAATATTCATTGATTACTATTTACACCAACGTATATATATACGTTGATATATCAGCAACGTTAGCGCGCATCGGTATAAGGATAAGGCGAGAGATAAGAAGCCCGCGCGACCTGCTCCGCTCCGCACACACACATATATATATATATATATATATAAGTATAATAACACAATATGGTTATATGTACTCGTATATATACCTATAGGTACATGTATTCACAATATGCGTTTATATATGTGATTAAAAAGATCTTGCTGTATATATTATGTATATAGGTAGTATATAAATTATAAATAAATGTATATAATATATAATGTATATACTTATAGTTTAGTCCATATAGCGAGCGAATATATTATAGTTACATATACCTATATATTATATTATATATACCTAGGTTGTTTCCTCGCGGAAATAAAATCTCATATGTATGTATATAATATATATATATATATATATATATATATTGTATATAGATATATAATATAACGTATTATAATCGCAGTATGAGTACCGCGTGCAAAGACTTCTTTTCCTGGCTAACGGTTATCAGAAAACCACATTTGGCTTCATTTATTATAGTTATACGCATGTATATATTATATTATATACACGTAACATTACAAATATGTGAATTCATTTGATAAGACGTATTATAACAGCGCGACGATCTCGTTACATAATTCTTATTTCTTTTTTTATAACAAGTTATAATATAAGTAAGAATTACTTAGATCCGATTTTTGTATACGAGTTATAATTTTTATTTATTTATTTTTTTTTTCAAGAATTTAAAAACCACTTTAGCTAGGTCATTCGATAATGGGAATACCATTTTCACTCCCCTATATAATCGAGAAGGATGCCGAATTTCTGAGTAAAGATGAGGCTTATATATTCTTATATACCTATATACCTACCATGCGCAGTAAGTAGTAAGTATCAGTCTGCAACGCCACTGCGACTTCCACCGCACCAGCACCCATACCACCTTTGCAGGTCGTAATAATAATCAGAACTTTTCCACCTCCCCGCAAACTTAGCGCAGGCAGCTCGCTTTATATATCCTTGGAATAAATGTTATATATACCGATTTTGAACCCTTGGGATTTTCCAGTTTGTCAATTTTCTAAATACCAACTCGTAGGCAATTTCGTTCGGTCTCATTTCTGGCTATTTCGAGGGTCCTGGTATTTTTGAAACTTCTAGGTATATGAAGTTAGGTATTTAGTACATATGGCTTAAAAATCGGCACCAATTTACTATTTACCAAATGTTGGAAAAATTTCTTGAGAACCGGATGAAGCTATTTACTCGGGCGTTGCGCGCGTGCGTCTTGGGTTCTTTTCTTTGAACAAAACGAACGAACGAACGAATGAACGGACGAACGGACAACAGGTAGAAAAAAAGGAAAGATTTCGGCGTACCGTTACCCGCTCGCCTCTGTCAACGGCCAGATGTGTAGTTGGTTACAATATAATATATTACAACATCGTATACATAGTGTTTAGTTTTTTTCAATAATCGATTATTAAAAATTCTTTTCCATACAGTATAGAAAAAAAAAAAAAAATTTTTAAGATCAAAATTAACCACAAGATTTATTTAAGTATATTAGGTATAATATATAATGTAAATCGTAAAAAAAAAAAAGAAAAGAAGAAGAAGAAGAAGATGAAGAAAGAAAATGAATCATATAATATAACATAATGTATGTATTTATTGAAAATTGTTATAACCAACCTACTTCTTCGACTCGACTGCGGAACTCGAAGTGCAGCGCCTACCTACGTTGATATACAAAAGGCCTGTTGTTTGATATAGTCGTTTATTATAGCTCGTTCGCTCTGTCAACTATATACTGACGCACCGTGATCCTAGCGTGTATAGTAGGTATGTCACGTGTATCACACATGGAATGACGTATAATATGCCAGAGTATAGTTATTATACCTATAGGACGTCTATATAGGTATATATGAGATACGTATATCTATATAGCCAACTACTTGCGTATATATACGTAACTGCATCGCGCAGCTTTCGAATGTATCAGCAGCAATAATGACCATTCTAGATCACACATATACTTATATATATATATTTATAAATACGTATACATATACGTATGATAAACACAGCTGCAGGCTCTTTCGGTATAAATGTGTGTAGGTATACGTATCGCGCGCATAACACGACGTTCTCTATATGTAGGTATGTATATATATATATATATATATGTATGAATGTAAGTACTCTCTGTACCTACTGATATACGTCGACTGCAGCGGGCTGACATGAAAACGAATATATAACGCTTCCTCGAGAAAATCTGAAGTTCTATAGGCAGTAGTACAAAATCTATGAGAAAATAATACTATATAACAGAGATTTTGGAATTGTTAAATAAAAAAAAAAAAAAAAAATTTCATTCATTTATAGCCACAATTTTTATTAGCTTCTTCAAACTTCAGGAAAGCATACATATAGGTGCAGGAAGAAGAAGAATAAAAACTGTATAAATGTCTAATTTCCTTATATACATACTAATAGCCAAAAAGATTTAAAAATCGTAATATTCCCAGTTGAGGTTGATAATAATTATTGTGAAATTAATTTTTACCGTTTTTGTATTAGGGTTATGACTCTGCAGCTTGTACTGTAGAATGAGGAAATAGATTAGAATATGAGAACACATTTCATTATCGCGGTATATCAATACATATATGCGGTATGCCTGCCACTTCATATAGAATTAGTTATCTAAATGAGTGTAATCAGTGATTTTTTTTTTTTTTATTTATTTCTTTTTATTTTCCTTGAAAATATAATTATATATTAATTCTTGTATTATACTTGCTTGAAAATTATGCGATATGCTTGAGTGACAAATTTTTCAACACATTTTATTTCTAAAGCTATATATATGTAGCCGCAGTAGGAGGTGGTCAATTTTTCGAACAGGTCAAAACAACCCAGTAGAAAATAGTATTTTACCTGTAAATTATAGGCAATTCTTCTGTCGTTTGGGAAGCCGAATAGATAGAGATCGGAATCTTTGTATTTCAAAGATACCGTTTTAAGTCATAAACCGATAGCGAGTTTCAAGGTCGCCGGAGTTTGATCGTCATCGTCAATCGTCAAGTATATATGTAGCTATCTCAAACTCACCATCACTTAAGTAAATAAACACGAACGATTGTTAAACCCGAAAGGTTTTTCAACTGTAATTGAAAAAAAAAAATTGAAATAAAAAAGAAAAAAAAGAGAAAAAAAAAACAGAAATTCATCTTTCGATTGATAAACTTCGGACAATTGGTAAATAATGATTTTCTATTGGTATAGTACCTATATAGGATATATGTATACGAACACGAAATCGCTATCGTATAATAGCATCGCAGCTCGATCAGTTACGTCAGCATACTTTATAGTTTTGCGGTGATTTAAAATTCTGCAGCAATAGGAACTCGTTCGCTTTTGACATTTCAGTCCTGCCTTGATTCAGTTTCGTTCAAGGATCTTTCAATTAATTTTCAACCTCCGCTGCTGACTGTCGCTTATATACGTATACAAAGCTGTCCCACTATATAGCAAACATATAATATATATATACGATATCACCGATTAGTAAACAGATCGAAAATTTATGATTATGCGAAAAAAAAAAAAAAAACAAAAAAAAAAAAGAAACAAAAAATTCGGCGACTATCTCAAAGTACGCAAAATCCAATCGAGAAAATAGAAAAAAAAAATTTTTTTTTTTTTTTTTTTTTTGTCATACAATAGACAATCTTATTCATTTTATTCTTATCGCTATTATTTCTTTTCTTACACGTGTTATCCTGTATAACATGTATTATAGCAATTTCTAGCAAGTGTTATCGCGTCTGTATAGCTAATATGCATTTCTCGGTGCACAGATCCGCAAACTAGTAGTAAAAGGGTAGTGAGAAGTGGAGTCAGTACCACGTGGATACGTGATCGGGATTTGCGGCGCAGGTATTACTTGAGCTGCTGTATAAGGTATAAATGTATAATATATATAAAGCGATTTCGGTCTGCCCAGCCGCGTCGTAAAGATAAGCACGCGGAAGGCAAACCGGGAGAATCCAAGGTGACAACTTGTGGGAATTATAATTTTTAAATAGAAATAATAATTTAGTATAAGGCAGTTAATCGGAGACTCGTTTTGCCTTCAATATGCTTTAATTGAATGAAAAAAAAATTGAAAATAAAAAAAAATGAACGATTATTTAATAAATATAATAAATTAACAAATAAATAGAACAATATATTCTTTTCGTATATATTATCGCAGCAACGTCTTATATATACGATTAGAAACTTGTCCGTTTCTCGACGTCGCGTTACGTCGCGCCCGCATCGCGTCGGTGCATCGTGACGTAATAATCGCAAGGCTATCGCCGCGGGTATATGTTGCGCGGGGCGAAGACTATATGCTACGGCAATGTCTTATACGGGAGGAAGTTATTCTTGACCTGTTATTTGAATAATGTGTCTCGCGGATTACTTTGGTGCACAACGCAGATTTTTAATGAAAATATTATTATCTTTATACCCTCGAGATATATATATATGCATAACACACACACATGCCATAAAACGTATGGAATTTTCCTTATAGTCGTTGAATTTATAATTGTGAACAATATTAAATTCAGAAAAATTCTTATAATAGATATAATGTTGAATTTTTTCAAATGATTATTGAAATCTAAGAAAAAAAAAAATGGTCATGTATTTACTATCTTATTGTTATAATTTACACGACTGTTACAAAAATTCATTCCAGATGTAAGACGTGTTTGGTTACAGACGCGGGTAAAGTATAAGTATAGAGAGTATGCCAACCTGTAGGTATAACGTTCTCTGCAGTGCAGCGACTGTTTGAGCGAGTCATTCGATAACAATAAAAAAAAAAAAAAAAAAAAAATGTTATTAAATAAATAAAAACGTAATAGAAATAAAGAGAAGACGGAAGTAAACCGGAAACGATAAGGGTTTGTGGTTGGTCATATACCTACCAGCTATAGCCACAAAAAATATACATTGTCCTATTGCCTCATTATTATCTTATCGACGATCCTATAGATACGAAGAATAGACCCAAAACATATATATGCCAGTGTGCGGTTTTCGTACGGTGTATCTATAATATCAATATAACAAACCCATTCAGATTTGCGAAATAACCATCGTAGAATTTTTTAAAATTTAATCAAAAAAAAAAAAAAAAAGACGGATTTTAAATTATTTTCATTATCCTTTTCTTTCATTATATATATTATAGTAACAATAACATTGAGGTATGCATATAAGCGCATATTTTCAGTTATAACAATTTAGTTATACTTTATTAATTATTGTGGTGGGAGTGAGGCGCAAGTGCGACTCGAGTGACAGGTATATCAGCGAGAGCACGTGCGATCGAGTCTTAGAATAATGGCGGATTGCGAAGACGCAACGATTTTCTTTCGCGCGAGAGCGTATAATACATAATTTTATACATTCATATCGCGTCACTAATGCCATAAGGTCGTAAGCGTAAAAAAATTATTTTTTTTTCCGGATATGCCCAAACGATGTTATATGGTACGAAAAAGATTTTGCCACCAAAAACACGAAAAATTTTTTTTTGGCGCTTACGACCTTATGGCATTAGTGACGCGATATATATACCCATATTAATACGTATAGAACGATCCCATCCATTGCGATATATATATATATATATATATATATATATATATATATACATAGGTATAGGTATACAACACGTGCTCGGTCGGTAAAACAGTAGGTAATCCACGGCCGTATAATATTGGCCCGTTGAACTCACTCGCGCGATGTATTTCGCTCGCTGTTGGGCAAAATTTTCATTCTTTGAATACAGATAGAAACATAGGTACGTGTATTACAGATACTGCGCCACTTTAAACAGTATGTAGTAAGTATAATACGTTATAGTTTCGTCGGACGTATGACTGAATATATGAAATATAAAGTATATATAGTATAAAGTAAAGTAAATAGTGGGAAAAAAAAAATAAAAATTAAAAAAATTGAGTTGCTGTAGAAACCCTGCAACAGAAAAGCAAGAGAAGGGAAGGAAAGGGACGGAAGGAAGGAAGGGTGTATTAGTATCGGAGAGCAAAGTGGCAAGTTGTTCGAGCGTACGGGGTGCAGAGCGTACGAGACCCTGAGACCCGAGCTCGCGCCATCCTCTCCCTATATAATATATCTACATTCACACAACGTATATAGGTACTATATATATATATATATATATATATATATAGGGATGCATACATGTCAATGATAGATATTCGTGTGTGTACATAGGATACGAAGCGACTCCTTTGGTGGTGGGGTTTCGGTTTCGGTTCGGGTTCAGGTTCGGGATTGGGGTTAGGATTGTGGGGTGGTTAAGGGCGGCTAAGGGGCGGGATAGGTCGGTCGGTCGGTCGGTCGAGCGAGCGAGTGAGCGAACGAGCGAACGGTTGCGGACAGGGGCGCGCGCAGGGTTGCCAATAGTTCGCCAATTTCACTCCTCTTATGCGGTGCTCTTTTCATTTTCCCTGTCTCTCTGCAGCGGAAGGTATAGAGATATAGAGGTATAGAGATGGTGTTGGTGCGCAGGGCGATGGTGGATGTTGGATGAGTAGGTACGAGTTTTTTTTTGTTTTTTTTTTACAATTCTTTTTTTTTTTTTTTCTTTCTCATTCATTCTTTCTATCTTTATTTTTGCGTCTTTTTTTTTTTTTTTTTTTAACCAACATTTCGAAATAATATATGTATACCGCAACTTCTAACCTATATAGAATATCGCGTTGGCTGCTCTAAAAATAAAAACTTTATATTTTTCGTCACAATTTTCTTAGCGCAATATTACAAACTCATTATAATATTAGCTCCTACTTACTCGATAGAAGAAAAAAAAAAAAGAGAGACAAAAAAAAAAAAAAAAAAAAAAAAGGTAACATTAATATGTACTAAATGAAAGAACGTTTCTATATACCTATTTGCGCATTTGAAATCAGTTTCTCCTTATTATTTTGTAATTGAAGAAAATCATTTGTAATGGCATGCGAATTTTACGATTTGATTAGATTAAAAATTTATTCTTTTTTTTTTTTTTTTTTCTTCTTCTTCTTATTCTTCTTTTACTTGACTAATTATTTTTATCAATAAAAAAAATGATGAATATTGATATTGGTATATAATAAGTAATAACATTTATATTTGAAGGCGCATCGAATTCTTTATAGAGGCGCGTCCTTCGGACCTGGGGAAACCGTATTTCGTTCTCTCTTCGTATATTTGGCCTCTCTCTTTTCTCTTTTTCTGTCTTTCTCTGACCAGTGACAGTCCTGAAACGTGTTTGACGAAAAGTAGGTACCTATACGGTACTCTCGTACAAACGCTTGTATGCCTCATATGCCTATGTGGTAGTTCTGTTTCACATTCCACGTTTACTATACCTCTCTGTACACTCGTGCTGCAGCCTCTTCACGATTATTTCTCAACTGAATGAACCAAAACTGCTTGTATAGTATACCTATACCTATACATATATACGTACCTATATACAGGTATATACAGAAAATAGTTGAGCTTTGGTGAACAAATGAAGAAATAAATCGGTAAATAAAAAAAATCAGGAATCTTATATATATATATGTTTGGAAATAATATCTTCTTTTTTTTTTTTTTTTTTTTTTTAGTACAAGTTTTTTTTTTCACTTTTTTCTGTATATACATATATATATTTCAAAATATCACAGATTTTTCGCCTGTACTCGATCCTATATGTATGTATGTATATAAATATGTCGAAATCGGTGATTTCAATAGAATAAGAAACTTGTGTAATGAATGTGAATATACATATAGTTAGATTGTAAGCGTTGCTTGCGCAGGCCACGCGGGTAACGTGATCGTAAAATTTGACGGCTTGTCTATTAGACATCGTTACGTTACGTTAGTCGAAAGGAAGAAAATGGTATAGATGTATATAGATAGAGAAGTATACCTACTATCTAAGTAGGTATAAAGGCTGCGACGATACGGTGGTGGGAACGATCATATCCTGGCCTGGCTAAACTTATTTTGAAAGCTATACATAATACATATACATATTAAATATATATATATATATATATATATATATATATATGCTAACTCGTCACGCAAAGTATATTTATTGGGCCTTGGGAACTGAGACATTCTATATAGTAGTATATACTATATATTACAAGCTATAAGCTAATATACTCATAGTTCATACCGTAGTTCTCAATCCACATTCTCAATCGAGGGAATCCCCGATCAAACTGAGAACTCACCAGCAGTCTCCGGTTCAACCTGAACTCACTGTCTACCAATACCTTACGTATACGTGTATTGTGTATGCATATATATATATATATATATATATATGATATACACGCTATGTTTCTATGCTGCAATATATATATATATATGTATATATATGTATTTACTTTACTCTCGCATATATATATACCTGCCTATATCCTCATTTCGCCATGTCAAGGCTGCCCCTTCGTCTCATGGTAAATCTTTTCATATACCTATATATCTCTGTTATACCGCGCTCTATTCAAACATCATATATGTATATGTATAATATATATACGCCTATATATTTCGCTTATTATTTCACAATATAAGATGTATTAGAAAATAATTTGACTGCTTGTTAAAATCGTCTATATAGTAGGTACCTACTATTATAGGTATATGAAACTGAAAAAGAAAAAAAATAAAATAAAATAAAAAAGAAAAAAAGAAAGATCAAAATATCTGATATAGAAATTTTTACAAATTAAATAATTGATAACGAATACATATACCTACATCTATATGCGGAAAGAAGAAAAAACCCCATCGCGAGAATTTGCTCCAAATATTTTTTTTTTTTTTTTCACCCGCGCGCTCTTTTTCTCCGATCATAAATCGGCAAAGATAAACTTGGTCCGGAGTTATCCCCGGAGAGAAACGGGGAGTCAGCTATAGAGAGCGAGAGAAAGAGAAAAGGAAGGAAGAAAAGAGAGAGAGAGAGAGAGAGAGAGAGGATATAGGAGGAAGAGGATGATGTCGAGAAGGCGGGGGGAGGCGGGGGAGGAGGAGGAGGATGAGGTGGTGGTAGAGGTGAAGAAGGAGTAAGAGGAAGAGGAGTGGATGAGGACGCCGTGCGCTCGCCAGACCAGACTTGGTAGATTATTCTTGGCCTGTGAGATAGTATTGGTGGAGATCGACCCGCCGTATAGAAATACTCATTCTAATCATAGGAAATTCCTTTAACAGAGAGCTGCGCGCGAGGAGCGAAGAAAAGGAGGAGGCCGGTGATGTTGCTGCTGCTGTTGCTGCTGCTGTGTTGATGCCGCGATGCTATGTTGCTGTATGCACATCCCTCCCAGAATTTTCACCACGCGAGTCAAAAGTCTCGTAGTCCCAACCGCGCTTCGTCGACAGGGCAAAGCGCTATAAATATCAACCCCATTTTCTTCTCTCTCTTTATCTTTATAACGCTACACATTTATCCTTTTCTCTCTCTCTCTCTCTCTCTCTCTTTTCTGCCCCCCTCCCCTCCCACGCCCCCCCCCCATCTTAACACCCCCGTTTCTTGTTCGTCTTTATATCCTATACAATGTATGTACGTAGGTACGTACGTAGATACGTCATCTAGCCAGTATACCATATAGTATATATGTGTGTGTATGTTATATATATATCAACATAGATATTTAAAATAGCTTCATGCTGCAAAATAACTGAAATAACCGTAAAGGCCGATGATCCCGTGTCAGCCACTTCCTGGAAGTACATTTCACCGATTTCACATCGACAATCCCCCGCGCGCGCTCGCGCGCCGCAACACTGCAGCCTCTTATTATTATATACCTACCTACCTGCGAAAGTGTCGCGGTCTGTTCTCATTCCAGGTGTATTATAGAGGTGCCTAATACGATCGACATAAAAAAAAAAGAAAAACAAAAAAAAAAAAAAAAAAAATCGGATAGATCGCAAAAAAAAAAAAAAAATATTATGCAAATTTTTAAGATTTGACTTTCAGAAATTTTCACCTTTAAAGATAATTTTGCAGATTATTTTATCAACTCGTGATTAAATCTGAGATTTTTTTTTTTTTGCAAATGATCAATATCACTATAGAGTCGTAAAACCGTATATTAATATTTCAGCGGTAGTATATTATATTGCAATAAATAATATTCTGTGATAATTTCACGGTTCGTTATCGCGGCTCTAATGCAGCAGGTTCCCAGTTTACTGCATCCAAGTAGCTCGAACTGCTGCAGTAGAGAATCAAGATCAGAACGAACGCGGGAGGAGTCACACAGGGTCGTGTTGCTGCAAGCCGGCCACCGTCATCCTCGAACAAAGTCGTGCATTGTGGCTGAGTCTGGGAATGGATAAGTGATAATAACAACAGTATGAATTTTTGGAATACTTTATAAAGTTGGCTACGGCCACGGTGGTGGCGGAGACGTAAGGAGAATGTAAAGGGAAGGGATGCAGGAGATAGAAGGGGAGAGGAAAGGGAGAGAAAGAGAAAGAACCAAAGAAAGAAAGAAAGAAAGAAAGAAAGAAAGAAAGAAAGAGGGAAAGAAACAGAAATAAAGAGATAGAAAGAGAGAGAAAGAATGACTCGAACCTGGTGCACATAGCACACAGTTCTCCGGCATCGAGAGCGAGCGAGCGAATGAACTTAAGCGAAGCGAGTAAGCGAGGACGAAGGCAAAGAAGGCGGCTAGGGTGGTGGGAGCCTCAGCTCAGCTCAGCTCGGCTCAGCTCAGCTCAGCAGCAAGCAAGCAGCAAGCAGCAGCAACAGCAGCTCCTAAGTGAAGCCAAGTTAAGAAGTTGGAGAGAGGGGGTCGAGGGAATGGTCCGGTAGCGCGGGAGGGACGCGGTGGCATTGACCCCGTATAGTAAGTAAAGTAATGTGAACTGAACTAACGCCGAACGTAAAGGTCCTGCATCGGATATTGTTCCGTCGTCGTTCGCAGGTAGAAGAGCAACCGGCCATAAGCGAGCGTGCGAGCGAGTGAGCGAACGAATGAACAGACGAAGGAGAGCGAATGGAAGGATCGAGTCGGGTAGATGGACAGACATACAGACAGAGATGCGGTGAGGAAAATAAAGAAATAAGATAGAGAAGCGGAGGGGGGGGGGGGGGGGGGGAAAGAAGGTCACGTACCATGCGAAAATGCATACAGGTATTACGTACTTACGTATACGTATATATACTATTCATACAAATATATGTGTAGGTATAAGCAACTGAATTCATTAACAAATATTCTATGATTATACATTTTTATTTTTTATTTTTTATGAATACAAAATACGTTCTACTTATCATCTCAAACGACAAATTGCCTTTTATAGGTAGTTTTTTTTTTTAATTCATCTTCAAATTAATCAATGATTTAAAAAAAAATCAATAGATGCGTATATGGAGCGCTGAAATATAGTCACTGGGTAGTTATAATTTCCGTTTATTTATATAAAGGAAGCTTTGTTTTCCTGTATTACTAATTATAATCAATGGCGTTGAACCGCAAATACAAAAATCAAGGCGTTTATAGCAAGAATTTTTGTGATATGAAAATATCGTTTAATAAATCGACGAAAAAATTCAAATTTAATGACACGAAAAATAAAATTAAAACAATTTATTATAAATTTATATTATTTTAATGAAAATTTGTGCGCGCGAACTTCCTTAACCGCCCTCGCGATCACCGCCGTCTCTTCGTCAACCGCGATGCTATATACGAACCCCTTCTGTCCTCCGTGACTCGTACCCGGACTGGGGCCGGGGCCGGGACTGGGGGCTCATTCGTTCGTCGTTCAAGGCGTGCTGTTTTTTGCGGTTGTATGTACTCGCGCCACGCGCGCCTATATGCCTTCGGCGGTGGCGGTGGCGGTGGCGGTGGCGGCAATGCAATGGGCAGTGATGTGGTGTGCCGAACTATACCTATGTGTATACTTACTTTAGTTGACTTGACTTGCTTTATACCTTGCCTTGCCTTGCCTTGTCTTACCTTACCTTACCTTACCTTACCTTACCTGCCAGGCCGGGTAGGTATATAGGTATAGGTAGTTCCAAAGTCTAAACTATAGGCGAGAGAGTTCCTGAGATTCCTTTGTTTGTGGGAGGGAATTCAACTTTGAGCTAATCGACCGCGTGCTACGGCGAAACGACGCTATATGTGCGAGCCGACTCGAGGCGATCCTGGAACCTGCACCACTACCATTCTCTTGCGCGAGATCGGGACAAACCGAGTCAACGATCTCGTTTGCCGGTTCATTTTCACGCTCAATCAAATATATTTCATTGTTTTTAGTCATGAGTATAAGAATCTTGATAGCTTTCAGAAATTATTTCTTACATCCGGTCATAGTATAGGAAAAATAGTGTACCTATATACCTATAATACAAAATTTTACACCGGTTTTAAGCTATACCCAAAAATTTCAGCAATTCGAAATTTAATGCTTGGCGCTTTTCAGTAGCTATACCTACTATTTTATTGGTCGTTAAAATTCATCAACCTTATACATATACCCGATTCATATCTAGATTTATACTAATCGATATTTTATTGATGTATCTTATGTATTTTATTACCTTTGGTCGATCGGCATCTATTGTTAATTGATAGCCATCGATGTTTGTTTCACAAATTGAGTGAAAAAAAAAAAAAGAAAAAAATAAATAAAATACGGATATAGGTATATAATTATCGTTGTACAATCGATTATGTATGGATCTCGATTCGCTATTATAATTTCATTCAAGAAAGTTTCATTTAACATAAATTTGAATATTTTCATAATTAGACTTTTTTTTTATGGTTACAAAAAAAAAAAAAAAAAAAAAATTGGAAAAGAGAAATTCAAATTTTCGATTCATCAAAGAAGAAGAAAAAAAAAAAAAGAAAAAAAAATTGATTTGATTTCGCTATGCCATAGCGTTTCGATTCTCTAAACGTATAGGCTGTACCTACCTATGTGTATTTTGTTTTGCACCGTTGCCCCGTACCGGAAATATTACCCTGACGTTCTATACCTACGTTCAACCGCTGGTGGGAACTTCGTTCTGCAGAGCCCTGTACAGACGCATATCTATAGAACGGTTAACTTGTACCTGTTAGGTAGTCGCTACTTTGCGATCTCCAACCGTGACTCGTACATTTGTCACTGACTCTCTATATCCTTCGTCAATCCAAGGAGGGGTCTATTTTTTTAAGCCTCACAGAAGAAATAAATAAATAGAAAAAAAAAAAAAAAGAAAGAAAAATTACTCTTTACAATAACCAATAATAATAAGATTGAAAAAAAAAAAAAAAAAAGACAAACAAACATCCTGAAATATTCTCAGAATCGTACAAGATTTACATTTTTGTCTTCATTTTTCTTTTTTTCTTCTACACCTTGGGTAAACTGATTTCGTCGTTTTTAAATTCGTAATGATAAATTCCCTCGCTGTACCGACGATTGATGGTTATTTTCTCGGTTAACTTGAGTAAGACACGGCCCTGGACTCGGTCAGTCTAGTGGCTATACAGATCTCTCGAGTCTCTAAGGGACAGGGAATTATTTATTCGAAGTGCAGAACTTGGCTTGAATTTATAAAGGGGTTTAGAACGTTGATGGAAAATCTTGTCCGCGTTAGAATAACGTTGGGGATTTCAAAAAAAAAAAAAAAAAAAAAAAAAAAAAAAAAAAAAAAAAAAAAAAAACTTTCAAGATAAACTACGTTCTTATTATGTATATTATAATATGCAGATGTAAAAACTGAACTGTAAAAAGATTATGCGCTATATATAGATATATATATATAATAGTGATCAGAATATAGCCTGTTGTTCGTTGAAATTTATTAAGCGATCTGATCCATTCTCTTCTTATTATTTACCTCACATACCTAGACAGCGCTGGCGACTTTTGTGTGGATGGTGTGGAGCACTCCACACCCTGAATGCCCACCGTGTGGATATTCCACACCCTAAAGGCCTTGTTTCAAAATTAAAATTTTGTAATGGATTTGGAAAATCTCTCGATAAAAACAAGTATACAAAATTTTCCGAAAATAACCATATTATATTTGCCTATAATCGACACTTGCGAGCCCCCTAGCAGATTCAAATCTCGACCATATTGATGAATACGTTTATCCTGAAAAAACAATATTCGGACTATCGCACTTCGGAAAAACTATTTAATTGAACTTTGAGCAAAAATGTTGTGAGTGCCCCCCCCCCCCCCCCCCCCCCCCCCCACCTGAGTTACTCCACACTCTGAAATTTCGTAAGTCGCCGACCTTGTACCTAGATCAAGGGGATAGGTAAGGTGGGTAGGTACTAGTTAATCGTATAAGTATAACAAGCGCGAACTCTCTTCTTCCGAAATTCTAAACGTTGTAGACACTCGCCTAGAGAGACAGTCTCCAAAGTCTAAAAACTTTCCCCGTTTAAACTTACTTTCTATCTCCAATAAGACCGCGCGCTGTGCCTTTAGCGGAATGAATCTGTCTCTTCTCAGTAGGTTCGAAGTCACTTATTGTTAGCTCAATACCTGTTCTCGCCTCCGCGCTATATTATCCTGTTTATTCTTTCGTAGAGATTAATGATACCCTTTTTTTTTCTCTCTCTCTCTCTCTCTCTCTCTCTCTCTCATCTTTTAAATTTCTTTGAATCGATTTGTTTCGCGGTTTGATCACCGGTTAGATAACCCATACGTATGCGGTATAAAATAAATCGATAATTTATACTTAAGAAGTAATCCCTCTACCCGATAGTTCGATGTATGAAAAGGAATATATTCATATATATGTTACAAGAATAAATGAGTGGAAAAAGAAGAAGAAAAAAAAAATGAGCGGACTACAGAGAGAGAGAGAGAGAGAGAGAAAAAAAAAAGAAAGAAATAAACTTATGAATAAGTAGATTCTTGTGTATTTCTGAGTGTATCCGTATGTGACAAAAAAATTTTTTGATAAAATACTATATGCAATGACGATATTGAAATTCAAATGGATGATCGAGACTCGAGAGACGGTAGAGGTAGGTATATATTTCCGCGTAGAATTATTTCATGTAATATCGTTGTCACGTCAGATGTTCTTTCATCGCTTAGCAGCAATAAATTCAGAACGCGTTTATACCTATGCGAACGTATAGGTATATATATCTATATATATACCTATCACAGCCTACGCGGAAGATTGTTCATTCCAATTAATTACCGTATATTATATATATACTCGTTGCTTCTTATTTTTTCTACCACAGCTATATATTTCGAAGGGAGAGAATCTTGCGGAGATATACGCGCGTATCATAGATTATTTATTTACTGTTTTGTCAGCAAACATATAGTACCGGTTAGAATGACAAATAGATATCTATTATACCGCAGTTTGTGTATAAATTTATACAACTTTAATACACACTTATATAATACAACTCATATGTATATATAATACCTACATATAGTTCGGAAGAACTGCACCACAGCCCGTAGGATCCTCCATTCATAGGAATTTCACAGGTAGTCGGACACAAGCTTTGCCTTCTTTTCCTCCTAGTATATATATATTCCCTCAGTTTCTTTATTTCTTTCTTTATTATCTACCTTCGTTTTATTCGTCAGGTCTGAAACGACACGGGTCAAATTTGTTTTTTTTTTTTTTTCTAACATTGTATATAGTATCTACGGTCCTAATAGAGTTTCTAATTTTCCGCTAGCTATATTAGGAGCTTGTAAAAATCTATAATACAACTATACACATAACATAAAAGTTGGAATTTTGCCGATGGTATAGGTATATGAAGGTAATTTTTCCAGGGGTTTTTATTTTACCGTTTTCTTATGGACAGATGGCCTTTCTAACTCTGTACAATGTTGTTCATGAAATAGTTATAGGAAGGAAAAGGTAGGTTGGTAGGCAGGCAAGCAACCAAGCAGCCAAGCAACCAAGCAACCAAGCAACCAACCAAGCAGGCAGGTAGGTAGGTAGGTAGGTAGGTAGGTAGGTATTCGTCGTCGAGGAAGCACGACTATAGATATACATACAATATTATACTATAAGGTATATACCTCGAGGGTCTCTAAATGATTTATGATTTTCGACTGGTTTTGAGTCGTTCGAAGGGTCGGGGCGAAGTGACGCCAGGTTCACTTCACTTCAGTCCGAGTTGTCGGTATAATATATATATATATATATATATATATTATATGTGTTTACAGCACGCATATGTACAGTCAGTTCCAGAGAAAAATGATTTTATTTTTATTACACAATACAGAATATAAGGTTTGAAAACGTTTAGAAAAAATTGACAGGGTGCGTATATAGGGGGTGGATATATTATTTGAAAAACAATTCTAAAACGAAAGAAAAGGGATCGAATTAAAGTAGGTAGTATACCTATATACCGCAACTTTTCTGCGTGAGTTATAAAAACAAGTTTAATTATTCTGTAACAATATGATTACATATTTTTATTCCCTCATCAAAGCACTGCCTGAGGCTGTCATTTTATTAGGTATTTTCATTCGGCCCGGTTTTTCGTTCGTGTTTGTTGAGAGAGAAAAGAAAAAGACGTAGATATAAAAATTTATGTATTCCGAATTGAGGCAGTCCATTTATTAATTATTAACCCTTCTTCTCCCTCTTTATATACTACCTACCTACCTACCCTGCGGTAGTATATATATAAATGAAAAGATAAAAAGAATTTTCAGTTCGAAGAGAGAGAGAGAGAGAGAAAAAAAAAGATAGTCATTTCTCAGTATGTATATATATATATATATATATATATATATATATATGCGAGTACTATAATATGGTCAATAACCAAACGCCTCGGTTATAAGTTGGAGATAAATGAGGCGGTAGCCGGGAACGAGAGCGAGACAAAGGTTCGCGACCTCCGTCGTCCTCGCGCAGTAATGCGTTGTGTGTAAGTATAAGTGCGAGTATATAATAGCTATATAGGTATAAGTATAAGTATAGTACGTATACCGATCTTATAGAGTAAAAGGTACGAATAACTATATAGAGATAGGTATATCTAATGGTGTATAGGTAAGGTATATATATATACTATTTTCACTGTATTACCAACGAACCGATGCTCTCGCGACGTGGGATGCTCTCTCGCGAGAAGATTTTAAGCTCGTAAATCGACGAACCCTCCCACGGCTCGCGAACGATTTCTATAGATGGTAATAATATGTTGGATCTTGGATCTCGCGGAGTCCGGAGGAGCTCGGAGTATGGATTTAAATGGTGATGTACGCTCGACTCTACGATATGGTGTGGGTGGTTTACTCGTGGTAGTATTATGGTACGCCTCTGTACACAACCGTCTGCGCGCAAGCGTACCTATCTACCTACCTACCTACCTATCTACCTACCTACTCGCGAGCTCAAAGCCGGAGGGAAACAGAAAGAGAAAGATAAAGAGAAAGAGAAAGACGAAGAGAGTGAGTGTAGGTGGCTATCCTTTGAGGAGAAGGCGAGAGGAGTCGGTGACGCCGCTATATGTTCTCTGCTCTCTGCTCTCTGCTCTCTGCTCCCTGCTCTCTGCTCTCTGCTCTCTGCTCTTTGGATGCCAGTGCAGGTCCCCGCGGGTCCGGACTCTGGGAGTTCTTCTCTCTTATATACATTTAGAGAGAGGTCCATGATTCTCGCTGCAGGTCGAGAGTGAGTAAGGCTGAGTTAAGTTAAGTTAAGGTAAGGCAAGGCAAGGCATAAGGCAAGGAAAGGCAAGGTAAGGCAGGGGACCAGAAAAAGGAGGGAGTCGCGTCCGGTGATCGGTGACCGTCGACCGTATAGTGAGGGTGGCGCCCTGCGCGAGAAGCGTTTGTGTTCCAGAACAAGCGTTTCAAATTCCAACGTTACATTAAGGCGTGAGAGTATATAGCAGGACTAAAAACACGTAATAGTTATTTGAAAGGTCTTTCTTTCCGTCTTTCTATCTTTCTCTCTCTCTCTCTATCTCCCTCCCTCCCTCTCTTTCTCTCTCACACACTATTTCATTTCTGGATCTGTTATACGGGCCGAAGTTATTCCGCGGGGGTCTTCTCTCTTTAAACTTTCTAGAAATCTCGTCAAATACAGATATTTTCTGTGTCTTATTTTCAAACCGCGATTTGCTAACGAGAAAGAGAAAGAGAAAGATAGCCAAGAAGAGAGAGAGAGAAAAATAGATATAATGTGTGCGTTCACTGTACATATCTATATTGCTAAGGAATAATCCGCACAGTGTATATATAGAGTTATGCTGTGCAGTAAATACATCGAAAGTAGGACAGTGAGAGATTTGATCGTTCCGTAAGAAATGGAACCCGAGGAACCGACGCAAACGATCCGACCGTAAAGGAACAAGCCGGTTTACTTCGCGCGCTACCACCACCATCACCATCACCACCATTACCACCATAGCCACCCCTCGTGCCTGACCGGAGCAGGTTTGTCGGTATAGATATATGAAAAAAAATAAACAAATAATAGCGCAAGTAAATATTTTCTATCCTATATACGAACGAGACTCGCATGCTCAATGTACACTGTGTGCAAAATATAGTTACCTATAATACGCAGTAATGTCAGAAACCGGATATTTTATCGTTACGTAATCGCAGCAATGATTCGTTGAAAAATATATACGAATTAAAAAATTTGACATCTTGACTTGTCATTTGTCATATTAAACAAAATATTTCTTATACGTAATTATGTATTTCTAAAAATTACGTAATACTTGTTATACTAATCATGTTATATAGCTAATTGAAAAAGTAGCGGCGTACCCAGTACTGATATAGGTATCACGTATTTAACGTCGAACTTAAACCCAGACAAAAGTCATATGGTTTATTAAATTCCATAAGATACAATCCCAGAGCCTATTTCTGCGTTCATCGTGTAATTCCCTCTGATTTCACTATATGGCAATAGTCGACAATCGGCCAGTTAGTTTAACCGCTTTGGTATAAGACACTGAGATGCTAGCGCGGTTAGTTCCCATCCACACGAACGGTTAGGGATAGTTGTCTGTATTCGTTTGCTGGTATGCCAGGCATTTGAGCCGGCGGTATCCAACACAACACAACACAGTACCAGCTACAACCAGAGTTTACTGCAGGCGAGGGTGAAGAGACTCCAGAGCCGAAGTACTGCTGCGTAGGACCTTCGATGTCAGACCGACACACGTAGGTACTGGTACTGGTACTGGTACCTACCAGCATCCCGAAGAGTTTGTGTGGGCGCTGGTAAATGTCTGCTCTTGGTCTTGGTTCTTGGTCTTGGTCTTGGTCTTGGTCTTGGTCTTGGTCTTGGTCTTGGTCTTGGTCTCGGTCTTGGTCTTGGTCTTAGTCTTGGTGTGTCCTACCTTAGGAGTGTTTTAATACTCACCAAGGTAACATCAGCAGCAGCAGCAGCAGCAAACCACCGCAGGTACCAAGAAGACGCCATCATCGTGCAGAGGAACTGCTGCCGCACGATGAAAGAGCGAAGGAGTAAGAAGATGCAGCAAAAGGAAGACATTTGGATCGGGTGGTGCACCAGTGGATGGTGAACAACAACACTGTGTGTGCAGCCTCGGCTCTGCAAGAGGCTGGCTTGTTGCTGGCAACTCTGTTCTTATCTTATAACCAACCATTCGGAACTCAGGGCCGTCGTCGCGGAGACACTGTGGGAATGTCGCCGCGCGTCCATCCTCTGGACTCGGATAGGATCGTACAGAGTTCTTTAACTCTGTTCTAGCATATACCTAGATGCATATTTGATCCGTCTAACCTGTTATCATCTACGAGCTAGGTAACAACCGGGAAACTTTTCACGGACGGTCCAGTTTTACAACACGATTTCTTCTCGTTCGGTCTTCGGGTTCTCGCAGGTTCATTAAAAAAACGAAAAAAAGAAAACAGGACTGAATGGGCTCAGACGGTTGTCTGATTCAATTTTTTGCATTTATTTAGATCTGCGGAGTTGCCCGGTTTCTTATGCACAGGCTTTGGATTAATGTCGGCTAAACCTGACACATAGTTTCATTGTAATTCTGTGCATTGAACGGCTATCAAGTGCGATAGATAAGATGAGACCACCTATTAGACTTCTGAAAGAAAATCAGTCTGTTTGTCTTGAGAGAGTTAATAGATCTTATAGCAGCTAGTATAGGTATACCGCATCACGGAAGTGAATTCGTTTAATCGTTCACGTAGCGCCTGCTGAATATACCTACTATATCTCCCCCCAATTGCGTACATATAGAAAGTACGACGTAGTTCTGTGTACGGTTAGGTCTACAAGCTCCATTTATCGCGATAAAAGCGGAGCACCGCATCGAGGAGGTGGAACGGAAATGTTCATAGAGTCCTGCAGGCATGTTACACGGCTTAGTAGCTATGAAAGATTCGCATAGATTTCGAAGAAGTATATAGGTAGGTATAATATATATATATATATATTTAAAAGGAAAATAATACAGACGCAGGTACAATATCAAACACTTGAAAGAGCATAAAAGTAAATACATATAGAAAATATAGTTAACGCGCAGTAAAACCGATGAAGAGGATTTTACAGGTAAATATCCTTTAACTTGAGGTTTGCCGTTGCTATTTAGTGTTTCGACCGTTAGTTTTTCGGACGTATTTGATTAGCAGCTGTTCGTTTGGGACAATATGATTTCGACCCTTAACTCCTTGGTAAGGTTTCAGAAGGGGCTGCTGCTGCTGCTGCTGCTGCTGCTGCTGCTGCTACTACTGGTGCCTTTACGGACAATATCGTGTCGTATTATTCGTTGTAGGTATATAGGAACGATATGTAGTAAGCGTTTGTGCACAAAAGTTATTCCTGCTGTAGTAAAGTACTATTATATAATAAAAGAATCTATATTGGTGTATATGTATACCTATATGTATGCGTGTATAATATACACGCGAAGGTATTATACCATACATAATACATAATACCGACTCGAGTATTGCGCCACGTTCGTAGGTCACACAAGGTTCTCCTTCGTCTCCGGGTGTTTCCGGTCTCAACCGGAAGCTATATAGAAGAGAAGTGTGTATAGAACGGGAGAGTTGCCATAGCAACTTGAGGGGAAGCGATCTTCTTAACCCCGGGAGTATTTCGTTTGATTCAAAAAACCCACGAAAATCGTTTAGTCATTTCGGGTCGAGTACAGGGGTCGTTCATTCCTTATACCCATTCTAGTCTTCTCTTCGTCCTTATTCAGGCACGGCAATGGTGCAGGTATCGTCTTTACTCCCGCGAGGTCGTCGGCGTCGGTCTTGTCCCGAGCCACGTTCCGTTCTTCTTCTTCTTCATCTCCTCTTCATCTTATTCTTCTTCTTGTTCTTCTCGGTCGCGTTGCCGGTCGTCGTGTGGCAGCGTGGCAACCGGCGATGGTATGGCGCACCACCGTTGTTGTAGGAATGCTGTCGGCAGTCGGCAGCAGGGTCGCCCACTGTTAACTCGCTTTGCTTCTCTCTCTCTCTCTTTTTTTTTTTTTTTTTTCCTCTATTCCTCTTTTTCTCTTTTTTTCTTCTTCTTTTCTTTTTATCTTTTTCCCTTTTTCTCTTTTCTCTCCCCGGTTCGCCCTCCGCCACCGCCACCACCGCCGCCCCATCGCTCTCTCCCTCTCTCCCTATGCAGACTCGTTCGGCTTTGTTAAGCCCGTGGGACACGCGGTTAAGCCAGGGATTAGTCATGACCGTTCTGCAGGACTCAGGTACTACGTATATAATATAATATATATATATATATATATATATACTTATATGTATATCCTTCCTCCACGAATATTGCACTATATCTATATACCTATATGTATATATAATATGCGTAGGTTAAGATATCCGAAATAAGTATTGCGTTGTAGGATATACACACAGGAGTTTTCATTCTCCATATATACTACCATTACCCCCCCATTCAACCCCCTTCTATTTCCTTTACAAGACACCGCGCTAGATGTTCCCACGTATTATAATATTCCCACTACTTACTGATCCGCAGTAAACATTGCAGCTCTGCTGAACACACGGTATATATATATGTATATACACACCATACCATATACCCATAAGTATTATAGAAAAAGAATATAAAGATTCAAAGAATTAACCAAGAAAGAGGGATCAGAGACAGACGAATACCACCTTCCTCATTTTAGGCAGGTAACGTTAATTCTAAGAAACGTTTCAAACTTTTACTTCATCTCTTTCTTCATTTCAATTTACTGTATAGGAAATCGTTGATCATTCAGTTAACGTATATAATTGAAAAATTCTCTCCATCCCCAACAGCTATCTTTATTAATATTTCACCACGTAGCGTTCGAGGATCTCCCTTTATTCTCTCTTGGTAATTTTGGGCTGTGGGCAGGCGCGCAGGTAGACAGGTAATGTGTATAAAAGCATGGAAACACCTAGACCAACACTGTCTCTCCGCGATGGGACGGCGTGGAAGTGACGTCAGGCGATAGGTTGAGGAAATAGTCGAAATCCCATGCCATATAGTATATCTATGCGATACATTTCTATCTCATCGCACGATGAGAGTCTTTATATACATCTGAGCATAGCGTGTATAAGAGAAAAGAGAAGAAAGAAGTAACGAGAGAGATGATAGTACACTCATCTTCCTCTGGTCTCTTCGGTTCTTTCTTTCTCTTTGCTCACTGGCAGGTCCTGAGGTTCTCAGGCCTCCTCCTTTTGCCCCGTGGTTCTTCGTCTCTCGTGGTTCATCTCAACGTCGCGTCGCCTCGGTTTATATATATACGGCTCGGCCTGTAGCTCTACCTCGCAGAGGTTATAACCCACCACCTGCCACTGACCGAACCGAACCTTCTTCTTTACCTCGTTCATTCGATCGGATCCCAAGACTCTAAGGCCTTTGCGCTCTCGATTTGGATGGGCGTTACAAAAAAGACAAACAAACAAACAAAAAAAAAAAAAAATGTAAAAAATCATGAGATGAACGAAAAAAAAAAAAGAATAATTATTATCTAATCATATCTTCTTTCCCATTCTGAATCTATGCATTTTTTTTTTTTTTCAGGCATTGCTCGTTGACTAGACTCAAGGATCCTTGAGCATACGGCTTACTATGGCGCGTAGTTCTTTGAAGGGACTCAGGAAAAAAAATAATAAAAAAAAAAACAAAAAAAAAAAAAAAAAACGAAAGGACGATCGATTCGGCACCCGAATGACTGACGACGATGAGTTACATCTGTCGACTTTATGGTGAGTCGTTTTTTCATTATATTCTCTAGTCACTCGACATCTTTGTCAATTGTCAATCTATACTAGGGTGTTTTACACACAGTATTAGTCATAAACAATTGGGAGAACGAATGAGAATTAACGATTCTATTAATTGGTAAATAATTAAGTTGATTGGTATACGCGAGGGGATGTTTTTAGGTGTTTTTTTTTTTCTTTTTTTTTTTTTGCATTTAATTGTATGTTGACGCGTCAGTCATTCATCCTGTATAAAACGGAAGTTGGAAATACACAGTGTGTTGAGACAATTTGTCGAATCTGACTGAGTCTTGACCTGCCGAAAACCTGTACTGCAAACGACCCAACAGCTCTGATAGTAGCTGTATTAATTGGTTTTATGCAAATTAGTAGGTATATGCCATCAGGTGTTGGTTGGGTAGTACTAAAAAGCAAGCTAGCAGTTGACGGCGTGACTGACACGAGCGGTAATTAATGTACACAGATACTTTGATTAACAATTAAACTGATACTTTGTACACTAAACGTGTTTAATACTGACCGGTATGAAATGACCCCACAATTTTCTCTCTTTTTTTCTTATCTCTATTTAACGATGGAGAATATAGAAAGAGATAGAAGACTGCGTGGTGCCAACTTCATACCGGTCAGAATCAAAAACACCAAGTGTACATGTGTACATAATATTATATCCACCTTCGTGTTTTACCATCAATTGAATATCAAACATCTACCGCACTATGTATATGTATAAATTAAAAATGCTAAGATATGGCTTAGCGAGGAGCCATAGGTAACTACAGTAAACTATTATAAGGTCACGCAGGAGGTATAATATCTAGTCATTTTGCTAACGGTTTTTAAAAGAAGGAAAAATAAAATGAATTAAAAACGGTTCATATCGTATAAAACGATCCTCATCCTCCTCTCCTTCTTCTTCTTCTTCTTCTTCTTCTTCTTCTTCTTCTTCTTCTTCTTCTTCTTCTTATACACGAATCTACTCCATAATTTACGAAGAATTCAATCGACGGGTGAAAATATAACGGTTCTTATAAAATTAGGATAAGGATAACAAATTGGGTACACGTGATATGCCCCTTTAACAAAAGATAGTATACACGTAGATAGATAAATAGATAAATAGATATATTCGTATCCATTGCACCAGCACCAGCACCACCAGCAGCAGAGGCAATGGTCCACTTTCTATTCCATTGGTAGGTACCGAATAATGTTGGCTCGTCGCGTACAAACCTAGACGACGTTAAAACTTACACAATCAGAGACAGGTTAGTGGTGATCGTACCTAGTGCAGCAGAGGCAGGACACCCGCGGATGTGTATCGGTTTAGTGTGTGGTTCGTAGGTAGGCATATAGATATAGGTATATATACGGGTAATAGAAAGGTCCGTTGGAATCCAGTTACCAAGAGGCAGCAGCAACAGCAACAGCAACAGCAGCAGCAGCAGCGGCAGCAGCAGCATATAGGCACACTGCGCAGGGTATTTGAATTGGTAGGGGCAAGAGGTCGCGTGCTAATTTGGATATTACGTTGCTCTTTGTCGCTTTCGGCCGGGTTCTCACCGCGCTCACTGATCGAGCTGACGATGAGATACCCACTTTGGGATTTGGTAGATATACATACATTATACACTGCCTATACATACACACACTTATACATATTATATTCATATTTCTATGTCCCTCTATATATATGTATACGCGATTTCTTTTGATCATCGCATCAGGTCATTTATACTACTTTTTTTTATCTCTCGCTTTAATACGCGTATAATATCGCGTTCTAATTCCTATGGTACACACGGTATCATTTTGATTTCACTTTACATTATCTCGATGTATTAAATTTTTTTTTTTTTTCTTCTTTTTTCTCTTCTTTCTCTTGTCAAGACATATTATTTTGATGAACGTCATTTTAATTATCCAATTCTGTAATTTTTTTTTAACGGTATTAATATTATCAATACTTACATCACGATCATATATATCCTGATAAGTCTGAATATAAAAATGCAATATAACTCAGCACCGTGACATACGTATATTATTATATATATATATATATATATATTTCTCCCGAATCTCAATTAATTTTTTTTTTCTCTTTTCTCAATCAGTCTATACGTTTTCTTTTTTTCTCTATATTTTTTTATCAAATTTCTTCTGGTCGTAAAACTTAACATATATTAATTATATTATTATCGATTATTCTTCTTCACTTTACTCATCAGATATACTTGCGGGTTTCTTATTGCTGATCATGTTTGCTCGCATGTATTGGAACACGATTGCAGTGTGTATTATATATGTGTTCAGTTGTCCTCTGCAGGGGACTTAGATCCCAAGATATTAATAAATGCTTTTCTTTAATTCTCTCTCTTATTTCCCTCTCTTCCTCTTTATCTCAGTTTCTTTCTGATCGTGACTCTGTTCGTCCGTTCATTCGCCTTTAACGGGAGATACGCGGAGATATTCTGCAGAGGAAGATACCGCGAATGACTCGCATTTGAAAAAACAAAAAAAAAAAAAAACAAAAAAAAAAAGAACAAAAAAAAAAAAGACACTATAACATGCGAATAAGACAGTGGGAAACTGTGCTCCTCGTACCTTAATATAATACATACGACTATAAACATGGAAAAAAAAAGAACAAAATTCAAAATGATTTCAAATCTTGTCTGAAGAAAAAAATAATAATGCTTTTGAGTTATGTATAGGGATGAATAAATATTAAATATATATAATAGATATATGTATATTTACGAAGTACGTTATAACGTGTTAATTAGCGTAACCAGCGTAACTAGCAGAGTACCTTGCATTGTTGTCGGGGCGTAAGGCCGGATCAATACACGAGGAGCGATATTCGTTCAAGTAATTTTATTGTTCGTTGTTGGCATCCCTTCGCCAGCCGCGTACTATATACGTGTGTCAAGGGTTAGGCCCCCCGTCCTACGCGAAGTACGCGGGGAGAACGACGTTGACCCTGGGGAAAATACGGCATAGATATAGCTGTATATGTGTATAACTATACGTATAATACAACCCCTTATGGCGTACCGAAAATCAAGCCTCGAGAGGAACCCTGGTTGTATACATAAATATAAATATATATATATACGAAAATAATCTTCGATATATTATATAATTATATAATATAGAAAATTAAATTTAACGACTTATACATTTTTTTCGTATTGATTTTAACCGCAAATTATATGCATACTTCGTACAATTGTAATCGAATTCTATTATAATAATCGATGTTATAATCTTTTATTAAGTTTTTCTTTATTTTTATTTTTATTTTATTTTTTATTCTCTCTGGTTTATCGCACGTAGAATTGGGCCGATTGCCTGGAGCAGGTCGTGCCCGAGCAAGAGTTCATGATTCTATAATATAGACGCTCTATAATAATATGTACACCGCCTTGTGTATACATATATGTAATACCGCAATATATATAGTACCTATACAGGTATAACATAGTTATATCTTAGTCGTCCGGGTCGAGTCGAGTCCTCGGGCGGTTGACATCGAGGCCGACGATGATACCTGACGGTTGTTTCGTTGCCCCGCGCGCTTTCGTTTCACGTTCTCGCCAATCAAAACTAAGTGCTACTATACCATAGACCGCGGTATAGCAGAGACAACTCGCGGTAACGATAATTTATTACTCTTAAATATGCATATATACATATGAGTATATGCATACTATATATTGATAAATTAATCTTGAATATATATATATATATGCCTGTGTCATAATACTAATAATAATAATTGATTTTTAGTATTTAATTCTATATATATATTAGACCGGTTCAAAAAAATCGACTATTCTTTTTTTTTTTTTCAATTTTCGCATTGAAATACTTTCGAGGGGGTGAAAAAAGATGCCTGTTAAAAGCGGAGCTCTTAATATTAAGATTTAGAGGTCGCTCATCGTGGATTTCTATTTTCCATTTAAATAGCGAAGGAATTTTATTTTTTTTTTCTTCAGAATTTCGTAGCTCACAAACCAATGAACAAATCCAAATGACTCTTACATATTTTGATAGGGGATTGAACGCTCTAAAAAATGTATCTATCATTGTGGAAAAAAAATCACAAAAAAAAAAAAAATAGTTTACTCAAATATAAATTGAAATTTGAACTTGAATAACTTTGGAAGGAGTCGATTTATCAAAAAATGATAAGAGAAGCTTTTTGTAGAGTGTTCAATTTCCTATGAAAATATGTTTCAGTCATTTGGATTTGTTCATTGGTTTGTGAGCTACAAAATTATATATATAAAAAAAAAAAAAAAAAATTTCCTATGCTATTCAAATGGAAAATAGAAATCCGCGATGAGCGACCTCTAAATCTTAATATTAAGAGCTCCGCTTTTAACAGGCATCGTTTTTCAGCCCCCCTAAAGTATTTCAATGCGAAAATTGAAAAAAAAAAGAATAGTCGATTTTTTTTGAACCGGTCTAATATATATACGTATTATACTATATCTAGAAGAAGAAGAAGAAGAAGAAGAAGAAGAAGAAGAAAAAATTTATCTCGTGTGATATGTCCGAATCTTGATTCGCGGATGAAATAAAAATCATTGCGGTGTGTGCCTATATACCTACCAGCCAAACTCGTAAGAGTGAATAACAGTTAAGCGTGGGTGTTTAACCGTGACGAAGGAGGCCAAACGTAGCGGCGTGAGGCTAGTCCCGTACCGTGATACATTAATACATACTTGAAACAAAGAAGAATCTCAAAGGCAAGCTAAAGGCGTTCGGTCGATGAAAAAAAAAAAAAAAAAAAAAAAAAAAAAAAACTTAAAAGAGAAGAATGAAAAAATAATATAATAAAAAAAAAAAATGACAAAAAATAATAAAGAAACGATCATGATATGAAATGAGAGGAGAAGAGAGAACAAAAAAAAAGTTTGTCATTCTCATCTCCTCGTCTCATACCATATCGCGCTGCATTGTTAAGAGACGCGTACACCTTCCCTTGTGCCATTTAAAGTTAAACGCACGCGTGTTTATCGTACGCAAAAAAAAAAAAACGACACGGGTCAGAGTTTTCTGTATTAATGTTAAACTCCTATCGCGTAGTCGTATTTACGTAGGTATATACGTATGTGGCGCACTACGATCGCATCTTAACATAAGATTTAATTTTAGTTAGTTCTTTTATCGTGTCTTTCTTATTCCCTCTCGTCTCCCTCGTCTCCCTCGTCTCCTGAATACATCGAGACGAGGCAAAGAGCAGCGTAGCGGCGTTGTCCGGAACGGAATTCAGAAGATTCTCTCGTACGGACGCCTGACTGCTTCCCGGCCTGCTTGCCTGTTTGCCTCGTCTCTCTGTATAACGGATTCGCGCGCGCGCTCCCTCGCTCGTCGAACTCGTTCGTAAATCGACTGCGACCTCCGGCGAACCGTGACTCTAGCCACGCGCAACTCCCGCGACTAACTCTTACTCACATTTTAACATCCACGTGCAGCAGGAGCACCAGCATCACCTCCACGCCGCGCTAATAATCATTTTCTTAAATAAAAATTCATGTACACATATAATACAACTGAATTTATATTTATGGAAAATTTTTTCGATCATTTTATAATCGATCAAGAATAAAAATAAAAAGAAGACAAACACTTTTGGGTATTCTAGGGTTTGAAAAAAAAAAAAAAAAAAAATAAGATGTATACAAGTTATGATCGAATGAAGATCTGCGTATTTAAAAAAAAAAAAAAAAAATATTAGAAACAATAAGCGAAGAGAGAGAGAGAGAGAGAGAGAGAAAAAAAAAAGAATGTATATGTACGTGCGATAATCTGGGGTCTATATCGCGACTAGAAATAATACATTATTTAAATAGCGTGGCGCGACTGTGTGGTGCGTGACCTTCGCATCGACGTCGTTTTCTTTCCCCTCTCTCAAACGCTCCCTCCATCAAAGTTTCTCCCACCACTTAAAATACCGCACGGCGTCTCGTCGAGGCGTCGGCGTCGAGGAATATACAGTCGGTCTTGTCGCCGTACACGTAGCCGTAGTTCTACCCGAAGCAGTTCCACCTTTGATACTCTACCGGGGTGGTGCGGTGGCGTCCTAAGGAAGGACGTCGATTAATCGCTCCGCTTCGATGCTACGATTCCCCCTTTTCACCGCCACTACCACCACTACCCTTTCAATTCTTCCCTCTCTCTACCAACAACCTCCTCCTTCTACTTCTACTTCTCCTACTCCTTCTCCTCCTCTTCTTCTTCTTCTACCTCCGACTCACCCGCATCTATCCACGTGCGACGTTAGAGGGGATCGCTGCGGGATGGGACGGCGTCGCGACGCCCCCGCGCCTTGACGCCGCGGTACTCTATATCGATCCCGCCGATCCCCGTCTGTCGTCTCACTCGTACCTACCTCTGTATACAACCTATACGAGTATACGAGTATATACGAGTAATACGAGTTCGAGAGAACTGGCCGCACGGACCTTCGGGACACCCCGTGAATACGTGAATCTATCTATGTATGTATGCAGTAAATTTCCGTGTATGAGTTGATTCTTTTTTTTTTTTTTTTTTTTTTTTTTTCTTTCTCTCTCTCTCTCTGTGGATGGATGTGTGCCCCGAATATATCCGTCTCTTTTTCTCTCTGTTCTCTCCCCACCCATCGATCAGAGTGCAAGGCTGGCTGGCTGGCTGGCGCACCGTTGCCAAGTCTTTTCCTCTATACATGTGTGTGTGTGTGTGTGTGTGTGTGTGTGTGTGTGTGTACACATATAATATACATGTATGTATTATGTATACGTATTTGTATATGTATGTGTAGTCATGTGTGTGTGTGTGTGTCTGTTCTCGTCTCTTTCTCTTTCTCTTCCTCTCTCTCTCCGACACGATGACCATCTGTAACTGATAACTCGTCCTCCTGTTTATTGGTTTAATATTCAATATACGTTTCACGGTTCTATATGGTAGCTTAATTATATCGAGATATGTATTTTTGCACGTCGATTTATACTTATGATATCGTTGAATTTATATATGTGATTCATATCTATAGGTATAATGTTAGTATATATGACTTATAATTCTGTTCTATAACCTTTTTCCACAATTCGGTTTATATATACCTACCTACCTATACGTGCCTCGTATATTGATAAACTTGTTCTCTTCTCTTTCATAGTATACAAGTTTTCTGCTAAATTGGGGAGAGAAAAAAAAAAAAAAAAATTGTTGTTCAAAATGAAAAATAATTCATTCCTAATTATAAATGGATTCATTGGATTATTATAAGTTTACACGTTGTGGATATTTGAAAAAAAAAAAAAAAAAAATCAAAAAAAAAAAAAAAAAAAACAAATTGATTTATTTATTTATTTGAGAATCATCGAGTTGAATAAGCGCGTGTACAGTATACACAGAGTTCTTCACTCATTGTCAGCTTATCTAGTTGACGAAATAGTCGCTATGTTGTGTCGACAGTCTCTCTCCACCCGCGTTAATAGATCGACAAAGGCAAAGGCTTGGCATCCGAATGTGTAAAGAAGCTATACAGACCCCGTATATATATATATATATATATATATAACTATACGAAACTAAACTAGCTATTGATCGATAAAGTTCTCCTTTCGGTCCCGAAGAGTATATAGCTATATCTATATAGTACCTTATATACCTTATACCCTCAGTTCTTAGTTTCCTAATTTTTTTTTTTACTTTTCTTTTCTTTTTCTTTTCTTCTCGAACGAATTTTAGTGACGTAAAAAGACGCTCCAATGTTTGAAAATAATAACGAGTCTTTTTTTTTTTTTTTTTTCTTTTTTTTTCTTTTTTTTTTCAAGCAGAATAAAGACTCGATCGTATATAGGTATATATAATAGTTGTACGAGCCTATATCGCGTGATTATCTAGAGCGTTATATCTCACGTAGCACGGCTCTAGGTTACCGATAAGATTGTGTACGATATAAAGCGTTTCGAAAATATTCGTTATAAATTACCGCGTTGTATATAGGATTACGTGAAAAAAAGGTGTTTATTTCGTTGGGATATCGAGAGAGAGAGAGAGATAAATAAAGAGACAGAGAGATAGAGAGGCGAGAAAATAATATAATTTCTCTCGTACAACGTACAACGAGGAATAAAACGTCTGCAGTAAATATTACGGTTATACTTATTGTTAGGTGTTAAACGTTTTCGAAACGTTCTCTAAGAAACTTGGGAGCCTTATAGAAATATATAAGAAAAAGAAGAAAAAAAAAAAAAACTTAAAAAACTTAAAAAAAATTATAAATAATAAATAAATTAACGAGCTGACGTAACACAATGGATAATACATGCTCTCATATATATACATATATATATGTAATAAGTTTTGCATTGATTCTTGGTGTTGCGTCAGGTCGCCGGGGCTTTGTGTGTAGAGTGTTATTGATTCGCTCGAGGACATAATGGGCATCCATATTCGATTTCGAAGTATAGACCGTGTTAGTATCCCTACATATAGCGATGGGTACGAGCAAACTTAGTAGCAAACAAAAATCATTTGTAAGAAAAAAAAAAAAAAAAAAAATAAAATAGAATTTAAACAACAAACGGGGAAAAAGAAAAAAAAAAAAAAATCGAGTAAAAATAATCGACGAATCTCTTATATCGTATCAAATCTCACATTTATTCTCTCCGCTATGCATAATATATAGCCGAGTCGATATAACAGTCAAATTTTTTTCTCGCATTTTTTTATTTTTTTTTTTATCTTTTTTTCTAATTTTTTTTTTTTTTTTTTCGGTGCGATTTCTGAAATACAAAATTTCAGCATTTTTTTATTTTTTATTTTTTTTGTTCATCATCATCATCAATCTTCTTTTCTCACCCTTGCGAGATACTCGAATCTTTTACTTAGATGTTAGGTATAAGCTGGTGTTGAGAACAAACGACTGCGAATAACTGAGAGACGAGTGCGATGACCAGATGCCCGGATGGTATATGAACGGAGGGAACAGAGAACAGAACAGAACAGAACAGAACAGAATAGAACAGAGCATTCGAGTAGTAGCTGTACCTACTGGTTGCTGATCTCTTTCCTTCCTTCTCCTTTCATATTTTCTAACATTTTTTTCTTCTTTTTTTTTTTTCTACTTATACTCGAATTCAGCTTCTCTTTACAGATATAGTATATAAGCGTCGACTTAAAGCCAGTTGACAATGGTAACAGTACTTCTCAGCCTCGTCTATACAGTATAGGTACTATAGCTATACATAATACCCTGCAGTACACTGAACGCGGATATTAGGGTTGGAGAGATCCTCGAGGAAGAAAAAAGATCCACGAACATATATCTTTTCATAATCATCAAGGTCGAAGCCAGATTGGCTGAAAACCACCGTCTTCCAATATGCATACACAGAAAGAAAGGTTAACTTGATTCAAGACAATTTTGCGGTCCAAAAATGAAGACCGAAATTTTCTCGGATCAAATCAAAAATTTTCTCGAACCAAGAAAATTGGGACAATTTTCTTGGTTCGAGAAAATTTTTGATTTGATCCGAGAAAATTTCGGTCTTCATTTTTGGACCGCAAAATTGTCCCAATTTTCTTGGTTCGAGAAAATTTTTGATTTGATCCGAGAAAATTTCGGTCTTCATTTTTGGACCGCAAAATTGTCCCAATTTTCTTGGTTCGAGAAAATTTTTGATTTGATCCGAGAAAATTTCGGTCTTCATTTTTGGACCGCAAAATTGTCTTGAATCAAGTTAACCTTTCTTTCTGTGTATACTTAAATATATATACTATATGCAGTCTTTCCACCCTCAACATTTTTTCTACAAAAAATATTTTTTCAGCTTATTATTATAAAACTGCTGTTTGTATTTTCAGGTGCATTCCGAAGAGCACCTGTTGCCTGATATCGTCTAGTGACGATCATCGGTATTGACCAGAAATTTTCCGCCTCTTTTCCTTTTATCTATTTATTTATCAATTTTTATCATCTTTATTTCTCCATAAACTAATAATAAACGAAAAGACTCAAAGACTTTCATATCGGCGATATCCAATACCTGTATTGAAAAAATGATCATTTTTTAGAATTTTTACTCGCGATAGATTTGTGGATAAAAATATGTATATAATGCGGTATATCAGCTTTTGTTGTAAACGTAAAGTTGTAAACGATTCGTTTGAATTTTTACTTGTTAAAAGAAAAAAAAAAAAAAAAAAAAAAATTGTACACAGAATTTGTATCCAAAATGTAATTATTGAAAGGAGCAGTATAGCTATATAGCATTATTCACGTAGTGAGTAGTATACGAAGGTATGGGTAAGGCTTTCGGCGACTAGTGACTACCGCCGCTTCTGGAAGCGATACAGTCAATGGCCTCTTACAGGATAACGTGTTTGTTCTGCCGTGACAAGCGCGGTGGCTCGATCCCGCGTTCGCACGAAACGTTATAACCGCTTGCCAACTTCAATTGTCTTTGGAATTGCAATTGTATACTGCACTACCTAGCTGAACTAGGCTCTATACCCTACTACCGAGTCGTCTTTACCCACGCGTAAATAATCAGAGGGAGATAAGAGTACGATCGGGGATCAACGAACGTGCGAAAGCCATTTTTTTTTTTCATTAGAAAAAGGAAGAAAAGAAAAAGAAAAAGAAAAGAAAAGAAGCAAAAACTGTTCCCTAGTAAAAAATTGGTCTTCTTTTTATCCGAAATTGAAAAGCCACACAGAAAGAAAGGTTGACTTGATTCAAGATAATTTTGCGGTCCAAAAATTAAGACCGAAATTTTCTCGGATCAAATCAAAATTTTTCTCGAACCAAGAAAATTTGGAAAAATTTTGGAAAACCACAAAATTATCTTGAATCAAGAATAATTTTCTTGGCTTAAGTTAACTTTTTTTTTTTTCTGTGCAGCTCTTAATTCCACATCGAAAATTTTATAAGACACCAGAATTTTGTCTAAGGTTCTCTCTAATCTAGCTATTCAACGTTTGTTAAACGCGTAAAAAAAAGAACAAAAAAAAAAAAAAAAAGAAACTACCAGCCAAGACTATAACAGGACTGCTAATTTTGGTCGACGCCCGTTAAGACTAGATAATTTAGGACACCCTTCAAATGGGAAACACACCCAGACCTTCCGAAAATAAATTCTCAAAAAATGACTATATTTAGACGCTCACATCGCGCTTGCTATACTCTTGGTCTCTCGCTCGCCAAATTCAATTCATTCTATATACCGTACTCGATTCAATTGGTATCGTATATGTATATATGCACGTGCGAAGATCGTTAATTTTTCATTACAAACTACGAGAAATAAATTAGGCACTAAGTATATAACAATACGATTCTATATGATTGTAGAATAAACTTCATTCTGTCTCACTATATAACTTATCTACGTATCTATCTACGTATCTAATCATAAATTGAAAATACATTCTCATCATGATCTTCAATTAGGTATATGGTATCGAAATGTATTGCCCAACAGTTAGTATTATCTGAATTTTAGCGGTTTTGGTATCATCCCAGTCTCGTTATCGATTATCGCATAAATAATCGTAATCATGCGACATATTATACCTTTGAAAAAGGTTTTCGGTATCCATCCGCAACTGATTAAAAATCCAGTTTCAGATTGTTAATTGTATATATCTTATCAAATTTATTCAATGAACATACGTATAGTCATTCATAATTTTTCTCCTTTTTCTGTATCCAATATATTATACCTATTAAATACGCGGGTGTATAGGTATTATTCGAGCGATTTTTACCACCCCGGATTTATTATTTGACCTTTTAATCGTATCCCCAATAATATTCGATTGAATAATTCTCTATTATCAATAATTGAAAACGAATTATTATTCGCGGATAAACCATAGTTGCAGAATATACATATATATATATATATATATATATATATATATATATATATATATTGTTTTTCACAAATTTCTTGTCGACAATTTTTCGTCTCTCATTATCTGACCAGAAAATTAACACCATATAGGTATATATCGTAAAAATAAATATCGCGAACGTATTACGGACAAGATAATTGTCGCTAATAACACGAGAAATAAAGCGTTATTCAAGTTACTAATTATATAGGCGTGTATATATTTTTGGGCATATATAGAAACAAAAGCTATTTACGATATAGAAAATCAATTTGTACATATAGAATGAAAAATAGGTGTATAATACAATGGGATTATGATACCTTGAGGACAAAAGGATTAAAATGTGTTAATTAGAGAGAGCCCTAAGTTAATTAACCATTTTGTTAATTTTGGCACCTTTTTTAATTTTCTTTTTTTTCTTTTTTTTTTCTTTCAAAGTCTTTTAATTAGAAGTTTTGAAAATGAAATTTCACACTATGCCTCAGCGACGTTGTTAGTAACGATATAATGATAATGATTATGATAATACAAAAAAGAAAAAAAAAAAAAAAAAAATGAGTAAAATACTTTTATTATTAAATATTCAGGTAAATCGAGTGCAAAGTTTTTCTCGCATATCGTTTTTTTTGTTTTTTTTTTTTTTTTTTTTTTTTTATTTTCTTCAAATTTCATCGAAGTTAGAGATTTCATTTTAGATTTTCCCTCCTCGTTAACCAGCGTCTTCTTATATTCTTCTTTAAGTTTAACCCCAGAGTTTCTGAGTTTTTTTTATATACGAAAGCCGTTTATAGCCCAAGGACATAGCAGCCCCAAGTAGTTATCCCCGGGTTTTATTCTCTCTGAAGAAAAAAAAAAAAAAAAAAAAGAAAGAAGAAAAAAAAAAAAAAACAGTTTCATTTCTCGGTACACGGACGTCGTTTGGGTTGCCGAGGTTACAGGCGTTAACGAACCTCGCTGATCCTTTATGCTCGCACAATATTGAAATGACAATAAATAAAAAATAAGAAGAAAAAAAAAAAAAAAAAGACTCGTCGTTATAACTTCGATTACGAAAATTATTTTCCAAAGTAACGAAGAAAAAAAAAAAAAAAAAAAAGGAAAAATGTGAAAAAGTTCAGGAAATACCACAGAGTATTCTTTGTTTTATCCTTCTGCGAGAGATGCAATGAGATTATATTAGGACGACGAAGGATCCTAAATCTTCTCATCCATAATCTCCGTCCCAGATTCATTTCTGATTATGATTGACGTTTCAGTGTTAGTATATGTTCATATTTAGGAACTGTACATAGCCGGGTCAACGTCGTTATCTGTGCCAGTTGTCCCACTTTTCTGAGTGAACTCTTCGTCGTGGCACGATGCGGTGCATAGAAGAAGTTGCCTGTCGAAGCGTGGCTAATAAAAGCCGTGTGTGGTTGGTTCGGTTCCACCTATAACGCTGACATTCTTTATAGTTTTTTTTTTTTTCTTTTTCCTCCTTTTTACCCCGTTATTCAGAAATGTGTTTAAATTAAAAATTCGAAATAGTATTAGGAGAATGAATCCTAATTTTGTTCCGCACCAGCTATTCCGAATAATGATCTCATATCAAACGGCGTTTCTATAAACCATCTCAACCAGTTGCTATATAATCCTCTGAAAATCAAGTCGCTAAATTAACCAGTAAACTTATAGCTCGCAGAGTTTGAGTGTAAATTAGATCCTGCAGGCAGGCAGTAGGTAGGCAATTATATGCATAATGCATTAATGAATTGCGCATATGTGGCGTAATATACGCGATTCCCAAAGTTTCTATCACTCCTCTGATATGGCTGCGCATATATGTATGTATGTATGTATGTACACATAGATACATACCTATATTATATGTATAATGTATATATGTACGTTAATATCTTGCAACTAGGTTCTCTTATTTGGCGGTGTAAAGACTGACGCTGAAGCTTCAAGGATCAATAGAGATCCTCCCTTCCTTCCTTCCTTCTCTCCTTCAGGCGCGGTATAAACCGCCAGGAACTTACGGAACCCGGCGTTGGTAGCCGGAGGACAAAGGTGGCTGGGAGTCGAGTCGGGGTTTTGTGTTCCAGACGTTTCGTTGCTGCGGATTTGTGCCGTAGTGCCGGAGGGAGTAGGCGGGAAGAATGAAGATTATACCTATACCTATACCTATACCTATACCTATATACCTGTAGATGCCTACTTCGCGAATCTAGTGAGAAAGAGACAAGAATCAACAGAAAGGGAGAGAAAGAGAAATAGAGCGAAAGAGAGAGAGAGAGAGAAAGAGAGATTCTGCAGTTTGCCTATAAGGTATAGAATGGTGTAGTAGTTTGAAAAATCTAGGGCATATGCCGCCATTTTTCTTCACTTTTATTTGTTTTCGTTCAAGTTATATACACGTATATATCTTATACATATAGTTGCAGTGGGTGGGTATATAGATAAACATACACATATATCTGCGAGTATACATTATATATATAAAGGTATATAACAACGCGAAGAAGAATAAAAAGAAGAAGAAAAAGAAAAAGAAGAAGAAGAAGAAGAAGAAGAAGAAAAAAAAAAAAAAGAAGAATAAGGGTGCTCCGCGATTTGTGGATTGAAGAAAACTTTTTTCCCACGAGTTTACGTGGGGGGATGAAATGAAGCGCGATTCTCGACGTGCGCAAAATCTGTTCGCGCAGTTACGTCACGATGAAATGATACCGGGGAATCCCCAAGATGCACATTTATTTAACGGGAAATAGTTCGAGTATATAGGGAATCCTCGCGGTACTCTATACTTTCGAGAAAAAAAATTGTCCGCTATACTCTTAAGATTGATAATATATATATGTATAAGAAGGGAGAGAGAAGATGATTTAAAAAATTTATCATCCGAAGTGAGAAATATTTAACATTTTTAGTTTTCCTTTTTATTTGACAATTTTTTTTTCAATACCAAAAGTCGAAAAGACACGATTACTTGCATTTATTCAATGCAAGAAATTTTTCAAAGTATAGGTACCTATATATACATCATTCGGAGAGCAGTATTCAGCAAGCGGATCTGAAATCCATATCTGGCAAAAGGAGAAGAGAAAGAAATCCTTGATTCTTTTGTCAGGATGATAATATGTCCTTGCGATTCACACGTGCCTGCGCATGCATATATATATACCAGCTATTGGAATATAAGCAAAATGCTCACGTATGTAAAAGTACCTATATGTAACGAAAATATCTGTGGATAGAATCCACATAGGTATATATAAAATCGTCCGATATACTACGATTCTTTTTTATTCCATCATCTCGTCAATAGTTTATAAAAAAAAAAAAAAAAAAAAAAAAAAAAAAATGATTTATAAAATCCATAAAATCACAATTTATTTTGCATAATTTAAGTTTCACCGATATAAAAAAAAAAAAAAAAAAAAAACGAAGAAAAAGAAAAATAATGACTGACTCTGTTTTTCTCACACACACACACAGAACTTATCGTTAGTCGATTGTAGATCGCCTTGTGTTTTCTCCTACCGTCTTAGTACACGACGCGACAGAAAACGATTATTTCGTCATTTAACAGCCGGCTCGACGAGCCCACCTCAACTATACACATCCACATATACCTATATACTATCGGGTATATATATATATATTAGGGTGATTCAAAAAAAAAAAAAATTTTTTTTTCCTTTCACTAACAGGCTCAAAAGTTTCATTTAGGTCAAAAAGTATGCCTGTTAAAATATGAGCTCTTAATATTAATATTAAGAGTGGGCGCATCGCACTTTTCGATTTTCCATAAGAATAACATGGGATAAATCATTCTTGCTTCTTCTGATTTTTATAACTAGCAAATGATATGTCACACAGAGAATCTACAGACATATTTTTGTAGAGAATTGAACGCTCTACAAAAAAGTTCCGTGTTATTTTCCAATAAGTCCACTCGTTCAAAAGTTATTCAAGGTCAAAGTTTAATTTATTTTAATTGATTTTAATGTTAATTTTTACAATTTTAATTTTTTTATTTTTTTGTATTTTTCGTTTTTCATTTTCCAACCAAAACATGTCTGTAGATTCTTTGTGTGACGTATCATTTGCTAGTTATAAGAATCAGAAGAGGCAAAAATAATTTATCCCATGTTATTCTTATGGAAAATCGAAAAGTGCGATGCGCCCACTCTTAATATTAATATTAAGAGCTCATATTTTAACAGACATACTTTTTGACCTAAATGAAACTTTTGAGCCTGTTAGTGAAAGAAAAAAAAAATTTTTTTTTTTTGTTGAATCACCCTAATATATATATATATATATATATATATATATATATATAGGTACACACATGAAATAACGAGCGGCTGAGAGACAGGCGGACAGACAGACAGGTGTATCTGTCTTGGACGTGTGGGTGTATACGTACATGGTGGCTCGTAATGAATTACTTATACCTATATATATAGGTATATATATGTAACACTATAATATACACACAAACCTATTATACCAAAAGGTGTAGATATAGGTATTGTATAATATGATCGCGATATTGATTGAAGAAAAGCTTTCATAATATACTTTCCGAAATTTGTATGAAAATTATTTCACACCTTAGACGGTGTCCATTACATTTGACCCAAAATCGTTGTTCATGGAAATAAATTACGCGGTTTTTTTTTTTTCAATTTTTTTGAATTATTATTATTCGTAAGATTCTTCACAGTTCGTATAATATACTATATATGTATTATATATATATATATATATATCTACGTTATAGTTTACTAGAGCACTCTCTGCATATTTCTATATAAAATAAAACTGTAATGTATACATATGTATATTATATACCTATATATATATATATATATATATATATCATATATATGTATATGAGTCTTGAAAGTGCGCGACATTTTTCGTCCTTGGTTAATGCTTGCTCAGGTAGTTTTACACGTAGGTATGTATATATAATATGCGATGGTATGTATGGATGCGCGATTATAGCTCTTATACACGGCAACGTATATATGACAATATTTGCGCGTTTTACTATTATAATGTCTATTATAGTAATATCTAGGTGTAGGTTATACTATATTGTTGAGTTTGAAGGAATAACACTCCGTTTCATGTTTCGGTATATATAAGGTATATATATACCAGGTGAGTACCACAGTGCATTTTTATATGTAATATATATATAGTATATTATACATGTGAGCGTAAATGAAATAATAATTTCCTAGAGATTCGCAAAGTGTTTTATCTAAACACCGATTTGCGTCATCGCTTACCTCATTCGTTTACTCAAACACGTGCCCGCGCGGTAGCGGCGCACTAGAGAGTCTATTTCAAACGTTTACCTTCGTAATTAATAACAGCTAATGACGTTTTGCGACTCTTATTACTTTAGGAGAAACTTAGACACTTCGAAGGTCATGTAATATATTCACATACGTAAGTAGGTATTTCGGAGCAAATATATACTATATATGAACGTAATCAATTCGAAAACACGGTAAAAATCTGCGATCAGTACGGAGATTTATATACAAGGACAAATCAAACCCGGATCATGGATTATTTTTTTTTTTTTTAACTTATTTGTCATTAAACCAACGTTCGTCTTGTGCCTTTTTTTTTTTTTGGCAATTTGAAAAAAAAAAAGACACTCTCCCACTAATCTAAACCGGATATGAAAACCTTGGCTTTGATAAATTGATTTACCTATTTATCAGTTTCTAAATTCATAGACTTAGATGTTCAAATTTTTTTAAACATGACCTTAATACAATTTTTCAAATTAATTAAATAATATTTAAGGACGTGGTGAAAGGTCGGAAATCTGACCGTCGTCGGCCCCGTTATTTTGTCAGTCGTTTTTCACGAATTCCCCTTTTCTTAGGGTACCACCCCCGCAAGCTAGTAGCGTAAATCGATCGTAAACCTCGCCGCCTCGCCCTCGGCTCTCTCGCAAGTGGTACGGGTTGGAGATTCGGTATCCCCTTTTCCCTCGGTCGTCTAGATATGTTTTTGAGATCGTAAAATAACCCTTACGCACCCGCACCGGAATGGCCAGAGTCGCGTGGCGTGACATGCTGATTTTTAGGGGCCACCTGTTCCGCTTCAGTACCGCAAGTCCGATAAAGAGAGAACCGAGAGGTTCCACCGAGTGCCGCGAGCCACGCGACTTAGTTCATTCGTAAATACTCGGGACCACTTCGTGTAAGATCGGTAGTTTAAGGTGCTGTTCGACGGTAATATAGAGGCTGGATATGCGCGATACCCACACCTGTCGGAGGCGCGAGCGAGACACGAGCTAACCCGCAATAGTTTAAGGAGCGTGCGCACTCCGGCTCGAATCTTATCCAGGAGTTTCTGCCCTCACTGAAATATAAGAGAGGCCCGAGGGCAACCGGCGACACACACCTGTCCCAAATTCGGGTTTATACGACGACGACGCACGCGCGAACCACCTTTCTCGTAATTCGAGACATCTTGCTGCAAATTATTCATGGAGTGGGTATATTTGAGCTTGATGGTAGACGCGGTTTAATGCCCAGGACACTCGCCCCGAGGTTTGCACACCGACTTTCGACCCAGTCCTGAATCTCGTATTTGACAATTTTTTGCTTCCCAGATGCTTTTGATCGAAGTATCAGTCTCTGAAAAAAATTATATATTCCAAAAGTACCAATTGGGCCCAAAATAATCAACATAGTTTATCCGAATCTTTGTAAATACTGCGATTCTATAATACTCCAACTCGTTTTAGCAATGAAAGACAATACTTATAGGCGATGAGAAGCTCTTTCAGGATACGCATCAGTCCTCCGAGATATCCTCCCTGTTGAAACCTATATCTACGTGATTTTCAATTGTCTGAAACTGCATGTACAGCAGATAGATCAGCAAGACCCGATCTATAAAGATAGATAGAGAGAGATGCTAATTGATTTGACCGATTTCTGTTTTGCGCCTGATCGCAGAGGGTTAGCGTCTAATCACGCCTGTCGAAGTGCAACCCAACTTGCACGGTAGGGATTAACCGTGTTTAAATTGTGTCGAATGTATAATTACTGCAGTGTATACACTGACATGTATATATACTTACTATTTCATCGGTTTTTATATGCCGTATTGCTACTGCGGAAACAACCCGTCTTGTTCAATATAATATACCTAGTATACCTATACTATACGCTGTACGCTACACTCCCACGTGTATAAAATGTAAACTGCGTCACATATATATATATATATATATACATAATATCTACGCCATAAAACGTCATACCTACGTACATAGTATATATCGGTATATAACATGCACTGTGTGGATAATTTTAATGGCGATAAATTTAATCGCGAACTTGATATATACTAGCTGTTGACTAATCACAATCCACTCATTCCTCCCTACTCCCTTATATTCTCTCTCGGTGAACCCCCAATGAGTTTTTCGCTCTCAGTCAGGGTGTCGTAGTAGATACAACAGCCCGCAGGGGGTAATTCGATCGAAGGCATATTAACAGATTCTCAAACCCCTGTCCGGATAGAGAAAAAAAATAGATATAAAGAATCTTCTTTTTTTTTATTTTCCTTTCCTCCTTCTCTTCTACTTTTTCTTCTTCTTCGTATATATATACCTACTTGACGTATAATTTCAGGGCCTATACGAATAAGAAGCCTGCACGACGAGAAATTTCAATTAACTTTATACGCGGAGCGTGTCATGCAAATTGCGCAGGGTCAATACGTGGGTATTCACAGCTGTACACACACACACATATATATATATTATATAATACACGTATATACAGACACACACACACACACATGTTACGTATAGATCGTGTACTCGGTCTGATGGAAGGGTGGACGCTGGCCGCGGGTTTCTCTATATAGATATATATATATACCTATGGGGATATTGGTGTGCGCGAGCACTTCCACATCTACCTTTACCTCTACCTCCAACCTCCACCTCCACCTCCACCTCTACTTCCACTTCCACTTCTACTTCTACTTCCACTTCCACTTCTACCTCGACCTACACATAAACGTAGGTACGGGGTTAGCCCCGGGTACTAGGGGTAGAGAGGGATGGGTGTCGCTCTCCAGAGGACGCGCCTCTACGTTGGTATACCGGAGGGTAGAGGACGAGGCATACTCTGTATTGATCAGCGTCGCCAACAAGACGCTCTCCGCAGCCTAGGCAGATATCTACCGTACCCTCTACCCTCTGCCCTCCTCTTTTCTCTAACCCTCTTTTCGCCTTCCCTCTTTAACCCCTGGCTCCCTTTGCCTCAACAGAATTTCACCCTCTTCTTCATCCTTTCACATTTTATCCATCCCTCCTTCAAAGCCTCCCTTCAACACCCTATGCGCCACCGACGCGGACGCCGCGACATAGTGCCCTCGATAGCGATGTATATCCTTCGCTCGTTCTAGCCTAACCTATGTTCAGACCAGTCAAAGTTTACCCACTATTATAACCAACGTCAGCGTCGCGACGCAACGCGACGCTAGATACTGTTTTTAGGGGTATATAGTTAGAATCACGCTTTCTCGATAGGCTCGAACTTTAGTTTTTTTCCCATAATTATATGGATTCTATTTACAACTTTTGCATGTAGGGACGAAGGTGACTTTTTTTTTTTACTAAAACGAAAGAGTAGAGTATTAGTATATGGTTGCAAACGATGAATTATCGCACAAGTTTTATCGTCTCAAAAAAGTAGGACACTTATAAGTTATTCGCGTTGTCCATCCGTCGAATAACTTTCGCACAACTCGAGCAATTCTAACAAAATTCTGTGTACAAATACCTTAAACAATTTCCAGATCTGGTATTAAATTCGAGCTGAATCAATCGAAGGGTTAGCAAAGGGGAGGCAAAAATCTGCTTTATAAAGAAGTATTAATATCTCGGCAACCGTTGGTACGATTTGGATGAAATTTGTTTGGTTTGTACTCAATCGGGCACCGAGCTTGTTGACCAAATATAACAATATTCGAAAATCAAATGTCGAAGGGATAGCAATTTGAAATTTTATCGTGGCACGTAGGCTGGACTGATTTCATTTGAATTTACTGCAGGATCATATTTTGCCACAAGTAGTAGGTATATATATTTCATTGCACAATATTTGCCAAGTGATAAATTGTGCCCACTTCATTGGCACGGGTTTCTTAATTATTCTCGAAACTAGTTGGGGATCAAATTTCGCACACATATGTATGTATTCATGTAATACCGAATACACCAGATTTTCCGGTTCTTTTTTATCGCATGGTATAATTCTTTTTATTCGTTCCAATACGAGAATTCGGTCTCCCTCCGTTTGACCTTGACCTTTTCGATCGCAAAAACGATTTACCGATCGAAGGAGATGGCTCTGATCGTGTGATATATCATGTCATCAACTCCACCCACGATACTCGTCGTTACTTATTTATAATGCAAGGAATCTGCGTAGGTACACATGTGTGTGGTAGATGTGTAATTGATTAGTCTCTCTGACACAATTATTCACTTGTTAAAGTCTCTGCTGACTTTCAACTTATAATTATATCTCCTTTTGCGTATATTATGGATGTATCCATATATGTATAGGTACACACATGAACAAGAAATCCGTTAACGCAATCAACTAGGAGGTATATTGCTAAAACGATATGAAAAATAATAAAAGCAGATAAAAATTTGCATGCTCTCGTCTTTCAGGATGAAATTTTGCAGATATTATTACATACAGGTATATCTTCAGTGCTGCTATGTACTATTCTAATAAATGTCGATCAAATCGAGGCTGAGGCTGTTGCTGCTGTTGCTGCAGCCACAGTGACTTTCTAACAATTCTATATTGCGCTATGCTTGCAACCTGCAAATGTTGCACGGCCGAGCGCCTAGTCCACTATTAACCTACATAAAAGCTGAGTTCTCCACCCTGTAACAACGCTTCAATTTCATATATTTACTCTCATGCATGAGTCGAGTTCTTACCTTTGATCGCCGTTATTGAAAAACAAAGCTATGCCTATTCACTAATATTTTATTTTATTTCCTTCCTTTCCTTCGTTTTTCCGTTCTTATTTCTTTTCATCCGCACAAAATGATTACTCATAAAAAAAAAAAATGAGTCTTCTTTAAACTCTTAAGCTCAACCTGCTGCACCGGATCTACAGTAACCGCGGCAACTGTTTCCTCACCTGTCGAGTCTGGCCAAAAGTTGTGACGACCTAAAGGCAGCAGGTCGGACAAGTTATGATCGCACCTGTGCAGCCACGGACGTAACCTGCTTTGTCTGCTCATTTTATTCAGGATAATTACACCAGAACGAACGAGAGGAGACTACTGCAGGCTACTCTGAGTTCCTAGGGTGTCTCTCACCTGGGTTAGCTAAGATCCTTGCATAATTCTTCATCGTAAAAAAAAAAAAAAAAAAAAAAAAAATATGGAATTTTCTTTTTCGGTCGCATATCGTATATTATACGGATCAGTTTTTGGATGGAATTGTTTCTTTTTTTTTTTTCCTCAATTTTTTATATCAACCCTCGAATCCTTTTCGGGGTATAATTATTTCTCATATATGAGTTTCGGCTATCGCTGCGAGAGAGGAAAGTAATCTAGAGGTCGATGCTGCAGGAGAGACAGAGGAGAGACAGGAGGGAAAGCCGAGGCGAGGTCCGCCACAAAATACAACTTGGAGGATATCGACCAGCCGGAAGTCTGAGTGCTTGTTGCCATGGAGACGGTGGAGTCAATTTGACCTGGGCCAACAGTTACCAGCATACTGATGCACGCCGCCGCCCTGTCGTCCCATTATTCATGCCTTTTTTTCTTTCTCTCTCTCTATCCCTATCTCTCTCGCTCTCTCCATTATCCTATTTCTCTCCCTTTCCATCTATCTCGTTCTCCTCTACTATCCACCTTTTCACCAAGAAGCGGATTCCAACTTGAAACGAATCTCGAGTTTCGCTTTGCACCCTATCGCGAATACAGGGGGCGAGAAAAAAAGAAAACGAACAAAATATATAATAAAAGAAAAGCAAAAAGAATAAAAGGAAGAAGAAGAAAAGAAAAAAAAGGAATAGTCTCACGTTTATCTTTTACGCCTTTTAAACTTCGGTATAGAAATAATTATTGATCTATGAATCAGTCGATCAATTAATCAATTTATAAATTCATTATAGTTAATTGATTGATCATAATCAATTCGTTACCGAAAAGTCGCGATCGCATCTGCACAAGGCAGTCGATTAAATACTGCAGCGCCGTAGTACCAGTCCTTAATAGTTTAATGCGGTACGGATGATTTGAACTTGCGGGATTGCGGCGTACTTTACGGTAGTCGTAACCTCGTTGCGCACACTGCGCGCGGCTATATACGTATAATGGTTCGTTGTGGCGCGTAGCCATACCCAGATATACATATTTATACATACGCGATCCCCACCAGAATGTATGACACACCATTTCGAAATAGATTTCGAACATTCTATTAAATAACACGCGGTTCAAATCCCGAAAATTTATCGTCGACCGAATCCCGTTTCTATTTATTTCGAATTTGGTATTTCATATTGTTTTTTTTTTTTTTTTTTTTTTTTTTTTTTGTTCTTTTTTATTTTACAAATTTTAAAAATACGGAAAATATATATATACCTAAATTTTCCCGCCCTTTTAACAAGCTGTATAAACAACAGATATTATCTCGGTACTTGGTTCCCCCGCTTGGCACGTCCATGTAGGACCGTTCACGGTACAGCATGATAGTTTGTATTTATAATCGAGAGACACGTTCGTATAACGCGACAGATGCGTCTGGCACGCGACTCGAACCAGCTCTCCTCGTCAGGGAGCATACAGGTGAACAAGAAAGAGGAGACAGGTGAAGTAGAAGGCGCAGTCTATAGATCGTCGCGGTTCTTTAGTCGTGGCGAACGCGTATATATACTTTAAAAAAAAAATTTATGACGGCCGCGCGGCGCGGCGCCCGTCTAGAGAATTGATTGGGACCCAGTCTAGCGGAGCTCATAGCAAAGCGGGAGTTACGCACATAGGGTGTCGTCAAATTGTCTTCATAATTCACTACCTGAATTGCCTCGTAAATCCATAAAAAATTTTTTTGACGAAATCATGAATCAGTTGTTTTTTTTTTTTTTTTTTTTCGATACTATAAGTCTCTATTACTTTTTTTTTCCGAAAAGTAATAATTGATCATTTCCGTTGTTAAAATGAGCTTTCTTTATCTGATTAATCGTATTTTTCATTCGTTATTTGTTGCACGGAAAGATTTAAACCCGACTGGTTACGGTTCTGCACACGACTCAGTCAGGTGCTAGCGAAAAATAGCGAATTCTGGTGCAGCACCACACTGAGTACTGTTTAGAACACGAACCATTCATGTGCGCACATGAATGAGTCGTGTGCGCACAGTAACGAGTCGTGTTCTAAACCGCACCTAGTGTGGTGCTGCACCAGAATTCGCTATTTTTCGCTAGCACCTGACTGAGTCGTGTGCAGAACCGTAACCAGTCGGGTTTAAATCTTTCCGTGTGATTGTATGTACATATACCCATAGATTATAAAGCGGAAAAATTATTCCGCAAACTAGGATAGAAATTTTTATTTTTTTATTTTAATACAAGAGGGTTACAAGCCGTTTTCGAGCACCCCGTACATATAATGGTACATAAACCCGGTTTCTGTGGAACGTGGGTGGTATACATCGGAGTAGATGGTTATATGGCACATGGGTTGACATAGAAAACCGTATATTCGAAGCTTGGGTACGAGGACGGATTCGAAGGGCCTTCCGTTTACGCTAAACACTTTTAGGAAGGCCCTTCAATTTTCCTTCTCGATCTAGACGCGGACTTATATATATACCTATATACTTGTATATCTATAGTTTTGCACGTGTGTTATTCATATATGTACAGTTATATACGTTGTTATATACGGATTTACCCTTGTGTGTATTGGTTCGGCACGTTTTAGAGACCCACCCTCTATCGCACGTATATGTAATATACATCACATATATACATACATACGTCCATAGATATACATATATACTTCTCAACCCCTGGTTGCGAAACGCATGATTTCATCGAGTGGATGCATCATCTCGGTCCACTGTATAGGGGGAGGCTGGGAATCGCTTCGAACTTTACTATTTATACGCATCGGAGTATACGGTGCGATCGAAGAGCGTAGTCGAGGTTTAGAGTCAGATTTTAGACGATAACCGATTATCTATTCCAATCGTAAATTTTTGTCCGCATGGTTCTATAATTGCTTACTTTACATACCTATATAGTATATTACATACAATAGTTATGATATCGGAAGATGAAGCACAATATTGTTTTTAGGGCTCTAATTTAACCCTTTAAAACTTAAAACACCGAAAATTCGTACAGCCATGATTCTCTTTCATGAAAATCTTCCAGTCTACCTGCAACTCCCTTTATTCAACGGACTATAGAGTTTGTCACAAAACGGATAGATTTTTGCATCAATATAGAAAAACGAAGGATTTTCTTATCCTTTAATCGAACACTCCAATTCAGGAAAAACGAATATTGTAAAAAAATTTCAATTTTCTGTATAATGCAGGGATGACAATTATTAGAACCTTTTATCTTATGATGATGATACGTGTAATTCGAGTGTAGAATTTTTCACCACTGATCTACTAAACCAGCATAATAATTCCGAGTGAGTAATATAACCTGAATGAAACTCCAAGGGGTGCGACAGCGTAAGAATTTCGGTAGGGTATATTTCCCTTGAATACCGCTTAGTTATCATTGTTAGGAAGATGGATAAAGGAGCTGCTCTGCTGCAGTAATACCAAAATATAAGGGGAATAGAACAATAAGGAGTAAGTAATATCCCTCGAGTTTATTCATATGTTACCTACACATATATATACCCAAGTATATATTATATATGTAGAATGTAGATATAAGTATTATATATACATATATATATATATATAAACGTACAATTGGCAAGGGATCATCGTGCGTGGAATTACCATTAATGACTTTGTTTGTCATGGATCGTGGTTTGCCCCCATTTGCCCTTGAGACGTCCTTGATATCTTCTCGCCTTTACCGTAGAAAATCTCTTATACTCTCCTCTCCTTATCTGTATCTTCGCTATATCCCGCGCCCGCGCTTTGTTTGAGATCACGGCCTCGTTTACCCCGACGCAAATATCATATATGCTGCAGTGTATATCTATCTATGTAGCCGGTGTATAAAATATACATCTGTGTGTATATATAGTGTCGTATTAAAACTTCGTACATTTGTGTAAAAAAAAAAAAAAAAAAATGAACATAAAAATATAGATGGAAATGGAAATAAAAATGAAAATGAAAATAATGGTACAACGACGTCGTTTCTGGTCAAGGTAAACACATTCACCAGTGTGCACGGTTTACTGGTTTAATGAAATTAATTCGAATTCTGGGTGGAGAGAAAGAGAAAGAAAAAAAAAAGAGAAAAAAAAAGAGCCCCATTGATGTCGGAGTCTGTGTGGATTGAGGAGCCGCGTAACCTTGCCACCCTTAGGCACGTAGAAATCGCTCCCGAATCCCACGTTCACCTAACTCACCACCCGCCAGAGACCCTTTTGCCAATTTCTCGCCATCCTCTAGCTCGAACCTTTACTCCCACAAGAAGCTATACTTGTCAGAGTGTACTGGGTGTTCGTCGATTCAATAATAAGACGATATTGGAGAGTATATCGTATATGAGGGTTTGTTCGTAGCGGAAATAATTATCGTTTAAATAACGGAGAGAAAAGTGAAATTGACGATATTAATTAAAAGAAATGTATAGAGATGATTTGCGACATTCACAGATTTCCGAAATTTGAAGAAAAATTTTTTTTCCTTATTTTTGGGAATAATGGGTTACAATTATTGACGACATGTTTATATCGAAGATGAGAGATTAAAATTTTATCCTCAAAATTGAATCAAAGTGTATATATGTATCATAGGTAATTCCATTACAACCTCAAGTTCGTAATTATTATTACGTGTAAACAAAATCTGTGTATTTAATTTACGGAACACCCTATGCACGCATATAGATATATGGTGGGTAGATATAGATATAGACATACAAATACTATATATCTTGACATATGTACCCTACGTGTATACTCGTATATATATACCTTTGTGTAGGATATATACGAGTAAATGGTGGTGAGCGCGAGGATCTACTCGTATATATGCTCATATAGCCACCTATGTTATGTGTACAATATACCTAGTATGTATACGTGTGTAGGTACAGACGTGTCTTCGATGACGACGTCCCTCTATAGTCTGTATACTCTATATAGATACTGGAGAGCGTGGGGTCCTCCCAGTCCCAGACCCAGTCTCGGAGTCCCCGATCCCTCGCTCCAGCTTTTATCTTTCTCTCCCTCTCTCATCTCTCTTTCTATAATTTCATCTCTGTCTCTCCTTCCATCCCTTGCTTGCGCGAAGCCTATATACCACAGCACACCATACCATACCATACCATACCATACCACACCACACCGCGCCACGCCACGCCACACAGTAACACCAGTCGGCCAGATCAATACGAACCAACTGCTCAGAGATTATCATTTTATCCATTCGACATCCAGTTTGAACCTGTAGAGGACCAGAGGGAGTGACGAAAAATAATTTTTATCGATTAAAATCGATCATATGTATATGGAATAAATTATCATCTCTTTATACTAGACCCATATGCAGACACCTCGATCATATATACTCATATTCATTCACATCGCGATTCCTCGTGATATGGTATTGACAATGATGAGTACAAACGAGGTTCGCTTCTTTATGATTTATCGATTTTTATTATCGATCAATTTTTCAATCCTTTAATGAACCATGTATCATAATATATATATAATTCATGGTTTTATCTATTTGAGAACGGAAGTGGCAGCTTCTCGGGGGTTGGTATACGTATAACTTCTATTATACGTTTTCACTTCGATCGTTCACGAATACCTGCGAATTTTACCAAGGCTTTTCGGGCTTCTTCGGATCGGCTCGGACCTCTGTGCCAAAGTAATTTATCATTCGGTGAAATTCCTCTTCTATATAGATACCGCGATTTATGGTTTTTCACCATTGTTAGGTGTATGACGATTCATTCAATACAAAATTGAGATATCGTTTAAGGAACTTATCAATCGTTTATTATGTATATATTTCGGTTATATTTTCAATCGATTTTATACAACATCGAGTAATAGTTTTGATGAATATCTCTTCCGTGCAAATGATTATCAATAAATTATTGTCAATTTTGGCTTTGATTTTTTTTTTTCTTTTTTTTTTTTCAAGATGAAAATATAAAAAAAAAAATAAAAAATCTAAAAAAAAAAAAACAAATTTTCAGCCTCCTCTTTCTGGATTCACGTTATCCTTCAGGTCAATGGTAAGAATGTTTCCCTAATCCTATAATCCTATGATCAAATCATTAATCTCGTCCCATGCCATTTGGTAGAGGGATCATATTGCTGTATGATAATATTGCTGATTGTTATAATACCGCATATATGTGACCCGAAGTTATACCTTTCTGCACATGCCTATCATACACGACCAATTAAAGATGCAACAGGTGTCAATGCTAATGATCGCACTCTTCTCTATAATATACACTCACAAATACACATTTATACCTGTGTAATAAATGTATGAAATTTTTCTCGAATTGAAAAAAAAAAAAAAAAAAAAAAAAAAATTCAATCAAAAAAGTAGAAAATTAAAAAAAATTATTCTCTAACGTCTGCACCTTGAGCGTATAGTTTAACCTATCCAAAGGCTATATTTACTCGCCTTGGCTACCCACGCCCGCGAGGTTATCTGACGTCTGTTTACGTCACGAGGGTGAAGCTCACGCGTCACAAGGACAACACTTTGTGACGTCAGCGGGGGCGACGAAATATATATAATTTTTTTTTTTTTTTTTTTTATCGTTATTTTTTATATTATTATTATTTATTTTATTTTACATCAGATATAAGAATAGTAAAAAGCTTTATCACTACACGATTAGATTATTGCGTGATGATATTTTACAGTTTTTATTACGTTAGTTAAACCATAATCAACGCATCACGGTTGTTAATATATCGCGTCACTAATGCCATAAGGTCGTAAGCGCCAAAAAAATATTTTTTTTGCGGATATGCCCAAACGATGTTATATGGCACGAAAAAGATTTTGCCACCAAAAACACGAAATTTTTTTTTTTGGCGCTTACGACCTTATGGCATTAGTGACGCGATATAGGTATACAATAATCTGTAATAAAAAAAAAAAAAAAAGAAAAAAAATTACGTCATTGATTACCGCACAGACTCTATTACGTATATACGAAGAAAACGGATCTATATAATATATACTTATATAGGTATAGGCTCGTATACCTATTCACCATCTCAATACCCGAATATTATATACATGAAAAACTCACGCGATATATAGGTATATATACCAATATCGCGGGAAACACAAAGAGGAGACTCGTACAGATTCACACGTAGGTATCTGTATATATATATATATATGTATATATGTAGGTATGTAGATATTATATACCTCATTTCCTACCTACCTATAGGTAGGTATACCTACTATGTGAAAGTTTGCGCGCGCACCTAGTTATGTACACGTAGATGTTACGTTATATACGTATGTGGTTTTATCTGGCGGTACTCGGGGGAAGTTGCGGGTTGATTTATCGCCTCCCGTTGCTATGGAAACCTTGGCGTGACCGGCTGGCGCGACACCCTCATATCCGAGTCTCTCCTCTCTGTCCTCTCTTTTATCTCTCTCCAACTCTCTTTGATACCCTTATAACACGGCGTCTCCCTTACTCTCTATCATGGTTGGTTGTCCTCTCGATATGCACCCCACGCCACTATCGCAGCCTTCACCGGTTCCTCGCGAGGCAGAAACGCAGAAGCCTATATAGGAGCTGAGCTGAACTCGGAGAAAACGACTTTCCAAATAATTCTTTATTACGGTTAGGTATAATGATAGTCGTTATCTTCGAACGTGTCTATGTCTGATCCGCAGATATACGCGTATAAAGGTATTAATTGTATAAGAAAAAGAAAAAGAAAAAGATTTATGGGTTTTTATTAAACTTTATAATATAGCGACGAAATGCAGGACAGCGTACATAGCGTGAGGAAAAAGTTAAAACGAAATCAGAAACAGAAACAGAAACGGGGAGATGGGGGATGGGGGATAGAAGCAAGGGATGTCGGAAGCGGAAACGGAAACGGAAACGCGGTAGAAAAACGTAAACAAAAACAGAACCGGCTAAACCTGCTGCTACTACTGCTGCTGCTGCTGCTGCTGCAGAACCAGCCGAGTCAAGTCTTCGCGCTATCGACCAGCTACTAGCTCCGTAGCCACATAACGTGCTGCGCGAATCGCACTACAGAATCTCCGCTGACTACTACCAGGATATATGGTTGAGATTCGGTCAGCAGGACCTGCAATGCTGCGGCAAAGGTCAAAGCCCATCTCGGTATCCATAAGACGCGGCGTTTCTTTAACGTCATATATAGTTATCATAAGACCTAAACGACTTAGTGAATTCCTCATTTATGTAATAAAAAGAATATAAGCTTTCAATTTACTGATAGCGATCATCTTTCTGCAATTTGAAAAATTTATCAGAATTTTAGATATGATTTTTGACTATTTTCTGACGGATAACCTGGTATCTTTCGAGCCTGCGTGGAAAAGTTGAAATTGAATTTTAATGTGGCGCTCGAAATATTTTCACTCGTTCGCGTCGGTTTTTGATTTTTTTTTTAATTTTTCATTCAAGATGTATACAGATCATTGTCATCAAATTTGTAACGAAGATACTACGTCCATTGCATCGATGCGTGTTGGGTTGCATTCCGTGCAGGCGATTTTTCGATCTTATGATATGAGATAAACCGTGAATATGGGTCGATAAGACTTTGTTAATGAATCAGTGACACCTAATTAAATCAGATATCTAGTAGTTCGAGTGATTTCATACAATAAAAGCAAATGTTTCAAATGACGAAACTATTTTTTTTGTACCTGTATTAGAATTTGAAATAAGTAAATTTCAAAAGAAAAAAAAAAACTAGAACATTCGACGAGTAAATTTTTTTTTTTTTTTTTTATCGAATAATTATCTTATAGCCCCGTGATTTCGCGATCAATAAATTTTAATTACCTAAATTCCGCAAGTTCAAACGAAGCCAAAGTCAGTTCAGAGACTGCCTGATGTCGCCATCTCGTATAGAAGGCTGAGAAACTTTCAGTCGAGATTTCTACCGGTCAGAATGGTCTCAGATACTCGTTGGATAAATTGAAATTTTCGGATTAATTTGTAAAATAAACATACGCACCGACCTAATAATTAAAATGAAATTTTATAACATAAAAAGAAAGTGAATTTCGACCTTATTAATGCGACCCGTAATCAAATCCGAAGAAGATCTTCTGCACGTTGTCAATGATGCAATTTGTGACAGAAATTTCGAAAATATGATGGAATCTCATGGATTGATTTAAACAATTTATAAATTTGTTATTTGAGATGCACTGTTTCTCTACACGCTTTTCTCTCTAATCAACGTATTGATTTGCCTAAAAACTTATCTTATTACTTCACACTTCGGGTTATATTTTATATCTCGCCATAGTTGATCGCACAATTCACTTCTGATTTTTATAGAACTGTGAACTCGACTATTAACACTCAACTAGTCTACGACTTTCCAGTTTGATCTAGAAGTTCAATTATTGGAATTTTATTATCCTTAAAAGGATATAGAACCGCGCGAGAGCGGGAAATTTTTTTTTATCATTTGAAGAGAAAAATTTTGAAAAAACTTTAAACGCATTGGAAGACAAGTCTATCTCGCAAGCGCTTATCACCGCACGATGATTTTAGCACTCAATGAATTGAACAAATTTCTTGGAATATTAACTTATGCAATTCACCCACGTATTCCGGAATCCAAAATCGAAAGTAAATCATATAATTATATACTCAATACCTAGTCTCGTCAGTTGTGTGTGTATTTTTTTTTTTTTTTTTTTTTTTCTTTTCTTTTTTCTTTTAAATCGATTGATTTACGCAACTCCGTCACGCGCCTAGCCCCAAAGAGAATTCGAACGGCCGGACCTTGATTTTGCATCACATACTCCGAGACGTACGTTCGAATTCGATGGACGTAAATCACGACCTGATCAGAAAAAGAAATTATATCACCTCAGAACTGGTTCTAGGCGTTTGCTATTACCCTCAATAATATTTTTAACTTTAATTACGTTAATTAACTTTGAGGAAATCGATATGCCAATTCATTTTGTTTTTTGTTTTTTTTTCTCTCTTTTTTAATCATCGACAGAGAAATTTATGTAAAGGCTTATATGTCTAATTACCAAATTTTACGCCAGTGTCTTCAATAGCTTTAAGTTTGAGGAAAATTTAATGGCATGTATGTATAATATATTGACCATGCGAATGGCAGTAGTAATTCATTGCAAAGTCTGAAAAACAGAAACAGTTTGTGAAAATCTATATTCTAAGCGTTCAACGAAGTGCGAAGAAAAATCTATAGGAATGCAAAGATCACAAGTGATAATCGTTCGAAATTGAGCAAGGCTTTTTGAGCCGAAGGCTAAGTAAATTCTGCATTAAGCATACATAAGGCGAGTATAAAGCACCGTCAGAAAAGTCTGACCAACCAGACTGCCAGGAATTCAGTCGAACCAACCAATCGTATTGAAGCCAGGTAGGTACTCGTAACTATTCGGGCTAAAAACTGGGTCAGAATACGCAACAGCGGTGGTGGCTGCTGCTGCTGCTGCTACGGTGGCTCGCAATGTAGGTGTAGCTCTTTGCACACCGATTCCTTTTTCGCCTCTCTTTCATTCCCTCGTACTGATGTTTTCTGGTGGAAATGAGAAGAAGAAGAAGAAGAAAAAAGGAAAAAAGATGAGATAGGCGAAGAGAGCGTAACTTTGAGAAACGTACCGAGTCATATACATATGTGGTATGATCATGCATAAATATGTAGTATATGCGGTGCAGAGTTCACTCGAGAATTTCCTACAAGCAAACATGTTCTACTATAGTACCGATGATAAAATGCTGCTCGGGCTTTGACTGCGAGAAACTTATCCCCGGTCTCTCGATATCCGCCTTCTATTATACGCCCACGATATCTAGACGCTATACGAGGAGCTGATTTAAACGCTAATTCTAAGAGCGGAATGATTCCGGAACAAGGAACTGACCCAACGTTGAAACTCGAGTTACGTTCGAGGTAGTGATCAACGGTGCAAATTATTGCTTCGTCTTTTTTTCTTGCCTCAGTTTTATGAGCTATATTCTATCTACACCTACTATATAGAAATGCATGAGATGTATATGTATACTTGATGGCAAGCTGTTGGATAGTGACTGAAATTCGATTGATTAGATTTTACATATTTAGTTATTTTTTTATTTTTATTTTTATTTGCAATTTGAATCTTTTCACAGAAAATTGTGTAAATTTTCAAGGGTTTTGATTTTCTTTTGAATCGACCGAGATACTAGGTAGGTATATAGAAGACCTAGATGACAATCTTCAGCCTTGCCTTTCGCCTGTGATTATTAGTTCTAGCCTAATTATTTATTATGATTTTAAATTGGACGAGAAGTGAGGTAAAGTATAATGCATGCAGCACACGATTTGCTTACGACCTTCGGTGGTTAATCGAGAGAAAATTATCGAGGGACATATGGAACACACATATTTCTGTACGTTTACAGTCGCAGATATGAAAAAGAGGATTTTCTTTAAATTCGTGGATTAGTTATATATCCGAAGTTTCGTTAGAAAATAAGCGATTATTTCATCCTCCCGAACTGTAGGCTAACACTTAATACTTTCCAGTAATTGCGGTGTCCATATAATACGTGAGAACGTATATATCTCATTTTCTACACATATATATATGCTTACCGCGGTAATACCGTTTAAATACACGAAGTACTAAAATATCATATATCACCAAACCGATCTTGAAACGTCACGCAAAGTAGTACTACATCGAGTTACCAAATTATTCCTGTATTCAATTTATAGACACTACAAGAGGTTTTTTCTTTTTTCTTTCTCTCTCTCTCTCTCTCTCTCTCTATTTTCACATTCATTCAAGCGCAGGATAGTGAACGTGGGAAAACTGACCGTATTTCTTATCCTTGATCTTATCTCCAGCTGGGCTTTGCAACAGGTAGTACTTAAAATACGTTAATTTTGAAATCTGCAATAATTTAATGCGCGAATGGATATTTCACAACATTGATATACATAAAGCTCGCTTTTTATCTCCTTAATTACAATATTTTTATTTCTTTCATTTTTCTCGCAAGTAATAACTTTATCGTCTCAAAGTGCAGTAAATGCAATATCAGATTAATTCACAGCCTCTTAAATCCAGGTAAAACTTACGATGATATTCTTTCCATGTGTGCAAATGTGCAGCGAAAGTTCATATATTTGAACGATATACTTGCATAGCAAGATGTAATCTGTAAACTATTTGTTTCACAGGACTTGGATGCTGAGTGACAGGAATAGACTTCCTTACACTCCCATCTTCGACCTTCTTACCAAAAGTATAGAAACAAAAAAAAAAAAAAAAAAATTACAATGATACTGAAGTGAAGGACAAATCTGCAGAATATTAAAGCTGTAGTACCTACTATAAGCGAAGGATAAAATGAGAGAACAAATCGATTATTTAAACAAACAGGATGTGTGCATAGGTTTACCAATGCAAACATTTTTCTTAATACTGTTTTTGAATACATGGACAGATTGTATACTAGATTTTTTTTCCCCTCCGAAAGACAGATAAAAAAATGTTTACACCATGTTAAATTCTGGATTTACATCCTGAAACGATCTCTGGTCCTTTTACTTCGCAAAGTTTTGGCGCGCCGGATGAAGCCTGACGGTATTGATCAAATTATGGGCTGCGATACGTTGTGATTTATTCAGTAACTGATGAAAAAAGGTGTTAATTATATCCTCCGATTAATTAACAGAAATGATCGTACATAAAAATGTAATTTACTTTCGTGTAAGAAACATATCGATATACCAATATGCATGTTTCTCTGATTCAGATTATAGTCTTGACAAGTTCCACGGGCGAATAGATATACGAACTCGCATTATATAGAGTCATTAGGGGTAACTGTGCGCAGTGGGTAAGTGTGCGCACCGGGCTTATCTCCGAACGGAATGAACGGGATTAACGCTATGCTACAGCACATCAGACCGGCCTTGATGAAGAATTAGTTTAGACAAAAAAAAGTGATGCACTGCGCTGCATTTATTTTTTTTTGTTGAAAAAACGAAAACAGGCGATCCCAAAATAGTTTTTTCTCTCACGGCAAATAGTGTGACGCCTAAACCCGGATCAAAATTGAAATAAATTTATTTTATTCATATCAGGAATTCATTTAAGCTTAAGGCTCGGCAAAAATTTCGAAGTTATATTCGGTGCTGGTGAAGTTTTGAGCATCTATATACAATTTGTCTCGCTGGGGTAAGTGTGCGCGGGTAAGTGTGCGCAGGCTTAATCATTGGTCGAAGACCAGATTATGCCTCAAGTTGAACAAAACGTTCTCACTACAAGAAATGGATCTTCTAATAACAATTTCGACCAGCCAATGGTAAGGGTTGGGGCAAATAGTGTTCGCAACAGTCAAACTTGGGCTCCCAAAAACGCCTCCATAAGCGACCCTCATGTAGAAGGACATTTATGGAGATTTACAAGTTTTGGTCAGATAACTTGCTTATTTTACTCAAATTTTAATGTTCAGAGCATTCATATTCATAATTGTGCAAAATGCACTCGTATTTCCAGGGTGCGTATACTTACCCCACAGGAGTGCGCACAGTTACCCGCAATACGGGTCAAGTGTGCGCATTCTGAGTTTTCTTAATTAATTTTGTTTTTTTCTTAAGTGTGACGGTTTTTTGTAAAACTACTTTATTTATTCGATAGTCAAATAAATGCTCTATCCAACGAGTATGGGTTGTTTTTTGTAACCCTTGTTTTTTGAGCTTGACAACCCTCCAAAGAGCAAAGTGCGCACAGTTACCCCTAATGACTCTATGATTTCGTTTTTCATATAGTGCATGATTATAGTGCAACATAAAATATACCGGTTCTTAATGATTTCTCTTTTTGGAATTAGTGACCCATATTATCCAAAATTGGATATCAAAGAAAAAAGGAGAAAAATAAAGAAAAAAAAAAACATATGTTTCGGACCAAATAGATCTGGCCGAATATTACCTCATCTGGATTCTTTATATTCTTTAATTTCCAATTATTGCTGATTATGCAATATATGCCGGATTTCTTGCCTACTGTGTTACTTATACATTTCATTTCTCTCCTCGCGCTCGCCAGATAGGATTTTTAACTATATAATATATATAATAATTCTTTCCAAATGAGGAAATTGTGAAATGTATAAATTATTATTGGTTTTTTTTTTTTTTTTTTTTTTTTTTTTCGATTTGCTCCGATTTTGCGACAATGCTGCGTGTAGGTATATACCTACATACCTATAATGTATATATTCTAATCGTAGAAATGTTCCAGGTACATAATACCTATACGTATATGAGTCGCTACGACCTAGATATTCCTAGAGATGTTTCTGTCGCGGTTATAGTACTGCGGTGCCTTTCGCTCACGTGAGCTGCAACTACGTCGTGTGTTTGAATCCTCGTGTACCTACTATACGTCTATGACCATACTATTGATCCCTCGAAACATGTCTGCGAGTTAATTGACGTAGACGATCATTGGTATTCGTATATACTCTTACTTTTATGCGGTTTATTCATATCGAAGAATTTTTATACCACTTATTACATCAATATGTAGGTATATATATATATATATATATATATATATATGTTTCTATATAATATGATAGACATTGTCAAGGATATAGAAGCGGACCTAAAAGGATGGGATTCCAGACTACATAGAGATAGAACTGAAAAGTACAAGAAACAAAAACAAAAAAAAAAAACAAAAACAAAAAAAAAAAACGAGAGCTAAAGTGGCGAGGAAAGGTTTTTAAAAAAAGTAGATATAAAAAGCTTGGATCAAAGTAAAGTTTTACCAGAACCCGCGTATTATACCTTTCACCCAAGTAGTAGCAGACTGGTCAATGTCAGACGTCGAAACGTATATATGTATGAACCTACATACTATATAGGTAGTATACATACATAAATATCCGTGCTGTTCCAAACTCGTGATAAAGTCATTCGGCATACTAAGGCGTTATCTTTTGTTCTTTTCTGTTCTGTTTTTAATGCAGGTTAATACCGTGGGCACCAAGGACATGTAATACAGTAGCCAACCTCGCGGGTTGATTATTAGCAATTGTTATTACCTCAAAGAGGAATTAGATCGTAATAATAATAATAATGACAACGACAATAATAATTAAAGTCGTATGATTGCAGGAAGATTCTATTGGCTTTTATATGTTATTTCTCATATACCTACCTGTACATAAATCTGCATCGTGAGACACAATTTTCAAACAATCTACTAGACAAAAATGTCGATATTTTTTTTTTTATACCATTAAATCTAATTTCTTAAATATATGTAGACATCGATTCTTTTTTTTTTTTTTTTTTTCATTATTATCACAAAAATTGTAAAAAAAAAAAAGGAACAAGACTATAAGGCATGCAGCGATATTGTTTTTGCTGAGTTGAACTGTTACAAATCATTGTAGCTGGTATTACAAATATTTTAGAAACAATTAAATTCTCGTCCAGCCTTTTCCCTCTCTCTATATCTTTCTCCGTTTCCCACGAATTTTCGCAACGCTGATTTTCTCGATACCTCGAGAAAATGTTGGGTGATAAAAGTTTTTATTTTTATTTTTTTTTAATTTTTTTTATCGAAAAACTGTTCCACGCTTTTTTTTTTTTTTTACGACTAGACAGAAGTATCGAGAATCTTGGTTAATTATTAGCTATTCGATGAGCTAGTAAGTGAATAATCTCTCTCTCTCTTTATTCATATGCAAGGATTTCTTCAACCCGGAATGTTGGGCAAGCTGCGAACAAGTAATAGCAAACTGTAATGCGCGCTAAACTAAACTAGTTCGTTTTACAACAGATCCTATATATAAACTAACTCGGGAAACTATATAATATATATGGAGATCAACTCTGCATGTGGGATAATCATATAAGAAAGTGTTTATAACTCGGCTATAATATTTCCTCATACCTCACAGCGCTCCCATATATATATATACACAGAAAAAAAGGTTGACTTGATTCAAGACAATTTTGCGGTCCAAAAATGAAGACCGAAATTTTCTCGGATCAAATCAAAAATTTTCTCGAACCAAGAAAATTGGGACAATTTATATATATTCTACAATATATATATATAATTAATTATGCGCAAAATATCTCAAATAAATAATTTATTGCAAAAAATATATCGACTTTATGGATCTGTGCATATAAGCATTGTTATTTTTATTTTTCATTTTTTATTGATTTATTTGAAAAAAAAATAAATAAATAAAAATTTCAACCTCATTTAGAGAGTTAAATGAGTAAATGATGGATGCAAAAGTATTTTGAACTAGTTGGTAAAACGTGTTTGAAAAATGTTATACTGATGTGAGTATAGGATAAATAGAGGGAAAATTGGATCGTATCACAGTATGACCTGCTGCGACTGTAGCAACAGTCTTGGTTTATAATACAGATATAACTATAGGTATTCACAAAGAATAACGGTTGGATCCAGATTTGATGATATCTCGATTCTCGATATCGTATATCTAGATGTTTATGTGCATTAATTGTGTTTATTCAGATGTATATCTTTGACCTATTCGTCGTGGGTATATGTATAGACACAGACAAGAATAATGCGATTATTTTAACAACGAGCTGCAGCCATCGTGACTCGTGAACTTGATACTATGGATAGTTTGTCTTTAAAGGAAAGGGGCCAGAGTTTAACAGCGCAAATGATCGATTTGTCACTTATACAAGTGAGGTAATAACCAACCCACGGCGTCAAGTCATATTACGTAATCTCAAGGAGCAAGAGCACGTGGTAATTGTTGCATATTATATAGTATCGCCTCAGGTATTCCTTTTATGTTTATGTTCACTTGAACATTTTTTTTTTTTTTTTCGCTGATTTTTATCTTTTACTATTTATGCAATTTCTGCTATTAAATCTTCTTCTTCTTACTTTCATTCTTCTTATCTTTCAATGCTGATTATAATACATAAATACATAAATATATATATATTTATCTGGCGGCTCCGATAAATGACAAGCGTTACTAGGAAGTAAGAGCGAGTTACCGATGCGCACCGGCGGTGTCTTGAGATAAGTATTCGGTTACCTGGCTCGCCGATTTCTCGCCGAAGTCGAAGTCAAGTCACACGGTTTTAGGCTTCGTTCATAACAAAAGAAGTTTGAGAAAACAAAAATAAAAAAATAAAATAAAACAAATTAGAAAAAAAAACGATACTTTTAAAGACAATCACTTATTCCCAAATATAACTAAATTCAAATTCAGAAGTACTATAGCTGAATTCATGCTTCAAGAGATTCAGACTAATCGCGAGGCAAATCTGTCTCAAAAAAAAAAAAAAAAAAGGAAAAAAGTATCTAATTAAATATTTTTTTTTTTTTTTTGTTACTTTTCTGGTCGTAAGAATACAGAAAAGTACAATAAGTATTAAACGAATAAAATAATTGACTAATTTTTTTTTTTTTTTTCCCCATTATTTCTGGATTAAAGATTTTTCGAATGAACGTTGCCTAAAGGAAAGGCGTGTAGAGTGACTATAGGCAATGATTTCACCTTTGCGTCGTAACGAATACAAAGATAAAAAAAAAAAAAGAAAAAAAAAAAAAAAAAAAGAACTGTATGAATTCTATCGTAATACCCACCCGCATTTTATAACGACTATTTATAATTCCCATTGATCTTATCCCATCTTCGCTTTAGTTCAATCGATTCGATTGTAACATTTGACAGAGGTTTCGATTCTCTCTTATAGCATAATTATATTCGAAATTCAAACAGTTTAAATCCTTTCGTTAAATTTGTATAAAAAAAAAAAAAAAAAAAAAAAAAAAAAAAAAAAAAAAAACTGTCCGATTTCTGTCTGAACTCCTCAAACCTATTTGTATTTAATAGTAAATGTCCTTACCATGATTTGTCCTAACCGATTAATAACTATTTCGTAAGTTGTAACTGTGCTCAGGCTTTTGTGAATACCAAACTTACGCACAGCTTTAGTTACGTAACAATGTATATACGTGCGGCTATACATCGCGATTCCAATCAGTCGTCCGCCCTTACCTGGATTGATTTCTCTGTAATACCATTATTCAACTTACCGCAGTTACATAATTTCGTTATTCCAATCCATCAGTGTTTTTCAGTGTTTCGTTCTCGCAGGTATTACGTTATCAAGGGAAACGAGATAATTCTTTTAATACCCCGAAATCTAATTATTGAAAAAAACAACAAAACAAAAAAAAAAAAAAAAAAACGAAAAAAATCGGGGAGTTTTATCTTTGATCAGAAATCGTCAAATCGAACAGAATACATAACTCCCAATTTCATCGACTAGAAACAATGACGTAACGATTCCCACATGTAAAATCCTATAAACCTATAGGTATAATAAATTTAATAATACTCAAAGCGTGTCTGTATCGAGTATATAATAGCTTCGTCGGTGTATTGAAAAATTTTCTTTCATCGTAATTTATGGAAATAAAAATAAATCGATTTCACATTTCGGCGATGTTAATTTCAATTATTTTCTCATTTTTTAATACCTTTTATACCTCGTTACGTTCATTATATTATTAATTACAGTGCAGTTTGGTTTTATATGTGGAGGTATTAAAACACAGACACAATCGAGAAATCCGAGTTACGATTTATTATAAGGCGGTTTGTGCTTGTCAAGGGAATGCCGCAAAACGATCATACATACAGGGCGAAGGCGGTTATTGCGTAATCGTAACTCCGCGAAGGTATAAGGTATAGATAGGTATTACGCGAATTGCATTATGTGTTGCGTCTACGTGTGATACTCGCACTTTACTTCTCCCCATGCATCGATACATGCATGCTGCAGTTGGCGGTATAATGCACACATATCACCATTCACCACACGTCAGACCGGATTCACCGATTCTCGCGTTCGACACAGAATGCCCGTAATTTGACCGTTACTCACTCTCGCCGAACCTGTTTTCAAAATCCTTGGCAAATTTCCGGCAACGCCTATATAACTTAAAATGAAAAAGAATTTTTTTTTTTTCCCCCTCAAATATCTACGCGTCTCGTTTTTATTTATATGCAGCAAAGCACACGGATTTCAAATCGATGCGGCCATGAGATTGACATTTAGTTTTATCAAACCATTAATCGGCTCGAAAATTCCGAGACGAAAGAAAAAAAGAAAAAATAATTAGGGCAGGTGAATAAAAAATTTGTTCTACCGTTGGATAATTCATTTATTTATTTACATAATTCAGTTTTTTTTTTTTTTTTTTTTTTTTCCGACTTCTTTATGTGAATGTCTTGATCTCCAACCCCCCATAGCCCGGAGTATAGCTATAGTAAAGTCTAATAAACCGCGTGTCCTGATTTCCTTGCAGCGAGATCAAAGGATCTGGTGTTTCTAGTACGAGGCAATCGAGGCGAGCCAGTGGCTCGTAAATATTGTCTAAAAGGTTTGGATTGAAAAACTGAAGCACAAATTGGTATCTATATCGTAACGGTTGATTATTTAGCTTCAACCTCGGTTCTGTGTACGTTGCTGCAGCAGCAGGAGTGGCGAAACTCTGCCTCGGAGCTATACGTTGCCTAATCTTGATCTATTTGCTGAAATTGAAATTTGCAATTTTGTTTTAGTTTCAAAAAAGTCGCAAAACCAGCCTCAATTCCAGTTATTAGTTCGATTGAATTCGGCGTATTATAATTCCATCGATACGATAAGGTCGTTGTTATTGTATAACAACGAAAACAAAGAAATTATCATAATTTCTGAAATTATATTCGAAATCGTTAAGTATAATCATTAATTTCGTGAAAGACGAGATATAAGGGGGATTAAAGCGAATGAAAAAAAAAGTAAAAATAAGTAAAAGAACCAACAACTTGATACAGGTATGACGTAATTGGCAGTCTTTCCCGTTCCCAAATTGAGTCTGCAAAGTAATATATGGTTTATGGTACCGAGTCACGTGCCTTTGCTCCGGATCCATACATTAAATATATATTTATATATATCACTGTGTATATAGGACGTACGAGATAATATATATAACAATGTGTTACAGTAGGTATGCTAAAATACAGATATATGTGTGTACTTATCTACTAATCGAACAGATATTTTGGCGGTCAGGTCATACAAGCTGTTCGAAATACCGCAATTATATTTATCCTTGACTGACTATCGCAGAGGTATATATATATAAATTATCGTGATAGATTTGAAAAAAAAAAAAAAAAATTATTATTTTACGTCGAAAGAGATTGTTGAAAATTATGAGAAATATAAGAAATAAAATATGATATAGGCTGATTTCTAAATGGAGTATAATATGCATATTGTATACACATAAATTTGTTACATTTTGTTCTTAGAAATGTATAATATCTTGCGCAACTGTTGATTAAAGACTTTCAAAAGACTATAACCAATCTAACACTTTCGTATATATATGCAAAGATATATATACCTAGAAAGAAAATTAGATCGTGTAGCTCTGTATATTATATGACTCACTGTATGTATGTAGTTATGATATAGTGACGATAAATGGGCATCTAGTAGTTATAAAATTTATGAATCAGAATGAAAGGGAGGCGTAGTCCGTATAGAATAGGGATCGTATAAGAAACCTACGTATGTGCTGTTATAATACATACTATAACATATTACATATGTAATATGAATGTTTATACGATGCAAAAATCACGTGGTTGTATAGGTAGGTACTGTGGCTATAACAGTTCTTAGAGATTCGATGTAGAAACGTGATGGACGACAGACTATATACTAGCGTAGATCACTTGCGTAATAAGTGAACATATGAATGGGGCCGACGAAGCTGTGAAAATTAAACGAGTTAAAAAGTTTTTGCATTCTGGTTTATCCGCGAAGAGTAGACGTATGTATGTACAAAGGCTCGCGAATATATTCAGGCACTATCATTTACTCCGTTACGAAATATTGAATTAATGGTCTCGATTGTTACCGATTTTTTTTTTTTTCGTTTTTTTCTTTTTTTTTTTTGTTCTTTCACTCTCAATCGACCAATGTCGAATATTTCTCAAAAAGGAAACGAGACTTCGTGTTGTTTTATTTATTTATTTTTTTTTTTCTAAATTTATTATCCGAAAAATGGAGTGTCGAGAAGTTTTATCGGTTTTACTACTAGAAGCTTTTAGCATAATTAAAAATAAGAAAAATATATTATATACTTATATAAACGCTATTCATATTGTAAATGTCAGTGCGTGTGTAGGATTGCATCACTTAGCTTGGTGATCAATCTACAGGCTCTATACGTGTTTGAACTCTGAACTACCACGTGGTATTTTACCTAGTTTGATTTTTAAACCTTTTGATTGATTCTGAGCGAAATATACTCGAGGATACTATTACGCAGCTATATATCGGAATTTCTTTTAGATTGAAAAATACGTTTGTCTGTTGTTTAGTGAAACTTACGACTCGTTCTTTTAGCTTTGAGACGCTGTTATACTTATTAGAGTATTGCGATTTACGAACAAAAGGAAAGTCGAGTTTATAGTCTAAAGAAAAGCGAGAAAGGGAGGCTATGCAAAACTTACTGTACTTACGGACCTACGTGACGCGAATTGTATAAAAAATGCAATCGGGGACAACGACGAACTGCGAGAAGATCTGTTGACCATACCAAACGAGCCAAGATCAAGGACATGCTATACGTGTCGAAAGAATCCTTCATGCGGAGATCGCTGACCCCAATAGCACATCTTTTTTTTTTTTTTATTTACCATTTTTGCGAATTAAAATATCAACTATAGGCAGATCTTCGTCGAGCAATTCGGAAAATTATTTAGCCATGAATGACCGATTGACCTGAAGCATATTATGATTTTACTTATCTTCTTCATAGATAACATAAATACTCTGATTGTGGAGAATTTTGAACGATTTTGCAAACTCTGTGTATTTCAGAATCACAGACATAGGAATCTTCCAGTCTCCGATCAACGCAGCGTTATACTTTGCTGTATACATTGCGGAGGAGGGCAGTTTGTTCGTATTCCATATAGATATAGGAGACTGCAATAATTATTACATTCATACAATGCGCGAATCACGAGATACTTTCACGCGTTTGCTACTTTCGTATAGGGTGGTGACCTGTGCTATTTTATATTGTCGGGGATTGTTCTCGCGGAGAAAACAGGGAGAAAACATTTTCGTGTCATAATGATAACAGCGAGAATGACACGGTGTGACGCTGTTCGCGAATTGATAGAAACGAGCTTCGTTCGACCGTAGTAGAACGTTTCTATTTCTATTTCTATTTAGTTTTTAGTTTTTAGTTCTGGAAATTAATCTTCGCGCGAAAAATCCCATACCAGTCTTGCTTACTCATGTAAAAAAAGACATATGGTAATAAATTAATAATGAATAAATATACAAATCCATATAACAAAAACAATATATATATATATATTCATATATAAATATAAAAAAAAAAAAAATAGAAATCGCGTAACTCCTGGTCGTACGAATTGGTCGCTCTTTCTTCTTGTGCTGGAATTAATTTTTTTCCCTAATTGAAAGTGTCCCGTCAATTTCTCTCTCTATATTGTGTTAGCTGCGGTTTCAACGCCAGTTTCTTGCGCCTCTATGTCAGTCTAACTCGTTCATAGTGAAAACTAAACAAAACTAGACGGCGCCTATATTTATAATGAATGTAATTCGAAAAATTTGTGGTTTGTAAAGTTGATAAAAATGAAAAATAAATTGTCTCCGCATTTTGTGAGCGACTTTTAATATAACTGATTGTACATTTATGTATTTTTTTTTTTTTTTTTTTTTTTTTTTTGTGAACAAATTTTTCATACAGGATTTAAAATTTCTGATTATTATAGCAAAGTGCAGAAGATGTTCGGAGTAGACATCGCGCGAGATATTAAAACCTGAGTTATAGCGTAACGTTATAATGTTAACGGATAAATAATTATAATCCTCGTAGCTTCCTGTTTGAAAAAGCAATAGAAAAAAAAAAGATAAAAAAAGATAAAAAAAAAAAAAAAAAAAAAATGCAATTATTTATCAAGTAAAGAAATCGGAAGAACGTAATCTGGAAGAGAAGTGAATCGAGGGCAGCAGACGAGCGGACGAAGTACCTACGTCCATAGAAAGGAAAGTTGATCCAACTCCTCGGTACACAAACCTCTTCGAGACTCGAGCCTGCAGTACAGAGTCTAAATACTTGAGACGTGATCCGGAGCTCGTTGTCCTCCATGTAGACGTCGTATTTCCCCCCACTTATATCCCCTACTTTTGGGGAGCTTTCGTATCCCACCCTGCATACGTTAAGGCCAGCGTCCCCGTTAAAGAACTACGTTGACCACCAACCGCTAGAATATATTCTTTGGTATTAAACAGTCGAACATTATCTGGCAAAGGTAGTCGACTGCACCGTAGTCGCTGCCTAAGAAAACTTTGCTTCAAATTTCAATCGCGATTATTTCATTTCTGTGTACATGGTGTGGTGGTAGCCGTAATAGTCGGAGTCAGAGTCACAGCCGACTACACTATAAGCTTAAATTCATCTCTAACTCTATAATAACAATTGAAATTCAAATTCAATATCAAATTCTGGATCTATAAGCAAATGATAGGATGATTCACAGGTGAGAAAGAAACAACATAAATTATCATGTATAATATCACTTTACGTTATTTACCCCTTTTTTTTTTCTCCAAAATTTTATTTCAAACTCATTCAACCAAAGTATACAACAAAAAAAAATTAAACACCTTGATCGAGGGAAGAATAATTTCTTGATAAATTGATTTCCGGTTAAAAAAAATACTAGGAAGTGCGAGATTCGTTTGTTCCCTTCGTTACGTATACGATCGCATGGTAATTGTTAGATCGAATCTATACATATGTATCGCAATGTCTGCATAAAGTGAAAGGAGCGTCTAACCGGCTTTGAGAAAGTATAATACAATCTTGTTTTATTTCGATCATCCTATACATCATCAATCTTACAGTTCGTCTTATATACTTAGGAGACTGGCTGCAAGATTTAAGTAAAACCGATTAGAATATAATCCGGTAGATTCGAAAGGAGGCTAAACGGATACTGCTAAACGATAGACAGAAACTTTTAAAATCACTTCCTTTCCCCGTGATATTATTTTTATTTTTTATTTTATTTTTTTCCTCCATAATCTCTCGCTCCTTTCTTTTCGTATTCATCTAATCTGCAGATACGCGAGTTCAGGTAATTTTATGATATAGAGATTACTCATCCATATCGAGAAGTAGATACACTTACTATATATATTATCGTATGACTTTCGTATTGAATATCAAAAAGTGAAAATTGTCTAATGAAGAATCTGATCACACGGTTTGAAACATAATACCAAACATAGAAAAAAATTTCAAGACTATTTTCTAGTTTAAATTAGGTATTGAAAAATAATCAGAGACTATAAAGTGCGTATAGTATCGCTTAACTGAAATCAGAGCTTCACACTCATGTGAATACTTAAGACTAGTTTGTGTATAATTTTTCATGGGAATTTCTGCATTAGGTATCCTAGTAATTAATGTAATGAAGAATTGTTAAATTTTATATATGGTATAAAGGAAGTAAGTATAAGTATTCCAGTGACATGACTGTGCGCAAAAACGTTAGCAGAATACATTGCTGATTTTATTCATCGTGTATTCTTGCCGTGCGAAAGTGAGATGAAAACGATAGAAAAAAAAAAAAAAAAAAAGAAAAAAAATTACATCGAGCCTGCGAGATTCCCATGTGGTGTGACGTAACAGCTGCATATCTGACGTAACACGTTCGTGTGGGCAGCAGAAAATTCATTGCGTTTAAAATATGATGCGAATCTTAATATACTTATACTTATACTTGAAAGTTGTATAATTTATTGGGGTATTAGACCAGGTTGAAATCGTTGAACTGCATCGAGCCGCGAGGATTATAATTTAAAAAGAAATCCATCGTCCTGTGGTCTGCAACTTTCCCCCGTTTTATATATACCAGATGTTCATTACGCTTCAATTGACACGGTTCGCGTAATCAGTGTGATGACAGCTTAACGATTTTCCACCGTTTAGATTTTGCCGTTTTTCGGTCCTCTTATACTTAGTTATAGTCATCAAAAGTAATATAAGGGGTATCTTCTTCTGCTCGGGCGTTAAGTTCTAATTAAGAACAACGCAGATATACTATCTCGTTATATTCCCTTTGAAATTACCTTGCGAAAATGTATAAAAGCGTGTAACTGTATTATATGCCCAATCATCTTTACAACGTCTCAATTTACTTTCCATAAAACCTGTGACAGCCAGAGTTTAAGTAATTTAAAGAATAGGGTATTATACGCAGGATGCCACGTAAACTGGCAATTCCAACACTTTTTTTTTAGCCCGGCTTGGGTATTTTACGAATTGATTGCAGGTTCTTGTATTCGGTCTTTCAAACGTATACTATACAGCTATATATACTACTGCACCTCTTAAAACTGACGATATAACAGTTTAATGATCTCCTTCGGTCCTTTTTCAGTATATATATATACCTACTCCAGACTTTAAACCTCATTAAAGTGCGGACAGGTTGCGTATTGTTTGAAAGTTATCTCCGGCCCGTTTAATTGCTTATTATACTTGCACGAACTAGTTTACCAATCGTTATAATATCGGCTTAAGCCTAACGGCATAATGTGTATTTTTATTCCTTTTTTTTTCTTTCTTTTTCTTTTTTTCTTATCCTTTTATCACGTATTGAAATAAACGAGTAGGTATCAATATATTATATTATACCCAGTTTAGTTTCTTGCTAACGATAAAATCTGCTATGCCCGTTAGCGTAATATGTATAGTATATAGGTATGTACGTATATACCTACATAGAATATTTAATATACATTTTTAAACGCTTTATGTATAATCGGCTGCAAAGAGCCAAGCTAAGCTCCCGATTGCAAATAAACTCATGATAGGTAACTGCAGACGTATGTCTGCAGTTTGCCCACGGGGATTATGAGGCACGTGCTCACGGGTTTCCGTATACCTACTATATACTTTAACAGTGATAGTAAATTTCTATGATTCGAAGGAGTGAAAAGTATATCCTATATATACCCACGTACGTATATAATATAAATGATTACTCACGTATAAACGATTTCAATTTATGACAGCACCTATCATATCATACCTGCTCACGTTATGTAATTTAGTTTGTTTTTTTATTTATTTTTTTTCCTATATAATCTCAATTTGTAGTAAAATAGTTTAAAATTTTTTATATAGTACCTCACTCACTTCTAACATACACGATGTATATATAAAAAAAAAAAAAAAAAAAAAAAATATGTAGGTATCTATGTAGGTATATGAATTAGTACGGGGAAGTTGAAGCATTATTTTATATATTAGAACAGCTTTGATCTATATCTCGAAAGTTATAATTTCTGTGTAGGAAGTTAACAGACCGGAAGTTGACTTGCGAAAAAGTCGTTGAAACATGAGAAAGGTGAAAACGTCCATATAGGTATAATATAAAATATGAAATGCACAAGTACTAATAGCTGCATGTTGTAGTACGAACCGGTAAATGGATTTTCTTAAAGGTGTTGCGATTCATATCGGCTGCACCCGGACTCAAACTATGTATGTATGTACATTAATCTCCGTTCTTCACTCCTCTATCTGTCCATCCATCCGTTCGCATTACGACTAGTGCAGGAATATTCGCATCGGCAACGCAACTGGCCAACTCTCTATATACATAATACCGCGAGTATCTTAGATGAATATGTATTTATGTATGTATATTATATCATGCGAATACCACGATCGAATCTCGTTCAGAAACTGATCTGGTGGGAGTCGCAGATAATTAATTAATTCGAGAAAAATCAGTTTCAGAATTATTATGAAGAAATATGGAATTCGATATAGAAAACCAGTTTTCTGAATGTCATAAGCCATAATTCCATCAGCATAGTAGTAGGTACTTCTTCTCATATCAATGAAGTCAGTGAAAATAATTATATTTTTATTTCTTATTTCAGATCCGTGTTACCGCGGACGCGGTTAGCCGCAGTCCTTCTAATTACGGTTGTGATTCTTGGAGGTGATCAATTCGCTTCGGCTCTTCAGTATCAACCCATCGATTCATACTCACCTAGGGATGAATGCGCGTTGGTTCTCGATGGTCCAGGACGTTCGAGCGCGTTTGATTACAGTTATAATTTGCTGCGAGGAACATTGTGAGTTAATTAATGTGTTTAAAATTTGTGTAAATTATTATGGAGAGCACGCGGTATAAAATTATTTCGCCTTTTGTTAATTTTAATTATATATATTATATATTATTATATATATACTACGTATGAAAATTATTAATTGAGTAATAGTTTATAATTAATTCGCAATTATATATTATATTAATATGCTCGTGTAAGATACTTTCTCCGTTCGTAATATCGCCGCGGTTATATTCACTTGACCTGAGGTAATAACACCCCGAAGAGTCTTGTGACGTGGTTTTTCAAAGTTACTCAATACTCCTGAGGCTTTTTGGCTGACAGCTAGATCTCGTGGGTATCGACTACCGACGATTAACGATTACCTACTCTTTACTCTGTATGCTGAGGAGATCTTGTATCTCATATCGCGTGCAGCTCCGCGGCAAACTGCTTTTATCGATGCCTTCAGGATACGAAATAATGGAGCTGGGCGGTTGAGGAATGAACATGTTCCGCCGCACCTCGACGAGGAACGCGTCGGCGTTCCAAATCGCTCAGTCTTGATCTTTGACTGAAATAATATACCATATTATATCAATGAGAGTAAATAGGATATAAAAAAAAAAAAAGAAAAAAAAAAAAAAAAAAAAAAACTAAGGCCCTGTCACTACGGTGCATAATTGTTCTACAAACGCGTTTGTCTTTCTAACGAGTAGCCATACCTACACGTAAAGGATAAAGAATTAGTCTGACTTGATAAATGAACTTTCTAACCCGACAACTAGCTGCCACGTTGAAGGCCGAAATTTCGAAATCATCAAGCATCTGGACCAGGTTTTTTTTTTTTTTTTTTTTTTCCGACCAAGATGATCTCTATATTACTTCTCTTGATAAAAAATATTAATTTGTAAAGGTCGTGTATGAAATCGGTAGTTTTTTTTTATTTTTATTTTTTGTATTTTCCAAACGTATCGAAGAACATTATAGGTATGATTGAAAATTATTGATAAATAATTAAAAACTTGTAGGTGCATATGTATTGATCCGGTTAAAAAATGTTGATGAATATTCTATTACCACATAGTATATCGTGTCAATTTTTATTTTTATTATATTTTTTTTCCCCCTTTTATTGTTCCTCGAGGGTGAAATAGATCCGAATGAATGATATGAGTATGAAATGTAAATTGGCCATCTAGAGACCCTCGGGACTCGTAGAGTAGAGTTACATAATGATCAATGGAGTTCAGCGCGGAGTAGCAGCTTTATAATGAACGACCTGTGCAGACGTATTTCTAAGTTGACTAAGAACTCATGCGGCAAGCGATATGTAATAAACGTTCGATAATGGGAATTTATTGCCTGGAAAAGGGAAGCCGAATAGAATAATCGACGAGCAAACAACTTAAGGAGAAAACCCGAGGGCCAAGATTAAATACTAAATTACACCTATCTGACTTGAATTGACTGTACTCAGGCCAATCTTTGTCTCACGATCAATCCTACCGTCTTGATCAGCAATGGTAATGCTTTATAGCCTTTTCAGTAGTATATCTTACCAGCTACTCACGTGTCTGCGTTGAAAACTTTTCACGTTTTAATTAGTTACTTCGATAATGATGAAATGTATGTATACCTATATGACATAATTGCCTCATTCCCGATACTATTTTCTTGATCCGATTTCTTACCCGCCCTTCCGCATGTCTCAATCAATTTGATCTGTATTAGTTTCAAAAATACCGGCTAGAATATTTCATAATAGTCACATACATTATCACACATATCGCTGTAACTTAATGTAAGATGATGTCGTGGAATGAGATAAAAGAAGAAAAAAAAAAAAAAAAAAAAAAATGTTTTTAATAATTTCAAAGTCTGCACAGTAGGCGAGGTTTTAAGGTCGTTGGAAATGGTGCAAGACCCTTGTGGTGAGTGTAAACTGAAAATGATATCGTGTCGCGTTCCGGTGGAACGCCTCTCTGCGTTCCAGAAACCAGATGCTGATCCTTACCTAGATTGCTTTTCTCGCATAAGCATGCGGCTTCTCGTCTTACGTCCTCGAAGAACCTTCGCGTTACATATTCGCACACCTTTTACGCACTGCAGGTCTAACGGTCACTGCATTATGCACCACTAGCACATAAATAGACCAATTCACATTCTTAAATAGCTATACTAGAACTGGTTAGATGAATTTAACATGAACAATTCTACATTTATATATTTAGCCACTAAACTCCGGTGGGAATTGTATAAATTCAATTTGTTATCTCATTATGGACATGCAGTATATAATTGCATGGTTTTCCTCATTTCTCATTAGCCCACCTTCGGCTGGGAGCCAGACATGCATAACGTACGATGCCGTAAACCATGCTTACATCGAGGCTCGCAAACGAATCAGTAAGTATTTATTTATTTAAAATTAATACTGCGATAGTTATAAATATAATATAGTAGTGGGTATATTGATATATACTATTTCATAATCTCTATACTATATATGAGAGGCTGGGAAACGGATACGGATACAAAATTACGTGTCTTAATAGCGTCAGCAGACCAGTTTCTATATCTAACTGATCGGTGTGAAAGGAACGCAGAAAATGTGGAGCAATGCGAAAGAAATTGTGGTTCCTTAAGAACAAGGTAATACAAGTTTAGCTGCAGTCCTCGCATAGTGTCGATGCTCAATTAGATACAAATCCATATACCTACTACTAACGAGTATTAGTATCGCAAAGTAAACAACCTGCCTACGGGCTAATACCGATCATATATACCTGTACTACATAGTACTTCGTATTTGTCGCCACAAAAGTTTTGCTATTAGTTTCTCAATACTCTAGTATGTTATAGGAATGAGTGAGGTCGACCACTTTGTTTATGGACCGCAAAATAGGTCATAAGTGCGAGCTTATGTCGGATACATATTTGTCGTATAGGTCGATTTATATATTAGATAAACGTTAAACGTCACGATAATAGCAATAATTTCTATTTTATTGGAAAAAAAAAAAACAAAGTTTTGATCCGTTTTTATTAATCCACAGCAAAGAAATACATTAAGAATAACCAAACTAGTTGGTAATAGGTACATATAATATAATTAATGAATGTATTACTAAACTCCTCTTGTCCAAGGCTATAAGAGATATATGTAGATTACAGGTGCAGAAGTGGAAACAGATTTCTCCTAGGTTTTACAAATATTTTTCATCGCACAGGCTTAGGATAATTAATAATCTTTCGTAATGAGGTCGTTTGATTTTTGAACTAATACATATTTGGTGATTATTATTATTATTATTGTGCAGACGTAGCACAACCGAATACAGAAAATTGGCGTGGAGAAGATCTGGCGACAGTTGGAGAACTGCTCTTAGACATATCGATTAATTTGGCGCAAAAGTACGTGTGCATATTTGATTATATTATCAGGAGCTTAATCAATGCTGACGAATCGGAATGATGTCAAAAATGTAATTTTACTGTAACGTTTAGGTACGGATTATCGTATGACGACGTCGAAAAAGGACTTCCTCTTATCGATACATCAAAGACATTGATTCACGAAATTTGTCCAACATTTTTGAGCAACGTGGAGTGTCGCGCTGGCAAATATCGACGATATGATGGACTTTGTACGAATCTTGAAAATCCGACGTGGGGTGCAACGATGACACCGTTTTCAAGGTGATTTTAGGATCTTTACAACCCTGCATAGAGATGTAGGAATAATTTATTTCCATCTCTATCGCGGTTTTATAATTCTTTTGGAATTAATAAAAAAAAAAAAAAAAAACATCTGGATTTCGTTGTAGACTTTTAGCTCCAAAGTATTCCGATGGTATCAACGCTCCCAGGATTTCTGTCACCGGAAATCAACTGCCTTTAGCTCGTGTTGTGTCTCGCACAATGCATCCTGACGAAGGTTATCACGATCATGCTGGAACCGTTATGGTCATTGCTTGGGGGCAGTTCATGGATCACGATTACACTTTGACCGCCACGCCTTTGGGTGAGTTAGTCACAGATGTTTCATCACTTTTTCTTTTCTTTTTTCATCCAAATTCCAGCTAGGTACATATATATTATATGTGTAGAAAGAATTTCAGCCTAAGGGTGATATATTATATATGAACGGCTCTAAATACGCTCAGTTTCTCTCTCTTATTATCAAACGTATCGTGTGTACCGATCTTTCCTTATTTCCGCACATGAAACATCGGACAATCATGATCGAGTGAAAGCCCTTGATTCTGTTCAAGATTAATCCGGAGCGTTTATTTCGTCCAGTTATTATACCTCGTGAAAACTGCGTCTCTCATTACACATCTCCCCAATACTTTTCAATCACAATTTCGACTTGATTATTAATATTACTATAACTGATCAATTATAGATGAAATTCAATGCTTTTCCAAAAAAAAACTAGTCAACTTCGATCTTTCGAAAAAGGAAAATCGAAGATTTTTACGATTTTCTATCATTTTTTATAATCCATGTTTAAGATCTCCTGAACCGAAATGACCCTGAAGAATGCTGCGGCAGACCACCGCACCTGAAGAATCCTTACTGCAACGAGATCGTGATACCAGAGGACGATTACTTCTACAGATTATTCAACGTACGTTGTATGGACTTTGTTCGGGGTTTCCCAGCACCTCGACCCGGATGTCGTCTCGGTTCTCGTGTCCAATTCAACCTTCTGACTGGTGTCCTAGACGGTAATACCGTCTACGGAGTATCGGAGACTTTTGCTAGGTAAGATTTGTGACCCTCTTCTTATTATAACGAAATTTTTGTTGATGAAAAAAAAAAAAAAAAAAAAAAAAAAATTGTGCTATTATATAATAATATCTCAACTATCGCTACCCTCGTTACGCTATCAAAAATTATACATACCAAGGACAAATTTGGTGAGAACAGTATTAAGAATAAAAAGAAATTAAGTAAAAACTAAAATAAGAAAAAAAAATAAGGGCAATCAAGGTTACACCGATCGATCGTATTACATTATAAAGTGTCAAAACGAATTATCGGTTCTATTGACCCAGAAACAATCAATAATATATTACGCAATTTATTATAAGCGCGTGGGTAGAGGAAAATATACGTAATTTCTATATACGTAACACGCTACGAGGTTGAAGTTTCGCTACTTTACAGAAATTCTGATAGCAATTTTTGCTTCTTTCTCTTCTCTATCAATTGAGAAGAGAATAATAATTTTTTTTCTTCAATTATCTTGTAGAAAATTGCGAACTGGATACGGTGGTCTCCTACGTATGAATCCAGTATTTTCGGAATACGGATTGAAAGATCTTCTCCCCCTGAAGCTGGATATTCCAGACGAAGGTTGTACCAGACCAAACAAATCCATGTACTGCTTCGAGGCCGGTAAGTTTATATTTCTTCAATCCTTAAGGTATAGCAAACTAGCAAGAAAGATAAAGTAATAATTAAGAGGCTCCACAATCTTCGTCGAGGATTATTGTCTATCGCGTATAATAATTACTATAGTAGTAGCTATAGCTACGATCTACCTATAATTGTAAAAATAATTGCCAATCGCAAATCGCTACAAGATCTTAAGATTTTTTTTATTACTTTTTTTTTTTTTTTCTTTTCTTTTCGTTTTATTGAATAAATTAAATGCGTATAGATTATCCGCTGCGGCGAACCGTGAAACCGTGGTATTTCTAGTCCATTGTCGATTGGTCGAGTTTAACTTAGGTATAGGTAGGTATCTGTAAATTCAATGTTTATAACTAATATACGAAGGGGAACTTTCTAAACGCAACTGGATATTATAGTCGTTTTTAAAAGTTTATTATTTATGAGATTTTATCGATACTTTATGCGGTATAGCAATTTGTTAGATACAAGTTTGATAAAAATCTAACATCGTTAGATCGTCGATTTGTTGCGTCTGTAACATTCTAACGATCTACATGTATGCATAAATCTTGCATAATATAATTTTATCCTAGATTTTTCTTTTTCTTCTTCTTCTTCTTCTTCTTTTTCTTCTTTTTTCTTATCGTCCATAAAATTTGAAGGTGAAATTCGCGTAAACGAACAACTGGTATTGACTTGCATGCACACCTTGTTGGCAAGAGAGCATAATAGGGCAGCCAACGCCCTGGCTCAGGTAAATCCTCATTGGGACGACGAGACGATATTCCAGGAGGCAAGGCGTATCACAATCGCTGAAATCCAACATGTTACCTATAACGAATTTCTCCCAATTCTTCTCGGAAAGGAGGTCATGGAGAAGTTTGGTCTCCTGCTTGAGAAAGACGTAATTTTACAACCATACATAATTTTTGCCAATTACATAACTACTTTCTTATATACAAGTATAATATCTACTACTATACACACATCCATATATCTACACCTACCCCCCACAAATCATTATCTCTTATCCTCAGGCTAGTGTTACTAACAATAACTATACCTAATAAGCACACTGCAAACACGTCCCACCTAATTACACAGTTGTAATCAACTCTATAATTTAACTATGAGTTTAGAGTTATACACTCCATCACATATCATCTACAACATAGTAATCTATCATTACCTGCATTATCCTAAAGAATCACGAAACTCATCATGAACTTTAACTTATAAATCTCAGGGTTACTGGGACGGCTATGACTCCAGTGTTAATCCTGGTGTTATAGACGCGTTTGCATCTGCAGCATACAGATTCGGTCATTCCTTACTACCAACTGCTGTGGAAAGGTGGAGCAAAGCTCACAAGTTCATAGGTACGCGTTTCACAAATATGTATATTATCCAAAATCATTAGCAGAATAATTTTATACTATTTTATTTATCATCTTTCCAGCTTCAAAACGACTTTCCGACTTGATCAGAAGACCTTATGATCTGTACCGTGCCGGAGTCTTGGATGAATACTTTATGGGATTGATGAATCAGGTCGCTCAAGCTATGGACGATTCTATTACCCAAGAGGTTTGTATCGCTGAGAATTCTAAACTCTCTAATGCAGCTTTTTAGGCATTATTACTTATTGATTTGTTTTATTTTTTCTCCAGGTCACCAATCACCTGTTCAAAAAAGTCGGTGCTAAATTTGGAATGGATTTAGTTTCGTTCAATATGCAGCGTGGACGAGAATTTGGAATTCCTAGCTACATGGAATTTAGGTAATAATAATCACTGCTGGATTTTGTCTATAGAATTTTGTCTAAGACAATCATTTTAGGATTATAGAAAGAGATGGAGATTTATAGTTGAAGAGATTCACACTCATTACTTACACTTACATCAAACTACTAGTCATCTCTATTATAGTCTTACCTTACATTTATTGAGTTATCCTTCTCATTATCTAAAACGCAATCTTATATAAAAGGACAGTCTACTCTTTTCTCAAAATGATTTCACAGCATTTTAATGTCTTACAATCTCATCTGTAATAATTTCTAAAACTAAAATCTATCAATTCTTTATACATTGAAATAATTCAAACATTTGTCTATTCTCGATAGGAAATTCTGCGGACTTCCAGGTGCTGATAACTTCGAGGAACTCTTTGGCTCTATGCCAAATGAAACAATCAGGCGATACAGCTCTATATTCGAGTTAGTATACATTTATGGGTATATTAGTTTCATCTACTCATTGATAGATGTAAAGTGAAAGAACCCGGAGATATCTGTATTATTATTAATTTTGGGATATGTTTTCTTTGCAGACATCCATCTGACGTTGATTTATGGTCTGGTGGTGTATCGGAAAGGCCTTTACCCGGCAGTATGCTGGGTCCAACCTTTGCCTGTATTATTGCAACACAATTCAGCTACTCGAGACGAGGAGATCGCTTCTGGTACGAACTTCCGAATCAGCCGTCTTCATTCACTCCTGGTAAGCGATGAATTCACACATATTTTTTGATTACTAAATTGTTACAATCTGAAAGAAAGAACATGATTCTATTCCTACATTCTCGCTCTTTTTCTTTCAGAGCAACTCGTCGAGATCCGAAAATCCAGACTCTCAAGGTTGATCTGCGACAATACTGACCTCATCGATACGATACAACTTTATCCAATGGTCTTACCCGATCACGAAATGTAAGTGATTTATTTTCGTCAATATGTAATCAGGATTTCATACAGAATTTCGAATTTCTCGTTATTGTTATTGATGACCGATTTTTTGTTATTCTAATTTAGAAATCCAAGAGTGCCTTGTCGGAGCGGTGTTTTACCAAGTATAGATTTCAGTAAATGGGCTGAATTTCCATCAGGCACAGGACACGCTGCTGAATACGTGAGTAATATTGCCGAGCAGTATTCGCACCTGGGAAAGTAGATATCCAATGTGAAAAGGCACACTTCACCATCTTAGGCAGTAATGGTAGATAGAAGTTATCAGAACTTAGTTCTTAGCTGTTAATATATAGAACTTAGATAATAGTTTTGGGCAACACGCCAATTATAACTCATGAAAAAGAATCATCACTCCAACGCCGATACACTTTATTTGCAATATGGTTCTTGGACGACATTGCAGGCACTCATACACCTATCACCTAATTAAATGCACTAAATCAGGGATAGACGTAATCAAAAATTGACTAATATCTTATCTTTTATAATTATTCTATAATGGCAAAATTGTCTTGCGTATAACTTTTTTTTTTTATATATAATAATTTTAAATCTTGTTAACGCAAGAGTCAAGACACAGAAATTCTAACATGCAAAGGTCATTCGCATTTGTATGTTTTCAGTGTGTATTATATAATATTCATCTATTTTTCACCATTGCTCTTTATTGTCTAAATGACAGACAATTGTATATAATGGCCTAATTTTTGACAATAATCAAAATGAAACCTGGAGCTAGTTTTACTCCGTATTCAAGTCGAACCTTTTTATATATCCACCCCATTATTACATATACCATCGACATTAATTTTTACCCACATTTTTATATCAGCCTTATTTTATCACGTCTTAGATTATAGTTTACACATTCCTGAATTATAGATCGGAGGAATAGATGATTGTGAAATTCTCTTACGCTTAAAAAAAAAAAATCTTATCATTTCTTCATGCTTCTTAAAGCAGCCTCTCATAGTCGCAGATCTTTAATTCTACACCTTTTTCATATTAGATTTTTATACCTGCCTGATATATCATTTCTTTATTCTTAATTTTCAATCCTGTAGGCGTCAGACCTTAGGTTTTTAGTTTTTTTGCATTAGAAAAGTAGTTGCGATTATTCGTTAAAGATTCATTAAATATTGTATGACGGTAGAGTAACTGTTCAGTCGATTTTTTTTTTTTTTTTTTTGTTACATTACTATATTATTATTTTTACCTACCGTAGCAATTATTGGTGGAGAAAGAATTGTTTCAATTACCAGAAGAAGATACGGTGCTTTCTATTCTACAACCGTCTATAAATAATGGCCAAAATATCATCTCACAAATCTTCGTTACCAATCTGAACAACATTGCATCTTATTTTGGCTTCACTCAAGAGTGATCAGAATAGCCTTTGGTATTTTGGATCGGGTTGCACTAAGAACATGTGTGAAAAAAAACCACCTTTACTCACCTGCACGCCGAATGTAATACTTACATACGTAATATACCATTGCAATATACTCTTTTATGACTGCACGAATTATTATTTTTTTTTTTTAATCATCAGTTTATCGATCGTATGAGATTTCATATCAAATAACTGCGAAGAGGAAACACTAAATCTCTTTACAAATATATACGCATTTTATATTAAAACATTTTGTAACCATTGCACGAGTCATTACTTTCAATTAATATTCTTCTTTCAACACCGCGGCTTCTATACTTTCACTTCTCAGTCTTAAAATCTACGATCAGTTATTATGAGTTTATACAACAAGAGTTACGCGATGTATAAATCTAACGATACTAATTCTCAGCTCATATATTTAAATTCTAATTATAAAATGAATGTTTATACTGCAGTTAATATTATATAATAATATAACTGTACTGCGGTAAGATTGTATTTTTATATTTAATATATTATATATAGTACCTACGTATACATATATATATATTATCGTTTTAATTGAAAGGCGCAGAAGAATATTTAATTAGATAAGATAATAAACGGGAACGTGGATATAGGAAAAAAATATAAACAAATATAAACATATTATATAGGATTGAATGGGTAGAGATTTTTTTTAGTTAGGGATATCAGTAAATTAATTATTTTAATATAACAGCGATACATATTACAATATATTATACAGATTGTATGCGTACATACTACCTACGTGTATATTATGATCTATATTGCACCCATCTAAAACCCATCGTCGCCACATTCACCTGCACCGCAAGTATTCGCGTAGTTTAAATATCTGCCTATATACTTGAAGTATTATTGTATTGTATAATGTAAATACATGTATTGCGTAATATTGTTTATATTATATACCTGAACAGGTATATATATATACGCGATTTTGTAAATACCTAATAAAGCATAGATATTATCTCTTTGTAAAAGTACTGTCTATAACTGTGTGAAATATTTTCTTGTATCAATCATATTGCACAATGTGATATTGGCTGATTGATTGATTGATTGATTGATTGATTGATTGATTGATCGATCGATTGATTGATTGATTCGTTCATTTATTCAATTGATTAATTGACTGATTGATTTATCGATTACTCGCGTCATTTCCTCGAGACATTCTTTCCCGTTACCATTCAGCTTCCTGCCTTCTCCTATATAGTATACGTTCACTATATAATGTTCGAGGTCCATTTTGCAATAGGAAGCATAGCTATACAAGGATAAAATAAACAAACACAACTTTTACTATATAACACGATTGCTTTTCAATCGGGTGTTGCGTTTCGTCTTTAATATAGATCTTTATAGATCTTTATTATTCCAGAAAATCATGCAATGCTAGTATAGTCTAGTATTTCGGGATCTCTTTTAAAAACAGTTACCTATACATTTCCACGTAACTCTTATAGCCATGATTAATTTAATCAATACCTTACTTCTATACTGAATCTAATTATCCTGAAAAAAAAAAAAAAAAATTCGAATTTAGATGCGTAACACGATTCGTTTAGTTCGAATTAATTACGAGTCTTGAGAGGAACTAGACGAGATCGTTGCTGAAAATATGCTAATTTTACGATCTTTCGGTGAGTATTATATAGCCCTCCCAGTCTTTTTATCATGTAAATACTATATATTCGGTATAAATTCGCGTGTATGGGTTTTTAAAAGTTGTTATATATATAGTATTATAGGTATGCACCGTAACGTAGACGCATCAGTAGCTGATTGTAAATATAGTATTTCGAAGCGAGTTTTCGCTAATCGTAAGTTTTATATCCTCACTTATTCGCACGTAGTAGGTATACCATAGAAAAAAAAAAAAAGAAAAAAAAAAGTCCTTTAGGAAACGAATTCGCGAATTTTATACAATTTTCAGAATTTTGCTGGACCCTGGCCTCTGCCAGTACAAATAATGCCGCCCTTGGCTTACTCCAGATTTTCTAAAACAGTTAAACGAAAGTTGGTTGAACCGCCGAAGAAGATCGCATCGGCTACCAGAATGCCGTTTAGATTAGCTGATCTTCGCCCTCTAAGAAGGGATGGCTCTTCATACACTAAAAAACTATCGATAAATCAAAAACGGAATTTCAGAGCTAATTGGCCTGCGGTAATGATTCAACAATCTACGCAAATCTTTGGTCAAATTCCAGCGGTAAATTATTTCCGAAGAAATCGTTTCGACATGCCAAGGCCTGGTTACTTCTTCGAGAAGTCAGAGGTCGAAGTTTCCCCGGTTGATAATATTTTCAGAGAAAAGCGTTACTCGCTAAGAGCATTTTTCGAAGATTTGTCAAGAAACGATTTTTCACGACGATCAAGCACACGGTACCGACGTGAAACCAACGAAGAGCACGAGAAGGACGAAGAAGTTGAGGATTTTGATCAAGCTGCATACGTTTCTAGACTTCTGACCATCCTGGCGCGTGATCATCGGGCTACAGATAAAAACTTAGAAGATTCAGTGCAGGAAAAGGATAATTTGGGGCATAGATCTAAGCGTCAAGTTAGCGAGGAGAGGGTCGAAGAAGGAATTGAAGAACAAGAAGAAGGGGAAAGGGAAAGGGAAAAAATCGACGTCGATGATTCAAAAAGGCAAACAAATGGAAGAGAGGGATCGAGATATACCCCCGTCTACAAGGACTGCAACGATACAGCAGCCAGCGAGATATCGGACTTGAACGCACCTCCTCCGCCACCGGAGAGAAGATTGAGTTTACAAGAATATAAGCGGAACAGTGCACTGTTAAGAGACATTGATTTCGTGCCGAAGAAAAATCCGCCGATTATAAATAAGAGGAAAAATGAGGATTCGCAAATTCTTGCTTCGGTACCGCCGGCGATAGACGAAGAAGAAGTTGCTGAGACTCCGAAGGAGACCGCTTCGACGTTGAATAATATCCAAAACGGGACTTACATAAATCTTCAGGATCATCAGAAGGGAGCACAGGATGGAAACGTTCCGAAAGACGCGAACGGCTATCCCCTTGACATCCCGCCGTATAATCCTGACGTTATTCCCTACGTTGACGTTCCGGATTATTCTGATCAACGTGAGGAAAGCCTTGACAAGGACGACCGGAGGGTAGCTAAGGAAAAGTACGTTGAATACCCTGACGATGATGCGGATGTTATTGACCCTGGAGTTCCGTTGCTGAGTGATAAACGTTCGGAAAAAATTATCGTCCGTGATGATGACGTTGTGGAGAATGACGAGGTGGTGGAAGGGCCGAATAACTCGCAATCCCAAGGCGCTGAAGAAGTAAAAGGAGAAGATCTAGAAGAGGAGGAGGTAGAACGTGAAAATTCCCGAGTTTCTAGCGACAATGAAAAAATCGAGGAAGAAAAGGAAAATGAGGAAACAAATTCTAAAGATGTTCGCAATTCGGAGAGCGATGATGTCAAGGACTTTGAACCGATACATTTTGACATAAACGAATATAAGAAGCCATTCAATCTCGAGGAATTGTTCAAGGAGGTTGAAAGGGAATCTTACCAGGCTCAAGTAAAAAATAAGACGAAAGTAGGAGATGTGAACGAGCATCAGAGCAGTAGAAATATTCCTGTTCGCGGTGATAGTCACGACGTGATTAGTGGCGCTTCGGGAAAGTATCATAATGACGAAGACTTCAAGCTTTTGACCTTCAAAAGCCCAGGGAAGAAAGTAAATGATGAAAATCAAGATTACGATGATAAGAAAAATGCTCCCCAAGACGCGACTATCGCTTCTCCAAACTTCTTCGAAGAATTTGAAAAGGTTTTCGGACCCCCTGTTTCCCAGACTCCATTTACAGGATACTTTGATACTGCAGAGGATGAAAAGGAAGGTTCTCCGAGTTCATCTGCAGGGTTGGTGGAAAATGATAATGAAAAATATCCATACGGGGATGTAAATACGTACGATAGACTCTTCGGGGCTGAAGCTGAAGAGGATAAAGCCCAGGATGACGATACATACCATAAGCAAAATTCTGACGATTACGTAGCTGTTTTCGAAGGTGAAAAAAAGAGCCAGAAAACTTCAGATACTAAAGAACCGACCGACGAATCACTTCGAGAAGCATACAAAACTTTGGCTACTATCTTAGATAGGAAAGATGATATTTCTAGACTCGATGATGAGGTCGCGAAGAAAGCCAAAGTAGAGGGTAAAACCCCAGCTAAGTATAACAATCACTGGACTCTTGAATACGGTACCCCTATCGAAGAAGAGAAGACGTAAATTGCTTGGAGATATTGTGGTAAGATTAGGATATCAATTACAAGCAAAAAAATATATATATATCAGCTGCTTACTTAAATGGAGGCACAAGCTCGAAATGCTTATGAATTATTACAAAAGGAATTAGAATTGGTAGAATGTAATGCAAAAATATTTACAAAAGTTGGGTTTATATTGTTTTTATTGTTCTAAGAATAATTGTTGTCGTTAAAAATGATAATTGTTATATGCATGGATTGATTTGTACATGAAATGATAAAAATTATACTATATTAATGTTATAAAGTAATTTTCACGAGTCTTGACGTCATGTGTAACCCTCACCTCGACACATCTTAATTTATTTAGAGTCCAATTCAACCGTTGGATATAAAGCCAAAGCCAAAGTCTAGCTGTTTCTTTCTGCAGTTGTTGCTTCCTGTTTTCGTATTATAACGTGCCTTATTCGAAAGATGACAGGTGTACGTTGTAACTTGTACGATAATTAATTTATTAAGAATAACTTACGTCTTATGTTAGTCAAGAAATATATATAATATATATGGTATATAGTTATGATACATTATGATATCAGTTGTGATCAAAGCGTATAGTTCCTTCGCAATGGTCGATGAATTAATCTCAATGACACATTTACGTATCAACGAAAGAATTCCTTCAAAGAAAGATTCCTGTCCCACAAGAGATACCTACTTCCGCGTCTGCAGTTGCGTTTCGACAAGTGCTTAAGGAAATCTAGGAAACTGAATTAGGATGAAAGCTAACGTCACAGGGGGTTCCCCGAGCTCAAGGAGGGTGGTCCAGGACACAGACTCAAAGCAAACTCAGGGTGATCGGGTATATAAGCTTGCGTTTCCGCGATTCTGGCATCACTCGACTCTCTACCAGCTCTCAGAGTCCAAACCTTCATTTAACAAACGATAGATACTCCTCGTCTCATTGTCTCACAAGTAAGTACATAAAACATTAAAAATTACGAACAAATCGATCCTAAAATACTAGTAATAATTAATCAATAATCTTTTTATTATTTTTGAGAAATAGGAAGAGAAGAAGGGAGTAAAACAAAAAAGAACAAAGAAATACGTTAGAAGATATTTATTAGTGTGTCGATTATACATATATACATATAATATTATATTTATTATAATCACAAGAAAGGATATGATGATCCGAAAACTTAGATATCTCTTTTGCTCAAAGGTCGGAAAATAAAACAAATAATTTTAAGTTATTGGCTTATAGCTGGGCAGGATCACAATGAGTATACAGTGGCAAGAGCTGAGATCTGCAAACGCGGAAGTACGCGTTGTATTCCGGTTATTAGTTGCTTGAAAAAAAAAAAAAGCGACAAGACCATTACTACAGACAACCAAACAACCTTCGGCAATCTTCCCGGCAGTGGATATTCGGATTACTAATTAGACGCATTTAACATATATCAATAAATTTTTTTATTTATTTATTTATTTTTTTTCCTCTTCTATATATATATATAATTTTTTTCTTCCTTTTTTCTTACTACTGTAGGAAGCTGCTGGCGGAACAGTAGTCGCGCATATTCAAGCCCCAGTATTGACAAATTTTTACCGCTTGTCCCGCGGTAATTTTTGGTGACACCTGGCCGATCCAGAGATTTTAAATATAAGCAGAGTTACTTGGGAGTAGCGTTACTTCGAGGAACCGTTCAAACACGTGAACCGAATCTTCGCTGCTCTCTTCGGTCGCGGTTACAGCTTCGTTAAGTCGACACAATATATAAAAAAACGCGAGAAAATTGGAGGAGTGATTGAATTGGAAAGTGATAGAAATACGTGAATCTCAGGAAATTATTGTAATTCTATTTTGTCTATTTCTTTTCACTAACTTACGTCGCCACTACTAACAACGATCACTCATATTACCTATACATTAGGCAAAGCTTTTAAGAGTGAAAGTATCGTTAAAAATTTTTTTGCTTACAGGACCACTTGTAGCTTCGACTAACGTTAAACTTACAATTATAACTAGAGTGTCCCAGGTATTTAATTGAAGATTACTTTTGCTGGTAAATATTGTTTAGGTGATTCTCTCCGATTGCTTCCAAGAGACCGAAAATTAGCGATTAAATCATATAACCGACGAGTCTATTTCTATTTCTTTTTCTTTTTTCTCGAGTGGTAAAAAAAAAAACTGATCACATTTCATTGAAAGCCGGCTATAGCTATTTGTTGCAGTTATGCAGAACCAAACTCGTCTAGCTCTTCTCCTCTTCGTTGTACTGGCAGCATTCTTCATTGCAGCATCAGATGGAAGCGCCAACCGCATTGGTTTGTATAGAAACAATTTTACCAATATAAATAATTTCTTTTATTCATTTGGAAATTATTCCGCAATGATTATATTATACGATCGAAGAAAGCTATGATGCACGAAATATAGTAATATGTCCCCCAAAAAAATAAAAATTGTTTGGATTCATATCATCGAATGTAAATTTCTATTATATTATCAATTATTTATATGATAATAGACATTTATTATTCAACTCTTAAATTTATTCATTGTATAGGAGTGTGTATAAGGAACTGCGCTCAGTGCAAGAAGATGTTCGGATCTTACTTCGAAGGTCAGCTCTGCGCCGATACCTGCATCAAGTTCAAGGGAAAAATCATTCCCGACTGTGAAGATGCCAGTTCAATAGCACCATTCATCACAAAAATTGAAGATGAATAAACATCGAGGAAGAATGTGTCATGCGTTTATTCCATAATTCGCTGAATCCGTTTATTATCCCTAAGCTATTTTGATACGCTAATTTTCATTCAATGTGTCATAGTATAGCAAAATACTTCATATTATTCCACTTAAAGTTAATGTACGATCAAAAGATAGGTCATAATAGAAAGTAAAGCTATACTGACAATCGCTAGACATTCTTAGCTTGAATTTAATCATTTTTATTTATTTTTTTGTATCGCCGTTATAATTCGAATTATTGACGGTTTATTAGATATGATGATGTAGCTTTAGATATACAAGGACCATTAATTATATTTTAGAATATTTTTTTGTTTTTATTTTCGTTCATTCAATGATAGGTGAAAGTAATTTGAGGTATTGGAGGCTTGATAGATAACGAGTCAGTGATTCAATTCAATATCTATCTACGTGACAAATTTTTAATATAAATATAGATCGAAATTTAATAACATCATTAAATTCATACATAATCGATTACCGCATCATTATTCACGGTCACTTTACATTCAGAATATATAGGATCAACTAATCAGATCATATACTAATTACATTCATTATTTATAATCACAACAATTATATTTTAAGTATTAAAAAATATTGCCTGAAGCACTGAATCGAAAATACTATATGTACATTTTAAGTCTAGTCAAAAAAAAAAAAAAAAAAAGAAAAAAAAAGGAACAAAACAATCAATTGTGTTGTAATAACTTATACCTAAGTATATATAATTAACTGTGTGAAATAAATGATAAAATAAAATATGATATAATAAGCTTGATAAATATATCGTGTTTATAAATAATTTCACTATGCATTATGTCCGCATAATTTATCAACTGCTATACAGTTTACATTTTACTGTAGCATTTCTCTTTAATTTTTTTTTTTTTTTTTTTTTTTTCTTCACACCTCAAGTCTAAATCCAGCTATATAATATTATATATATTATAACATAATTGGTAATAAAAGTCAAATAAATGTTTATTATGATTCGGAAACTTATATTTGCATAATTATATTATACCTATATGTTTATTCTGGGACCAGCTACACGTCTATATAATAGCATGTATAGTATCGAAATAATTAATGATATATTTATACAGCAATCAGTTTCAGAATTCGTGTTAAATTTCATACATTTGCATAATATGCATGCATATAGTTATAATAATCTATACAGTGGCTATGAAGCAAATTTGAGATTTAGATACAAAATTATTGAGAGTGAACGATTTTTTAAATCTGTTAAATCGTTTTTTTTTTTTTTCCTATGACCATTAATAACTATTATACGAATATAATACAATGAAAATAAACATCGTGTATAGAATTTATCAATTTATTAGTAGATTATATAGTTTATACATAAATATTCAATACATAATTATCCTTATACAATATCATAAACTATTATCATAGAACTTCCCACGTAAACTTTCTCAGTCTTATAATATAAGTAAATATATCTATGTTATATTCTATAATATCTATTTCTAATCTATCGATTCAGAGTGATAGATAAATAAATGAATGCGTAATTAAAATTCTAATCAACTCTACAACGATTCTTATAATCTTATTATAATTTTTGAAACAAAGTTGTTTAATAATCGTAATAAATTATATAAGTTTGAAAATATACAAGTAATATCGGTCTCTAGATACGCGCGTATTTCTATTGGTTGAAAAAATATTTTCGTAAGCCAATCATAGGCGGTATAATAAAACGCTATAACCAACGAATGAATGTCGTTGTTTCTCATTTCTGTTCCATACAGGCAAGTGTTTAGAAACTATAATCAAGTTGGCATTCCTACATTGTGTGTGTGTCTATAACCTTGGGGGCTTGGAAATAAACACACAATTTATTAGGAAGACTTTATTATTTAATTAACTAACTAGCTGTACCATAAATAGGAATAATTAACTACAATAATGGTAAGAATTAAGCGATCAAATAAATCATTGAGTATAAATATTAAATAAAACTAGCCCTGTCATCGCGATTTACCTAACCTCAAAACCGTGTCTTTATTTAGGACGTATTTCTGATGATCAGGCGAAAGAAAACTACCATTTTCACAGACGCCAAAGACAACACTACCGTCCTGGAATTAAAAAAGATCATCGAAGGTGAGGAAATTTATTTTTAACAAATATTATTTTTACACCCATCGTCCTACATAACAAATACATTGTTTGCTATAATAATTTACAAAACGCGTTAATATAATTCTCAAACTCTCTAGTAACTGCTAAACACTTTAGAAAATAGTTTCATTCATTGAAATATCAAACAAATTTCAAAATCTTTGAGGTTAGTTTTGACGTTTTGAGTTATCGATCAACTCGATTTACGTTCCAATTAATTTCAGGTATATTGAAGATTCCTCCTGCAAATCAACAACTTTTTAGCAAAGACATCGTGCTTATGTCAGACAGCAAATTTTTGTCAGATTATGGCATGACGTCGGCGGTTGCGAAAGCACAATGTCCAGCGCTGGTCGCGTTAGCTATACGTCAGGAAGGCGGGCAGTTTGAAACACTTGAAATGACGCCGTATTCGTTACCCCCTGATCTTCCTGACGTAATGAAGTCACAGGAAGCTAACGGCCAAGAACAGTCACCTTGAAACTTGCCAAACTCTACTATCGACTAATCAACAATTGAGTATTTGAATAAATTTCTTTAGCACAGCTGTTTCATGGGATTATCATCACAGGCATCGGAGAGTTGATATAAAAAAAAAAAAAAAAAAAAAAAAACAAATAACTAAATTAAAATATTTATAATAGATGCTCTGCGGTCGTGAGATATTGTTATAATTTATTAAATACTTAATTCAGAGTTTAAGATAATAAAATACTCTGCGATTTATTATATTCAAAATACATCTGCGATATGATATTATTTAACTAAAAAAAAAAAACAATATCTTCTATTTAACTGATGAATGAATTAATACAATCTTAACAATGTTTCTTATCTTTAGAATTGAATATATTTTCTATTTTAACATTTCAATGTTCTAATAAACTATGAAAATTATCTTCAATATAGATAGAAATTTCGTCATCTTATTTTTTTTTTAATTTTTTTTCTCTATCCTGATTACATTTTTCGTTACACATAGCATGACTAATGATTTATATTATGATATGTTATTAAATTGCTTTACTAAATCAACTAGTAATCTATTTCAGATGTAAAAATGAAATTAATTTCTTAGGTTGTTTCTTATTATTATTATTATTATTATTTTTTTTTGTGCCTATTTTCAACAAGTTTTATTCTTATTTAAATATAAACTAAATATTTTTATGCCCTAATCTCTCCTTTGCCTGTGAAGGGTGCTGAGTAATTAATAATTTAGTTAATAAGAGAAGTGAAAGAAGAAAACGAACACTATTGCAATCTAGAATCGTCTGCATTTCAAACATTGAGACAGTGTTTTTGAATTTAATAATAAACCGAATCTTATTAAAGCTTGTGCGATTTAAATATGGAGAAATAAATTCAAGATGAGCTTTTTTCATACTGCATGCAGACACACGCCTAGTAAATATTTATATACAATTTACCCGATTTATAAAATTATATATTATTGTTTTTCGTAATTTGTATGATAATTGTTTCTCATCATAACAATGGTGTGATAATCTCAACAACAACATTGGTCCTACTTAATACAGTAATTAGATATTTTTGTTTGTCTCGAGTATTTTGTCATTTACAAATTCTAAATGATGATTATGTGATATTCTGGTACAGTAAAAAAAAAAAAAAAAAAAAAAGAAAAGAAAAGAAAAAATTAAACATGGAATATATTTCGTAATATTCTATACTGTTACAAACGATTCATAAATTATAGATAAATAAACTTGATGGTTTAACATAAAGTCAGTTTTAATAATTTTCGTTCTATAATTATAATATCCATAATAAACTCTATGCTAGCGGCTTCAAACCTCTTATATTAATAAATATACAATACAAAATATACGATCAATTAAATCACTGCTCAAAATTAGAGTTGTGAATGATTGTTGTAAATAATAAATAATAAATACTGCTTCATAGTATACAATGTCATCTTTGAAATTCAATATTCGAATTCTGAAGAAGAAAAAAAAAAAAAAAAATTACAATCTTTTAAATTCATAAAACTATCTAATATACTATTTCTAATCAACAAGAATAAAAGGATTCAAACATTTTTTTCAAACATTCAAATTTCGCGCTCCTATTCTCACCGCCCTCTATCATCAATGCCTATACCTAGATTCTCTACGCGGTTATCAATCTTCTTTTCTGCTCATAGTTCGTGTTTAACCTGCCGGTGACGAGAAAAAAAAAAAAAAAAGACGGCGCCAAAGCCAAACGCCGGTTGTATTAAATTTCTCGTACGTTCGTAACCTGTTAAGTATACAAATATAATCGTAAAATTAATATTTCGTAGCATGTCAGACAGTGAATAATAAAAAAAAATGCCGACATTAACCTCAAATCTTTAACCACAAGTTTGATGATTGTATAAAACGTTTAAATAAATCGTGACAAAACTACTGATAAAGTGAATAGGAAAAAAAATATTTTGAGGTTAAAATGACCGCGGAACTTTCTACGAGTGTTGCTTTCAAAGAACTATTAATATGGAGAATGTTTATGGCCATTTTAACCAGTATATCTGCCCAATTCATTTTTATGAGTAGTGTTATACTGATAATAAACTTTCGTATAATGCACCCTCTATTATGGCTGACAAACACTTGGATAGCTGTAACAAGTTTTCGTACGTGGAGTTACTTCCTTATATTAGCGACAGTGATATTTCTCCAGGGTTTAATATGCAGTAAAGAATACCTGATCGCTCCGATATACAGAAAAAGTAGATTTTCAATAATATGCGGTATGTTTAAACCGCACAATATACTCGTATGTGGATTGCACGTATTAGTAGGCGGTGTGTTAGTCTGGCTTCATTTATCGCTTCAAGACGGTCGCCACAGTTCAATGACTGTTAAATGTAACGGTGAAGAAACTTGCCTAGTCGAAGAATATTTATTCCTTATGCTTAGCGGCCTATGGATCGGTCTATACTTTTTTATAAAGTCTCATTTCTTCACTATACATATACAATTTCCTATCATACCTCGGTCAAAATTTTCACAAATTAAATACGGCATCGGATCTCTACTACCTCAAGCAATGATCAACGCCGTATCACCAGTTCTATTTTTTATATTTATATACTACGTCGATGGAGGCTACTGCAGGGAAACAATACTCTCTGTATTTTCTATCCAGATGAAAGACGCACCTATGGACACCATCTATGGACTCCTAAACATATCTTTGATATTTTATAGCTGGTTATTCGCCTCCCTTTTCATTCTGACTATGAACACTATGCATCTATCATTACAGGCGCATTTAACCCAGAGAGTTGTGTTCGATATTGAACAGCGTAACGCGTTTATTGATCAAGGCTCGTGCTTGGCTCTTGCCGACGCTTTGGCTATGGACAGAATACCGATTATACAGCATTTGGCATATTTTGATTTAGTCACATTAGCACAGAAGGAACAAGAGAGAAGATCCGTACTATTCACTCTCAGTACTCCTGGATGTAGACCGTGCAATTGGAACAGTATTGCAATCAAATGTATGGGACTTATAAACAACTTTACTTTGGAGCTTAGTCAAGCCTGCGCAACTAGTCAGAAATTATTGTCCAACGCAACTGATGTCTTGACTGCTAGCGGGAAATTGGTCGATAATTCTTACCAGTATAAGATGAGGAGTTTGACTACTTCAAAGCTTATTTCATCTGCGATAAACGAAACACCTGTTAAGCAGAATTCAAATGGAGAACAATCTTTTCTAGCACAATTTTGGAAGAGCAAGAGAGATCTGTTCGTATCATATCTGTTTTCTAAACCTCTGATCAGATACGTGTTTGAGGAAAGTATGGAAGAGAAAATACGCCACATATTTATCAACGCACAGCCTGTTATTTGGGCTGCTGAAGGTATTTCATCGCTGATTGTTATCTCACTAAAGGAAGATCGATATGGAGTTATACAACAAGATTTACCCGCCATTATCGGGACTTTGTTAGCCCTGAAAGAAGCTTTGGACAAATTACACAAGGCTAATGTATTTGTGAAGAGGACACAAAGTGATGATAAAGAAACCAGGCATATGATTGTGTGCTTGAGGAGCGCGACTAAGCGCAGTATTTACAGAATTACTACTACGTTTAAAGACTATATCAAAGATTTGCCGCTAGAACTAGACGTTGTAGCACAGCTGCAAAGCTTTCTGTCCTACAGAGAATGAAAACTTGTTTTTCTTTAGATTACTATTGTTTGTAACACTTTAGACACACTTCGATTTAAGCATTTTGATAATATTGTACCAGTTTTGCTGCGTTACTTGTTTTTTTTTTTTTTATAACATCTTATTTTCTCAGTTTCTAGATCCGTACTACAGGTTTTCAATATTCTCTTATTAAACCAAATATCACGTTGTTTCCTCATGTTTTCCTACTGAAAATCATTTTGTATTGGAATTTCTTAAATCACTCTTTGATATCCCATGAAATTTGTCGAAATTCCCATTAGCATTACATAATATTTCACTTTAAACTAAGAACTTTCAATTTAATTGTATTTCAAAATGAAAATAATATATTTCTTTTTTTTTTCTTTTCTTTCTTTCTTCGCTAAGGCATACATGATAAATTATTTTTAATACATTTATAAAGGAGAAAATGAAACTAATTTTATTTGTCATTAGGCTTATCACTCAGAATCTAATTTCTAAGTTAATTGATTAAATTAGATGTAATTATTTGGAGAAAAAAGGTATCCTATTTATTTAAGGAATAAAAAAGATTGATAATTGCTGTAGATTTTAAGTATTTTATTTCAAAAGTAACTGCGCGATGTGCGGTATTTTTTACAATAAAAATTATATGTACATACAAATTCACTTTACACTATTTTCAAATGTTGTACGACGCTGAGATTGTAAAATAACTTATCCCTCAAGGTCGACCAACTAGCTAACTGCACTTTTTGAATTTTTGGCAAATATTCGCGGAGCTGTTGTTCATCGGCTATTGTTTCACCATGAGACTTTAAAAATGCTCCTAGATATGCCTGAGCGAGTTCAAAATCTTTATTACTCTTCATCATAGACCGAATCATTTTCAAAAATTGTAACATTATAATAACCGAACCCCCAGAGTGTAGCGATAGAGATTGTATCTCAAAATCAATAGCACTAGGACCCAGGGATTTAAACCTTTCTATAACTTCGGAAAAGTCATTTGTCTCGCTAGAGAGCTGCAACAATTTGCCAAATACTGTAAGACTTTCGAAATTTGTTGGTACCAATAATTTACTCGTTTCCTCTTTCTCATTTGTATTTTCTAAATCAAACTGTACTTCTAGCGACGGTATTGTGGGAAGGAAGAAAGGGGCAGCTGGCGGTGCCTTCGGCGCTTCTTTTGGCTTGTTTCTTTTCTTAACGATATCTATGTTCAGTAAATTTTGCCATCTCGAATTAGCCAGAGAAGACATAGTTATCAATTTCGAATGGATTTGTTCGGGAGAAACGAACTCATCTTCTTTATCATCTTCTTGATTTTCGCAGTCTACCGATACCTGGTTAGACTCTGGGGCAGAACCCGGCAGTCCCAAAATTGGACCACTAAGATCTGCTGGCAAAGACGTCAACGAAACATGAGAATAGAGAGTCCGATTTGACCAGAGATAAATTCCTAGATTACAAACGTGTGCAGTAGCGAGGTAATCTCCAGTTGGTGAAAAATTTAAAGATGTACATGCTTCTTCGACCTGGAAAAAGAAATCATATGTATTAAAATATTGACTAGATTTAAACAGCGGCTAGTCATTTAACGAATTATTCATTCTATTACGCTTCACATACACTGAAAATATCGATAAGCTGAGCTGAAGGGATGTCCCAGGTACGAATTGTGCGGTCCATAGAGGCCGTTATCAACCATCTTGCGTCGGGACTAAATGTTGCATCTGTTAGGCGACCAGTATGACCTCGGAAGTGGCGTACCAAGCGTCTAGTGTCTAGATCAATGATTATTACACTCAGATCTTCCAATGCCAAGGCGATGAGTGAAGTCTCTGCATGACTTCTAAGCCATTCGACCGACTCTTTGACTTCTATCACCGTCTTTGGTGAGCAATCTGAAATTTGATCAATAGAATAAAACAAATTGCATCAAAATTAGCTGAAAATATTTTATCGCCTTTGTCTAAATTCACCTTTGCCTGTTTTAAAGGGCCAGAATTTGATCATGGCGTCTCTACCAGCTGTGACAACAATTTGGTTTAAAGAATCTACGGCAACTCCAGTAACCGGAGCTTCGTGTCCACCGCTTTCACCCCCATATGTAGCTCTGTGTATCCCTGACTGCATGTTGAATCTGTCTATATGTCCGGTGCTGTATCCAATTATAGCAAAGTTTCCGCAATGTGTAATGCAGATACTGGTAGCAGTGGCGTTTGGATTGTGATGAAATCTATCTGGGAGAAGCTTGAGTTCTCCCATTTTTATTTTGTCATAAGACCAAGTGGTAACAACGCCAAGACCAAGATGTGTCGCGGCTATATTATCCCAATCTTTTTCTCTGGCCGATTCAGATGCCAGTTCAGTGATCGGAGGCATTATTAGCGGGTCTTCTACAGCTCTGCTCTTCTTTTTTGAAGCTTTTCTGTTGAACGAAGCTCTACCAAGGCTTTTATTGAATGTTTCTGTAATTGTAGAAAATATTCTAAGCGAAGAATCTCCTCCTGCGCTCAACACATTGTGCCCGTTGCTTCCATGGAATCTAATAAACGTCGGTGGCTCGGCGTGGCCTTCCCTAATTCTCAAAAGCCTCGCTCCTCCATCAGCTAGATCAAAAATCCACAACTTCAATGAATTATCAGGAGATGAAGTGACCATCAAGGGTTCATTAGGCAGACTTTTCAACCCAGCCACAGCTCCAAAGTGTGCATTCATTAACTGGCAGTCGACCTTTCTCTCTTCCAAGTTCCAGAATACAATATGACCAGCCAAACTTCCCGTTGCCATGATGGGATGTCCGTCGCTACGGAAGGTAATCGATGTGACCATTCCCCAGTCCTGTATAAACTCCATCACAGTTTCGTCAAACTTAATATTGTGCAGGATGATTTTACCGCTAGCTAAACCAACTGCTATTACATCTACAGCTGGAGCTTGTTCTAGTACACTGACTGGCGATTTCCATCCCTTGAAGGTGTAAATCATTTTTGCTGTTTTTAAATTCCATAGCTGTAGCTCTCCTTGTTCACTTCCTAGTAAGATCTTGTTTAAATATGTGTTAGGATGGACGATTGTAGTGACTTGGAAAATAGTATTTGAAAAATTAAGTTCCAGTAGGATTTCTTCAGTCTTTATTTCCCATACTTTTAAGTTACTGTCTTCGTCTATGGATATCAGGTGTGGGCCAAAGGTCAATAATATGTGTACAGGACAGTCGTGTCCTTTGTAAGTATGTTTCAATTCGTTACCACGACGCCATGCATAAATAATATTCTCACTTGCGGTGTATATGTGGTAAGCGTCTGCAGATATGCAAGTTATATCACCAGCGTGAACACCAGATACACTTAATAGCGTGAAGTGTGAACAGCCGTAAGTGTGAAATGCTCTTCCCACGCATGTTACTATCAAATTTTCTTTACGTCTTTGAATATACCTCGTAACAAGAGGTACGTGATTACTTACGTATCCTAAGGCACGATTTCCCGCGAATATTTTACTGTGGGACATTTTTCGTCTTTTTTTTTTTTTATTCACTTTTAATTATTATCTTTATTTAGTTTATAGTCTCTTTCACATTATTCTGTATTCGTAAACGAGTCTAAATACACATAAAGACTGTATTTAACAATTTGATGAGTTATATAGGTTATGTTAGGTTAGAAACACGTGTGTCAACATTTTTACGATGCTGTACGCCATTTTTCACAATATTTAAGGCATAGGCTACAAAAAGCATACGAAGGACGGATAACTGGATGAACAAATTTAGGTGACGCAATTCTGAACTATTCTACTTAATTGGGACTTTACGCATCTATAATATAGGTGCGAGTCAACGGTTTAAATTTGAAAACCCGGTGAACCGGCTGTTGCTGTGGCACGGAGCTGTTGCTGTCTAGTTTTTACGGATATTTGACAAGTGAATTAGAGGCGTATACATAGATTTGACATATTTATCATTTTCGGACAATCCAAAACACAGTTCGATCTAATGGCTGGGCGAGTTCGCAGAAGGAGAAATGATCAACAGAAAGGGTAAGACTTAAATTAACCTTCAATACTCCCAGTTTACATTCGGAATATATTTCTCTCTCTCTAACGGTTCAACTGTATGTTTAAAATCACTTCGAATTCATCGAGTGATAAAAAAAAATTCAAATTGTATTATTGCATAAATTAGGCTAACCATAGTTCATAGAACGTAAACCAAGTTTAGAAAAAAAAAAAGAAAAGAAGAGATTCCGTCATGTTTCGTAACGTTCAATAATTCCACGAAAATTATATTCTATTTCTCGCCCTTGAACAACTTTGTTATCATGTTATACTAATTTTTGACAAAAAAAAAAAAAAAAAAAAATTCTAACATAATGTAAATGAATAAACAGTTACAAAGATGCAGTGACGCAAACCAGTCCTGAAAAATCTATAATCGAAAGAGATCGTTTGCAAGATGAAATCAATTCACTTCGTCAAGAATTGAATCAGTTGAAACAAAAACAACAAACGAATTTCACTCCTCGAGGACAGAAAGAGGAGGCTACTGTTATCGCTGCAGCCGACAGTCCACAGACAGAAAAAAATCCAATAAAAGGATGCACCTGCAAGGGTAAATGTTCGAGCAGAGTTTGCGGATGTGTTAAAAAACAAATCGCCTGTACAGTAGCTTGCAAATGTCAGAATTCCAGGTGCCAAAATAAGGTAAACTGAATTGACTAATATTTCGGAATTAAACATCTAGAATAGTCTATAAAAAAAAAAAAGAAACGAAAGATTCAATTTCTTTTTGAAATTTCAGGAATCTGACAAAGAAAACATCGCAAGTCAAAATGCAGAGGCGGATTTATCTCCCGAAGTCGAAGAGAACACTAACATTTTGAGATCACTAAAACTGAGAGAAAATCGTCGGGAACAAAATGCGCAGGGGGCGGCTGGGCCGTCTAACAAACAGCTACACCAAGCTGGATCATCTAGGAAGGGTATATTCAGCCCTGATACTCCCAAAAGTCATAGACAAGATTTTTCCATCAGCAAGCTGCAGCTTAATACGCCACTCAAATTCGGGGCATCTAAGAAAGGTGTTTCTTTTGACCCCGACTCACCATTGAAAGAGAAAGAAAAGCTAAAAGAAAAGTCGGCAGAAGCTCAACAGGAATTGCCTGGGAAAACGGCTGTGCTAAGAAATGAAAAGTCTAAGTCTGAGCAACCGAAGCAAAAGAAACTGATGCCGGCATTTAACGACGTGAGAAGAGCTCGAGGAGCTTATTCAAGGGCTGCAGATATTAAGGAAGTTCATACTCCTGTTGATAAAAAAGTAGCAAAGGTGGAGAAAGTGGAAAAGGTATTACCGAAAATTGTAGCAACCAGTCGTGAAAATTCACAGGACATTCAAATTCAGGAAAACTTGGATGCCGAGGTAGAAGATTTAATGGGAGAATAATTGATGGCCTGAGTATATATGGGTTATCAATTTTTTTTTTGTTATCTCATTGCAGCTGGAGTTATCAATAATCGATCCGATGAAGCCGACTCGGCAACTGCAGCGAACGCCTGTCTCTGCTTCTGCTTCACCTTCTAAGCGGGTATCAAGACGATCCGAATTACCTCTTCCTTATTTACAACCAGTACAGATGGAAACACGCATCTTGGTACCACCACCAAAAGGTGAGGATAAATTGATTAGAAGATTTAATCATAAAACATATTTATTGAAATTGTTTATTGTGTATAAAAAACGTTATTTATTGTTATATTTCAGATATCGATTCACCACAGGTTGATTGGGATGAACACTGTGCCCAGTTGGTTCCATGTCGCCTTTGTAAACGTACATTTTATCCATATAGAATCGAAAAGCATGAAGCAAGCTGTAAAAAAATATAATTTTGTCAAAATGATTTTAGCACATTATGATTATAAGTCCATTATTTTTAATAATTGATCGTTTTCTCAATAATGAATATCGTATTTTATTTCTCTTTAACAAACTGCTAATCATTGCTCAGTATTTAATTTTTTTATATTAATTGTTATTGAAATCTAATGTAAACAAATCGTTAAAGATAGTTCTTGAACTGCTCATTAGAATCAATTCTATACATTTATTTACTAATAATAATTGATGCCTAGGATTCAAACAATATTAAATTCTTTCATATCATTGTCATGTGTCATCAATATTTTGAGTACATAATAATATATCTGTGTATTGCGTATCTAAGTGTATAAAAACTGAATTTTCAATTTGTATATTGCAAAAATCAATCTAAGATCATTATACGGGGCTATCTTCAAAACCATTTTGGAGCATGAACTAGCATTCATTGCAGATTGTACAGAATTTAGGTTTGTATTAATCATGCAGGAAGCTGCTATTAGCTATTTAGTATTCATACACAATATGTTAGAATAAGTACTCAAATTTGATCTAAAAGGATTGTTGTATAATGTGTAATTGTGATATTAGTATTTAAATTAATCCACTGTTTGAATCTATTCCATTTTTTAATTAACATATCTTTATTTTTTGTTGTTCTCAACTCAATATTCGCGATTATCTTGTTCTAAGATTATGATGATTATCACCGCTTGTAAAAACTATTATGTATAATTAATTATTTTTTGTCTTAACGATGTAAGACTATTGTGAATGAATCTCTATTGTTGTAATATACCTCGCATTTTATACCTTACATTATTGTTGTCACTGTTTTTGATTTTTATGAATGTTTAATGAATATTTTTCCCGCCAACGGGGTGGCAAATGGTATCGCCATCTCACGGTCAAAGTGATGAACTATTTTTGCCGCAAACATTTATGCGCCTTGACACATGCAACCCGCGTGCTATTCATGTGATTTTTAAGTTGAGATAGCCTGTAATAGGGCGTATATATTTATTTTCAGATGCATGTCAACTCGCGTGATCGAAACTAAGTACCGAAGATAAATCCCCGTACATTTCTGCTCCGAAAGGAATCTGGATCATTTTAGAAATTAATTTTTCTTATGTGGTTTCATTTTGTATTAAAATGCGTCCTTTACAAATGACCAGCTATAACTTTCCACCAGTCGATTCTGACGTGAATTTATATGTTATGGATCGATTGAGCTGCTCGAAATACGTCAAAAAACATTTCTACTTCTGCCTTATACCTAATGCAAGTTCTTCTGTTACAGTTGAATGCACTTACCTCAGAGTCCAAACATCTACGCCTAGTAAGGATACTGTTCCAATTGCAACTAATAGGTGTTTATACAACTTAGTCTTTATAATACGAATGCGATTTAGATTATGATAATTGATATGCCAAGAAGCAAATAAAGAGACACGATCAATTGCAGCATGTAACATATTTATTTTCAAGAAATATTTATACATTGTACACAATTTTGACAATTAGTACTGTTGCATCGATACTGTATCAATAAATTCTTAAATATACCAAAAATCAATTGTTTCGTTGTTTTACCCCTTACCGCTTCCTATAGAACTCTTTATGTTGAATAAGCAATTTAGGTCAAATATCGACGACACGCAGAAGGAATAGAAAATTAGAATTAATGCACTTTGCAGGAACTTGCAGCCACCTCCTCGAGTCAGATGTTCTCCTGATACCAGGAGTATTTTCCGACTTAAAATTTCAAAAACTGCGAAACAGCTAGTACACATGAATCATATAGCGACGTGCATGAAGCAGCGTATGCATGCCAACATCGATACACTACTCTTTTCCCCCTCCAAAAAATTTAAGCACACCTCCTCGGGTCAGATGTTCTCCTGATACCAGGAGTATTTTTCGACTTAAAATTTTTGAAACTGCGAAACAGCTAATATACATGAATCATATAGGGACATGCATGAAGCAGCGTATGCATGCCAACATCGATACACTACTGTTTTCCCCCTCCAAAAATTTTAGCACACCTCCTCGGGTCAGATGTTCTCCTGATACCAGGAGTATTTTTCGACTAAAAATTTTTAAAATTGGGGAATAGCTTGTATACATAAATCATATAGGGACGTGCACGAAGCAGCGTATGCATGCATATATCCATACACTACTCTTTTCCCCCTCCAAAAATTTAAGCACACCTCCTCGGGTCAGATGTTCTCCTGATACCAGGAGTATTTTTCGACTTAAAATTTCAAAAACCCTGAAAGTAGCTAGACGTGCATGAAGCAACGTATGCATGCCTATATCAATACACTACTCCTTTCCCCCTCCAAAAATTTCGGCACACCTCCTCGGGTCAGATGTTCTCCTGATACCAGAAGCAATTTTTGAGTTAAAATTTCTAAAACTCTGAAAATAGCTACTAGCTTAATTATGTATAAAGACGTGCATGAGGACACTTATGCATGCCTATATCGATACACTGTACTAAGACGATTTTTCGGAAAAATAATAGAAAAAAATGTAGAAAAAAAGTAGAAAAAAAAGTTAAAAAAAACTTCCAATTTGGTACTAAATTTACTTCTAAATTTGAAGATTTTTTTTGTCTTTTTTTTTTGTCTTACTAACTTAATTATATATAGAGACGTGCATGAGGACACGTATGCATGCCTATATCGATACACTACTCTTTTCCCCCACCAGAAATTTTAGAACACCTCCTCGGGTCAGATGTTTTCCTGATACCAGGAGTATTTTTCGAGTTAAAATTTTCAAAATTGTCAAAATAGCTAGTATACATAAACTATATAGGGACGTGCATGAAGCAACGTATGCATGCCTATATCGATACACTACTCTTTTCCCCCACCAGAAATTTTGGAACACCTCCTCGGGTCAGATGTTTTCCTGATACCAGGAGTATTTTTCGAGTTAAAATTTTCAAAATTGTCAAAATAGCTAGTATACATAAGCTATATAGGGACGTGCATGAAGCAACGTATGCATGCCTATATCGATACACTACTCTTTTCCCCCACCAGAAATTTTGGAACACCTCCTCGGGTCAGATGTTTTCCTGATACCAGGAGTATTTTTCGAGTTAAAATTTTCAAAATTGTCAAAATAGCTAATATACATAAACTATATAGGGACGTGCATGAAGCAACGTATGCATGCCTATATCGATACACTACTCTTTTCCCCCACCAGAAATTTTGGAACACCTCCTCGGGTCAGATGTTTTCCTGATACCAGGAGTATTTTTCGAGTTAAAATTTTCAAAATTGTCAAAATAGCTAGTATACATAAGCTATATAGGGACGTGCATGAAGCAACGTATGCATGCCTATATCGATACACTACTCTTTTCCCCCACCAGAAATTTTAGAACACCTCCTCGGGTCAGATGTTTTCCTGATACCAGGAGTATTTTTCGAGTTAAAATTTTCAAAATTGTCAAAATAGCTAGTATACATAAACTATATAGGGACGTGCATGAAGCAACGTATGCATGCCTATATCGATACACTACTCTTTTCCCCCACCAGAAATTTTGGAACACCTCCTCGGGTCAGATGTTTTCCTGATACCAGGAGTATTTTTCGAGTTAAAATTTTCAAAATTGTCAAAATAGCTAATATACATAAACTATATAGGGACGTGCATGAAGCAACGTATGCATGCCTATATCGATACACTACGCTTTTCCCCCACCAGAAATTTTGGAACACCTCCTCGGGTCAGATGTTTTCCTGATACCAGGAGTATTTTTCGAGTTAAAATTTTCAAAATTGTCAAAATAGCTAATATACATAAACTATATAGGGACGTGCATGAAGCAACGTATGCATGCCTATATCGATACACTACTCTTTTCCCCCACCAGAAATTTTAGAACACCTCCTCGGGTCAGATGTTTTCCTGATACCAGGAGTATTTTTCGAGTTAAAATTTTCAAAATTGTCAAAATAGCTAGTATACATAAACTATATAGGGACGTGCATGAAGCAACGTATGCATGCCTATATCGATACACTACTCTTTTCCCCCACCAGAAATTTTAGAACACCTCCTCGGATCAGATGTTTTCCTGATACCAGGAGTATTTTTCGAGTTAAAATTTTCAAAATTGTCAAAATAGCTAGTATACATAAACTATACAGGGACGTGCATGAAGCAACGTATGCATGCCTATATCGATACACTACTCTTTTCCCCCACCAGAAATTTTAGAACACCTCCTCGGGTCAGATGTTTTCCTGATACCAGGAGTATTTTTCGAGTTAAAATTTTCAAAATTGTCAAAATAGCGAGTATACATAAACCATATAGCGACGTGCATGAAGCAAGGTATGCATGCCTATATCGATACATTACTTTTTCCCCTACCGAAATTTTCAGCATACCTCCTTGGGTCAGATGTTCACCTGATACTATGCCTTTTTTAGAGGTAAAATAATTTCAAGTCGAAAAATGCTCCTGGTATCAGGAGACCATCTGACCCGAGGAGATGTGCTAAAATTTCACGCGGGAAAAAAGTAACAGTGTATTAAAGCACGTAGCATCGCTAGCTACCGCTTTCACTGGTCCTGGAATAAAAAGTTGGTGGGGCGAAAAGTAAAAAATAACGAAGCAATTGACTATTGGTATATCTAGCAATTTATTCATGTAGAATCAATACAATTTTACTAATCATCAAAATTGTGTACAATTCATAATTGGCCTTAAAAATAAATATGTTATACATTGCAATAGATAGAGAATAGATTCTCTTTAGAAGATAGAAAAAAATGTATGTTCCGAAATCCGCAATAAACAAACGCATTTTTCGCTAATAATAAAGAATATTTCTCAATAATATTTTGAACTACCGCGCCCGGTCGAAATAGTGAACCGAAAGAAAGAAAGTTATTTCCCAAAATCCAAAGAACAGAATATGAACTCATCTTTCGCTAACGGAAAAGAATATTTTTGATCTACGGTATTTTTCTTCTGGTGTATTCTGACCCGCGCTCAATTGACTGAGCGCATGAAAATAGGAGTAATGCTTTGTTTCCTGGTAAACAGGTTGTAATAATCTAAACCACATTCGTAGGCAAAAAAAAGTCGGATCAGCGAACTACTTATGCCGCAAACATAGTTTCGCCTTATTCCATGCAACCTGCATGTCATTTATGTAGTCTCTAACTTGATATTGCATATAACAAGGCGTACCTATTTTTTCGGCAAAAGTAGTTCGTCCATTCGACCGCGAGATGGCAATACCATTTTGCGTCCCGTTGGCCCACTACCCCATATGCATATCCGTAATCATTCTGTGCCTAGATAGTTTATGCTTACAGCTAAATTGCCATGCTTTGGCCGTTGGCGTGCGTTATAAGACAGGTGTTGCTACCGAGATAAAAGTATTTCAATTCGCAGTCTAATTAAAAAAATCTCGTCAATTTTAAATAAGAGAACAACAATATCTACTTGACAATGGTAAGAATATTCAACTATATTATTACATGGTCGGATTTAATACAAGGCTTAGGTCCATGCTGTGACTTAACCTATAAATTACTAATAGTTTCCGACTCAGATATCTCTACGTGTATGAAACATATTATCCTTCGTTTCTCAATCTCATTACCAAATAACTACAATACACGGTAAACGCAACGTCCTCAAACATCGTATCACTCTTCTTTTCCTTATCCTTACATTAATAAATTTCTTAACCTATTTAACAGTTATCTTCATTTTTATACAATTGCATTATTTGTACCAATAATTTACGCTTTCAGGCACCGAAAAAAACAAGCCAGAAGTCAGGCGTTCGTAAAAGTGTAGCTTTAAAACCATCGCCCAAAGGTATGCGAAGAAAATTATTGTTATGCGTTCTTAAAAAGTATAGCGTAGATTTTTCATCAATTTCATATACAAGATTTTTTATCGACTAAATTTATAGCGTTTCTTATTTTCTTTTTTTTAACACAGAAGATAGCGCAGAGGAATCGGACAATATTAATGAAAATTTAATTGAAAATGGACACGGAGTTAAACGCCAAAACTCAGACGATATTACAGTGAAAAGTAAGTGTTGACTATTATCGATGCGGGATCTGAACCGTGATTTAATACAAATTGATTCAAATTTTTAGAGCGAAAGAGAAAGTCTAAAAAAGCCAAACTTGAAGAAGAAAATGACGATGAGGATGATTCGGATAGCGGAGATGAAGAATTAGAAGAAACAACCACGCCCTGCGATGTAGCTAAAATATGTAGGTTCAAGGTTTCTACTGAAAGAAATCACAGGATATCCAGCGATTCCAGAAATGTGTTGAAATTTTATTTTCTCCTTATTTGTTGTGAAAAAAAGTTCGAATTTTTTAGCCATTAATTGATTTTGTGTTCGTGAGCATTTTGAGACACTTGATTATTGATTCGGAGAAATTAAAGACGAAGAATATAAACTCTTGTCTTTGATGAATCTATTGAATTTTTCTAATCATTGAAGAAGTAAGCTTTCAAGTCCTACCAAAGTCCAGAAGTTTGATTTGTGATCCTGCTGGATATCCTCGTTTAATTATTCGCCCCTTACTTCAACGAAGTTCTATCTTTTTAGTACCAGGATCTGCTGTGGGTTTGGAAATAATGAACAGTGCATCATTTTCATCCATAAAAGAGAAAGTTTGCGAAAATACTCTGAAAGCAATTGAAGATATGGGTTTTACAAACATGACTGAAATTCAAGCGCGTTCTATTCCGCCCTTATTGGAAGGACGGGATTTAGTTGGGGCGGCTAAAACTGGCTCTGGAAAAACCCTGGCGTTCCTTATACCAGCTATTGAGCTTATCTATAAACTAAAGTTCATGCCGCGTAACGGTAAGTCATTTACCAAACGACATAATGTACTTACAGTTTTAATTTTGATACAAAGACTCAGAGATTCTTCATTTCTACATTCACAGGTACCGGTTGCGTTGTCATATCCCCAACAAGAGAATTATCAATGCAAACGTTCGGCGTGCTTAAAGAGCTGATGAAATATCATTATCATACCTATGGTCTTCTGATGGGTGGAGCTAACAGAAAAACTGAAGCACAAAAACTGTCTAAGGGTATAAACATCGTCGTAGCAACACCGGGCCGATTGTTAGATCATCTACAAAACACTCCAGATTTTTTGTACAAAAATCTTCAATGTCTGATAGTTGATGAGGCCGATCGAATACTGGATATTGGTTTCGAGGAGGAATTGAAACAGATAATCAACATTTTGCCCAGTGAGATTTATCCTCTATTTTCACACACGTGTGATATTCATTCTCGTTTACACTGAAACCATAAATCAATGAGAATTTCTTATTATTTTATTTACAGAAAGAAGACAGACTATGTTATTCAGTGCTACACAATCTAAGAAAACTGAAGCCTTGACGGCACTTGCTCTAAAAAAAGAGCCTATATACGTCGGTGTCGACGATGAAAAAGAAAAGGCAACTGTTGAGGGCTTGGAACAGGGCTATGTAGTCTGTCCAAGCGAGAAACGTTTCCTTCTCCTCTTTACCTTCCTTAAAAAAAATCGCAAGAAGAAGGTGATGGTTTTCTTCAGCTCCTGTATGTCCGTAAAATATCATCACGAATTATTAAACTACATCGATTTACCGGTAATGAGTATACATGTAAGTGGCTAAACTTTAATTACCAAAATTGAACACAAGATGTTTAAAAAACGTTTCATTTTTATCATTTCAATCTAAAAACACTCGTCTATATTATCACCTATTCTTAATTTTTCAGGGAAAACAAAAACAGACTAAACGTACGACTACGTTTTTCCAATTCTGCAATGCTACCACAGGCATTCTTCTCTGCACTGACGTGGCTGCTCGAGGTCTTGACATTCCTGACGTTGATTGGATCGTGCAGTTTGATCCACCAGACGATCCTAAGGTAAAAAAAGATGAAACAATGATTGAGTTTCGATCTCTGATAACTCAAAGATTCTTTTTTCCATTTGCAGGAATATATTCACAGAGTTGGTAGAACAGCTCGTGGAGAAGGAAGCAGTGGTCATGCACTGATGGTACTACGACCCGAAGAATTGGGCTTTCTGCGTTATCTAAAACAAGCGCGTATCCCGGTAAACGAATTCGATTTCTCATGGAACAAGATAGCCGATATACAGTTACAAGTGAGTATTACTATCTTGGATCTTTAATTACCTAACAGTTTCTAAATAGACGATTTTTTTTTTTTTTTTTTTGTTACCCCCTTACTTTTGAATCCGACGAATTTACTACTGCTGAAACTGTGCCAGTGTTTGCGAAACTTGATCTAATAATAATTTTCACGTTATTTTAGCTATAGTATAATATGAAACAAATCTAGCATTAACACAGATAATACCGGTACTTAAATGAAAATAAATAATAGTGTAGGTATAGTTGAGTAAATTACTACTACCGATCGTATTTTTTTTTTTTTTTTTTTTAATTCGTCACTTGATAGAGAAAAATATATCGCGATTACATGCACAAGATGTAGTACATAGTTTGAAAAAAAATTTCTGAAATTTCTTGCGTTTAATTAATTACGAGTATTTTTTTTTTTTTTTTTTTTGAATTTTATTTTCTAATTTTAATCAATTTCAAATGAAATTTTATGGTTTTGCACAATTTTCTATTAAAACTGTCTAAAATGAGTTCTCCCAGACCGATTTAAAAATAGAATATAAAATAAACTCAGAGCGAATAATATATAACCAGAAACTCGGAAAAATAAATGATATTTAAATTCTGCAATTTCTATATATATGATGCATTCAAACGTTTGAATAGGAATATAAAATATAGAATTGAAATAAAATAAAATAGAATGAATAGAAAATTTGTGGAATAATAATTAAAAGTCCGAAAAAAAATACGGATTCTAGTTGAATCGTTATGCCCACAGAGGGGCTTCTGATTCCAGGCGAATCAGTCCGGCTGCTGGTCGAAAGTTGGTTGAGTCTCGTTATAAATACCTTCGTCTTGGCTACATCAACCCACGCACTCCAGCGTTCCCTCTCTCGTTCCGGTTTCTCCCTGCTTCAAAATTTCATTACTTTACTTGAGACCCGGAAATCTATTTTTAGATTTTACTTCCATAACGTGTACATAAGAAAATCTTAGGTGGTAAACTTAGACGATCTGATTTAACGCTTTTATTTTATAATAGAAAAATAAGAAACAGAGGAAAAAAAAAAAAAGAAAAAAAAAAACTAGATGATTCTATATAGCTGACCTATTTTATTATCGAAATTAGGTTTATCTATAGGTATTAAGGATAGATTATTAGTTCAAATTTTATAGATCATTTAATTAAATCGCTAATTTTCTTTAAGGATTTCATATATTGAAGCTCGGGTATTTAATTTACGTTAATTAATTCGATTAATCAGCCTTTTAAAAATAATTTCTCGACCTCAAAGAGCGCTTTGACGAAGATCGCCTCTTTTATTTCTATATACATATATATGCTTCTCTTAATACCGGATCAAATAATTCAACTAGTTTCTTACTTAGCTTTTTACTTCGTATCTTACTGCCTGTCGTTTACGATTAGCTACATCAACGACTCTTTTATAATTCGTTTTGATATCTCTAGATGCACTAATTCTATAGCATGTGTATTTCGTAATTTTACGATTTAATGCAACTTCCGTCTCTATTAATCCTACTAAATATTTATACCTATGTGGTGGTGAACTACTTTGCTGATCTCTGAAAGAGTGATTCAAAAATTTTCCCTTTCGCAAGTGACTCGATTATAAATTTAAATTAAATTTGTCGATGTTAATTTATAACATCTTATCGTATACCTAGTTGAATGATAATTCGTTAAAGGTACCTAATCGTAATAGTCGCAAATTCGAGGTATGAAAGGTTTAACCGCGGATATTTCATAATAAAGATAATTATTATTTTGTAAAGAAATTTTGTCACCAAACTCGAACTATTCGTCGTATAGATTCAATCGAGACAAATAAGACTTGATGTGAGATAATTGTCAAGTCGAGTTTCTCTGCTTAATTAACGGTCCGCATAAGAACAAAATAAAAAATAAAAAAAAGTGAAAAAAAAAAGTTATACTTTTACAAGAAAAAACATAGCAAGGGGTAATTTATAGCTCGTTCATCTTTTTCTCTCTCTCTCTCTTAAATTATCCACTTTACAGCTTACTACCAGCTTTGGGTATATAGGTATAGTATTGACGTTTAATTGGTAAAAAGTAATGAACAAGATCCATAAGTAGTAAATTGAAATAACCGCGATCGCAATTACTTATCGTCCCGCTGTAAAGTAGTAGTACATATGTAACAAAGTTTACGATCGAAATGGAATGTTAAATCGGCGTTTCTCTCTCCCTCTCTATCTTTTTTATTTTTTTCTTCTCCCTTTCCTCTATATACCAGAGGCGAAATCGTCAGGATGTTTATTGAACCACGCGTGTAAATGGTTAAATGAAAAGGCTATTTCATATTTTTCTAAGTATAAAGTTTTTCTTATCGCGGTCTGTAGATCAGCCGATTCTATATTTTCTTATACTACTCTTCTATTCTCAATGTTTACACTAAGGCGTTCTCAGTTCCGAATGTGTGTTCTTCTTCTTCTTCTTCTTCTTCTTCCTCGATTAAGGAGGGAGACTTGTCGGTAGGTTTTAAATAGAGGGGAAAAGAGGGAAGCGTATAGAATGAAGAGAGGGAATCGCACCCACTCGCCCACGCGAGTGAATCATGTGCCACTCCCTTCTTGAGCGATCGTAACCAATCCAGAATACGCGTGCGGGTTGCAGAAGCAGATTGGAATCTGCGTCTTAGCCATGGCTACTGAGAGATCCAATGATTTTACCTTTCGCGGCTTCGCGTAATGCTTTTTATTACGAATCGATTATATTCGCGGAAAGATTTTTCGTTATAGGTATTTTATCTAGTTAATCGGATGGGAGAAAAAAAAAAAAAAAACAGAGTCTAAATCGTAGGTTTCGTTTATATTTTTTCAGCTAGAAAAATTGGTATCGAAAAATTACTTTTTAAACACTTCTGCGAAGGAAGCATTCAAGGCTTATGTCCGAGCCTATGACTCTCATCATCTAAAGCAGATTTTTGACGTTGAGACTCTGGATTTAGCCAAAGTGGCAAAATCATTTGGATTCGTTGTACCACCAGCGGTTGATCTGAGTATCCTTTTATTACGACGTACTTAAAAAAAAAAAAAAAAAAAAAAGAGAAGAGAAGAAGAAGAGAAGTAAAGATATATATATATTAAAAATCTATTTATATATGAATGTTTCTCCCCCAATTTTCCCAAGATATTTTCACATCATGGTGGCGAGCCTTGAGGTTGAATTTTCTCGAAAGAATTTTGATTTTTCTTAACTAGCGTAAAAAAAAAAAAAAAAAATCAATCACCTCGCAGAAGTTGGAGTCAGCAAAGATTCAAGACCGAGAAAAAGACAGGGAGGCGGTGGTTACGGTCATTTTAAAAATATGAATGGAAATCCTAGCGGCAGACGACAAGTCGATAGATCCAAGACCTTCAGGCAAAGTGGAAATCGGGGCAAAGATCGTCGTCAATTTGCTAGATAGCGATGTAAGGTTTAAATTTTTATTGAATAAATTTGTTTCACGCATATGCCTATATAGTAGTATATAGTTAAAAAAACCTCACCGTGTTTATTTCCAGATTTCTTTTTTTTTTTTCTTTTTCATATCTTAGTATCTTTCGGATCACGTTAAATAAAATCTTCGGTTCTGGCAAGCTTATAGCGAGTTCTTAAAATAAAATATATAAATAATATTTTTATTTGTAAATTAAAAAATGGAAAAAAAAAAAAAAAAAAAAAAAAAAATTAAAAACGAATGCGATAATATCATGTAAAATTCTGAAATATTTGAGAGAGACTTGAGAATTTCCACAAGCAATGAATCTTCAAAGATATAAGTTATTTTTACGATAAAATAAAAAAAAAAAAAAAAAAAAATCACCGCGGGATTATCTATATAAGATTTTCTAACTCTATATAATATAATGAAAAACTAGGCGCTACATTTTAGCTGGAAAAATTTATCTCTATACAATAAATATGTTTAATTCATATAGAATTTGCATCGAGGACGCGTAATGGAATTAATAAATTTATACCACGACTTCAACATGGTGCGTAGGTTTCAAGCGGCCATATTTGTTTCATGCGTTACTTAGATTTCTTGCTACAACGCCTTATGGCTTATGGTTTTCACATACACTATTATTTTTTTGCTTTTGTTAAATCAACGCTGCATTTTTACACGTTGTTCAAAATTTGAAAACAACTTCCTATCACGATGGAAAATTTTCTATACATTTTTTACTATCGAAAATTAAATTAGATTCATATTATCAATATTGGTATTCAAATAAATAACATTTTCATACCATACTAAATTACATACATTTTCTATCGAAATTAAACTATGGACAATGTGTGTTGTGCGGAATTATGCAACCAATGATGCAAATGTATAAACTGGTAAGTCGCTCAACATCTAATATTGTACAGTTGAATCATGTTTATTGTACCTTGGAGTCTATACTGTTGAATAAAAATACAATTATATTTCCAACTTTTAAATATCATGTTTATCTTTTCTTTTTTTTTTTTTTTTTTTCTTTTTCCCCTCTTATGATCTGAAAACTACTTTTATATAGATGTATAGGTATAGCTGCAGAATTTTCTCCGATTTTTTTTTCTTCCAATTATTATAATATCGCATAACCGAATTTTTAATTTCAAATCTTCGAAGCCTTAAGAAGATATAATATATATATATATATATATATATATGTATATATATATAGTATAGAAATAATTCTTAACATTGTTCGTACAAAACTCCCACTCGAAGTTTCAACCGACCATTTATGGGCCTGTGACGTCAGCTGGTACTATTAACCAATATATGTGTAGGCGCCGATCGTAGAAGGCGACAACCGTAGGTGCTGCACAGAACCAGACAACATTCCTAATATGCTCTGGACCTGCGAACCCTTCAGTAAACCGACGTCGCAAACATAACTGCCAATCTGTCCTGAGATCCTTTTCGGGATTTTAAACTCACGCATGCATCTACCTACGCGAATTTTAGTAGAAATTTGTGCTTATGACTATGTTCCAATAATTTCACGTTTTTATTTTATTTTTTATTTTTTTATTCACCTTTAAAGCCAAGAGAAAGAAACCAATTGATATCAAATTGAGAGAATAGATATAAAGCTTTGAGAATAAGTAATAAACAATCACATCGTACATTAGTACATTTTTTTCAGGTGCCCAAGAATTAAAATTTCTTTTTTTTTTTTTTTATGGGTTTTTCTTTTTATCAAATCTGCATATGGCCTGAGTTATTTCCGAAAAACTGCAGATTCACAAGAAAAATTTCCTCATGGTTTTTATTACACGAAAATGAAATTTTTTGGGGGGCACCTGAAAAAATTAAATTTTCAACGACGACCATAATGTATATTACATGTGCGAAATTGATATGGGCAGGTGCGCTGAACGTTGCTTCTTGAATCTATACCGATATGTATTATACTTCGATGGGTTGATTGCTGCAGGGCAAGAGAACCCCTCCCACATATGAAATATTGAGTATTCTTACCGGGTCTTATACGAGGTCTATTCTTTCGTACGCATACTGGTTAGCCTTTGGTCGGTGAAACGTGATCAGGAATTGAAACATGAACGGTAGAAGTTATATTGAGATTTGCTGCACATTGTTAGATGGATAATAATTAACGAATGAAAATATACTTATAGTATATATAGCGTTGGAATAAAGACTTCAATAAATTTATACTTTGAATGTAATGAAATTTTTTAAACCTCTCATTATAATATCTTACAACAATATTTCATGTTTCATATCGCTCTTCGACTTGAATGATGACCGAATGGATGAGAATGAATGAGCACGATAATTTGATATTGAAATTGAATGACTATATTTGAAATAAAAATGATTAAGTTACATGAAGAATAAAAAATTTCATCCGTCATTGACACCTGCCCTCATCTCTTCAAGTCCTCCACTCCATCTCCAACACGCATCCTTAGCAAAACCAGCTAGTACATACTGTATACACATTATGGTATAATGATATGTGGACGTTGTTCTTAACCGGCCAACGCGCACTTTGCCGTTTATGGGAATGACTAAAGCCTTGGTTGCTAGTGTATTGCATAGGCGGTTGTTACATCTAACTAATGGGCTTAGTGATGTGTTCTCGCGTGTCTTCGGAGAAGAATGTAGTCCTTTGGGTGTAATTTTCATACATTACTATATTCTGACGGATCGAGTCTATATAGGCAAAGGCATATTGTATATATATAAAGATAGATAGATAGATATAGACGACGATGACAAATCTTTGACGAGATTTTTAAGGAGCGAACGTATTTATATTTATCTTGATGAAAAGAAAAAGATCGAAAAAAAAAAAAGATAAAAAAAGATAAAAAAAGTAACAAAAAAGAAAAGAAAAATCTGCGACGGAAGAGAGGCTGCGGCTGATGATCTCAACAACCACCGAGTTTACTCAATGTAGACGTATATACCATTCGTCCGCAAGTTATTATATGTGTACTTGCGAGTATTACAACATGTTATACGCGTCAAGATTTCACAGAATTATATATACAAACCGACGCAGCGCATGATCCGTTCATAACTTTAATTTTCTTACCATATTTTATTATTTCACACATCTATGTCAGTATACAAAAATCAAATTTTAATTACGATTCATAAGTTTTTATCTCCACGTGTTAGAAATTATTAGAAAAAAAAAATAAAAAATAAAAAAATAAAAAATAAAACTCGAGTCGTTGTAAATATCTGGTAAATTTCATCACGCTAATAATTTTTGATAACTATTTAATTTGAAAATTTGAGTCAAGATTCTTCTATTTCTTATTAAACTTTTAGCCAAAGCGTGACGATCATTCATTATTTGCTCAATCAAACGAAATAATATTTAAAAACACAATAATTTAAGACAACAATCGGTAGAGGTATGATGCTAAGTATAAACGTCAATTTCATTGTACGAAAAGCTGAGTTGCATAAATAAATCTTAACGAATTAATCGCAGCCCAATTATGGATCCAATCGTTCATGCAATTAATTCTTTGATAGTCTTCAAGCCTCTATGCAACTTCCGTTATAATTATGTCATCGCGCATTCGACGATGAAGCTATATGCTTAATGCTACTAACACGTCGATTCTGTCATGATGCCTCTTTGTCAATGTATACGTATATACAAGGTATATGTGCAATGAATAATAGAATTCAATTGAAGATCGACGAAACTCTGTATCATCAACTGGCCCAAAATTATTATACATGATTTTTAATCTGCGATTAAAAGATTCGGGCATTAAAAATTACTGTGTGAAAAATCACAGTTAGTCATCATCATGATGCATACTACTAGTGCGCAGCTTTAGAATCTAATGTGAGAAAATCCAGTCGTCATAATGATACATGTATCCTACATGTACAAAACTTCCGTTATATTTATGTCATCGGTTTAAGCGCACAACGCGTTGCGTGCCAGTTTTATGCAGTTTATCACATTTCATAATAATTTTCATACAGGACGTGTTGACTGTTAACATATTGCTCGCAGTGATGAACGTAAATCGGAAATAAATGTATCTTCATTAATTATATGAGATGCGAAAGAAAACTCGGTGTGTTAATATTGATAACACGTGAGTTATATATTTATTTTCAAATTCTATCCAAGGCATTATATTATATACACTCAGAAAAAGATCTTGTGCACACAACCAAAATTTGGGTTATTATATGCACAATCACATTTTTTGTTCAATCAACCAAAAATTTTGTTGGAACAGCCAAAATTTTGGTTATACGAACGAAATTTTTGGTTGACTGAACAAAAAATTTGATTGTGCATATAATGACCAAATTTTGGTTGTGTCAACAAGACCTTTTTTCTGAATGTACCTAATCAGCTGTGATTATTAATAAGTTAGTATATACCGTAAAACCACACGGTTCACACTTCGCGTGTATAATTAGGTATACCCAAAAGAAAATATCTATACCACTGCATCAGAGAGTTGGTTAGTTATATGAAATGAAATTTCTTTTCATCGGGTTGTATTGAAAATATATATGTATACGAAATGGAGGTGAGAATTTTGAAAAAAATTAAATAAACTCGAATATGTATCGACCCACGCGTGCTTTTTAAAGAAAAATAGAGAGAGAGAGAGAGAGAGAAAGAGAGTGAGTGAGATAGAGAAACCGGTAATTGGCCGCTCGTCAGTCGGTCCACAACTCGGGTCTCACCTTTTGAAGGTAAAATCTAGGTTACCCGTGGGTCGTTTCATCCGTGAGACCCTGAGGACAGTTTAACGTGGGCGCGAGTACTGCAGAGCCGCTCACCTTCTGCCACCTTTCAACGTCCCCTGCAAGGCGTGATAAGCCTTTGCTTTTGCTTATTTTGTTTTTGTTTTGGTATTTTTTTGCTTTTTTTTTTTTTATTCTTCTTCAACTTTTGAATAGGAAACATAGAATTAGAGTCTCTCTCATTTTTTTTTTTTTTTTCAACAATCGTATGTATCAAAGATCGAGAATAAATTGATCTAAAATGAAATCAACATCCGCGTAGCGATCTCTCCCGCATTATAATATCCGCGCTGCAAACCAAACACACCTTTGCGATAACGTGGGATGATTTTATAGAGTTTTATGCGGGTTATTTGATAAACTTTCGAAGATATTATATATAATATATAGGTGCGTATATATATATATATATATATATATATATATGTATAGGGATATCTTGAAGATCTGTTAAACGAGTTCAGCGATACCCTTGTAAACTTTGTAGAGATTATTACAATCCGGAGTAGCCAAGGGCGTAATAAATATTATTACTCGACTTGTAATAAATAAAATTAACAAGAAAAAAAAAAAAAAAAAAAAAAAACATATGCATGTATAATATGTATGTATAGTATAATATGGCAACTAGTTCAATTTATCATACGAGATTTTACATTATAACTTAATCTATGGATCATTATTAATGACCGTCTCTAGTAGCTAGAAACGTCGGTGAACGTCACGGGCGTACGAAGACACGCGCATTTACCCTCGGCGTTAAACGCGTTGATATCGGCCAAATCGCAGCCAAGACCCCGCGATGCCAGTGCATTCATTCTATATGAATGTATATATACTCATGTGTGTATATGTATATCTATATGTACATAATATCTTCTGCGCGTTAGTGATAGTGAAGAAAAGGGTACATACACTGTGTATAAGTATACACGCGTTGTGTATCCCTCGATTCTCAGTCTTACGTAGGTATTGTGAGCGGAGTCCGTATATGGCCAGTGGGCGGGAAGTGTTTGTGGTTTTGCGCATGCGCTAAGGCTAGTGCGTGGTGAGCGCGGGCGCACGAATCCGGGCTAGAGGTCCCACGGCACGACATACGCAGCGCACCGATCAGTTGAGCCGTGATATTCATAGCGCGCGTACTTACACGACACTCGTTATAGTTATTATTCTGGAATCGTTGTTTGTCGAATCTCCTAGTCTGATCATAGTCGTAATACATATTTTTCACGCATCGTAGTTTTCGCTGTTGTTTACACTGAAAGAGAGAGCGAGAAAGAGCGAGAGAGAGAGAGAAAGAGAGAGAGAGAGAGAAAGAGAGTTGTTACCCTCTATACACACTGCTGCTGTAGTTTTCCGAAGATCAAACTCAACATAATATATACATATACATACACATATATATATATTATATATATTTAAATATATATAAATATATATATATATATATAATATATAAAGCCGCTAGTAAACGCGGCTTAAGTGAACACTGAAATAATTATTCGAAAATTTGGACGTCGCTAACGCGCGTGAAAAATAACGAAACGTGTTCCTACGTGCCTTGGAACGTCTCGCGAACGTACTGTCAAAATAAAAACGTAATTGCAATGTGTGATAATACTAACACGACGACGCAAAGTATAGCGGACTATCTGTCACAATTACTAAAAGATAGGAAGCAATTAGCTGCTTTCCCTAACGTCTTCATACACGTAGAACGCCTACTAGATGAAGGTAAGAATTAATCATTAATCCTTACTAATTATTATTAAACCTAAATCATTTTTATTAACCCGGTATATTTATCTTATAATATATCCTTTTATTTATCATCCAAACATATATATATATAGACGCATTTGCTCCATTCTGTATTTTTTTTTTTTTTTTTTTTTTTTTTTTGTTTTCTTAGTTTATTTTCCTTATTCCCATAACCCGCAGCTATACTATATAGTATCCTCGACAAAAATACAATTAGTAGTCTACACTCGCCTGAGTATCACAGAGGGAGAGAAAGAGAGAGAGAGAGAGAGAGAGAGAGAGAGAGAGAGAGAGAGAGAGAGAAAAAAAGATCAGGCTGTATGTTTACACTATCTGAGGCATTACGTCACTCCTTCAAAAATGGCACTTGCCTTTACGGAATACTAACTATTCTAAAACCGTTCGTGAACGCGTAATATTTATTATTAGAAATTACAGATAATTTTCAGTATTTTTTTTTTTTTTTTTTTTTTTTTTTTGTTTAAAAGCATTTTTTTTTTTCAAATTCAATCATTTACCTCAAACAATAATAAACAACGCGGTTTTCATCGTAACATTTGCTAATACTGATTCTCCGACTTGACTTGTATATCATTTAAGAAAATGGAGCATGAAGAAAAAAAAGAAAAAAAAAATATATATATATATATTGAAATTACCACGTGACTTTAGTCTGTCGTGTGATTCTGCGTGCACGGGTGTGTAGTGATTCAGATAATTTGTTGGCCATCTGCGACCCGGATGTCAAAACCACATGGCACAGCCATGCCACTGTTAATAGTTACACGATACTCTCTAAAAACAAGATGGTGAATATGGACGCAGTGCAATTTCAGTGAAAAAAAAAAAAGGAAAAAGTACACAACAAAAAAAAAAAAAAAAAAAAAATTTTTAAAAACAACATGAGTAAATAAACTGTGCCTCTGTGCTGCTGCTGCTGCTGCTGCTGCTGGAAGCTTTTAGAGTCGTGGCTGGCGAGTAGTCGTGGCGATTCCATTCCGAGGTCTTTGGAGCGAGTGAAATCGACGACTCGCTCGCTCACTCACTCGGCCAACTCGTTCGAGTCGTTTTACTCTAGTGATGGGTATTCGCAGCTATCTAACGCGATCAAATAACAATCGGTTTATACGGTATAATAAATGATGAAAGAAGAAGAAGAAAAATAATTATTATTGTTATAAGAAATTCTGATTATCGTGTGAGAAACATTGCGTTAAATTCATTGTCAGTCAAACCGAGTATATGGTATATATACTTTACCGCAATGATTCATTGAAACATCAATTGAATTACCTAATCGTATCGTAAAGAAAAAAAAAAAAAAAAAAAAAAAAAGAAGACAAAAACAAAAAATTGATTACTGCGGTAATTATAATCTTGTCTAGTCAATGAAAGGAATCGTCTGTTCATTGTTATTCATCGCGTTTAATCATGTCGAAAATCGCGTCGTGAATCATACCGTGTTTTTCCTTCGATTTTATTTTATATAGATATACTATCCGAATAATGAATCCGATTCGCATTTTGTTTTACTCCGTTTATTCGATACCGTGAGTTTACTATAATAAAAAGTCTGAAGTTTTTTTATTTAGTTTCTTCTTCTTCTCGTTTTTTTTTTTTTTTTTTTTATCTTCTTTATTTGTTTTCTTGTTCATTGATCGAGTCAAGTTAGCTAAAAAGAAATACGAACATGTTTCAACCCATCGGTTTTGTTCGGTCGGCGTCCCGCCTGATCCCCTCACTGTCCTCACCCTCCTCCCCCGCCCTGGGCAGCCGCATTCCTTCTCTCGAGCCACACGAGGCAAGCGACGTGGACGGGAGGAAGGCGGCGGAGGACCGTTTCGCTCGGTTCCTATATACATGTAGTACATATACATCGCATATATGAAGCGAAGAACTGAAGAGAGACCAAGAGCGCTACTATAGCCAAACGTCGGGGGTCCCACTGTCTGTATATCAGTTGTTCGCTCACTAGCGCTCACTCGCTCGCGTGCGTGCGTGCGTGCGTGCGTGCGTGCGCGCGCGCGCGCGTTCCGATCCTCAGGAGTGGCGCGGCGCGTTGCGGCGCCAGCCATCTTGCCGTTTCGCGACAAGCCGACAGGTTCGCCGTTTTCTATAGATGTATTATATGTACCTCTATACCTATACATAAACAATCATATACACACTCACACATATACCTTGCATATATGTAACGATTCATGATGTGTGCATAGATTTTTACGTATTTCTTAACCGTACGAACTTTCGCATACACGCGTATATAGACATGCTGCATGTGTATATTCGTGTGTGTGTGTAAGGTATATACCCGTAAATCTATAGGTATAATGCGAATGGAAAGAGTCAGTCGGTTGTATAGACCGCGAAGAGACTTACTTGCAGGATTTTTAGCTTTCCATTCCACCTCGCGTAAGACTCATACTAAAAACATCAGACTTTGGTATAGAACTGCGATGGCTTACCAACTCGTATATAGTAAGGAGCCCAGGTTACCCTAAAAGGATATACAACAAGCGCGCAAAGTCGCAGTCCTATATGAGTGGATTATGTTTCACTCCGTTCATTTGCAACTTCAGAATTTTACTCAATTTTTGTGTTTTTTTTTTTTTTTTTGTTTTTTTTGCTATTTTCTCTTTACTATACATTCGTAAATCAAACTTTAATCAAATTCCATATACCCGTATGTTAAAAATATACATAGGTACATCGGAATTGATGAACTTTAAACTTATTCGAAAGGGTAGTAGGACAGGTCTCTTGACCTCGGAACACCACCGCTGATATATACACATGTGAAAATGTTTTACTTCGTATACCGATATATATATATATATCTGTGTCTGTGTCCTTTGTATGTATATATATATATATATATATATAGGAATAGTAGCGACGAGAAGCACCTTTAGAAATTCAACCGGCATAATAATACCGTTGACAAACCAGTCACGGCATGTGAGAGACCTGCGCGGTTTTTAGTTTATTATATATAGAGAGAAGAAGCTTTTCAGAGATATATCCCTATATATATATTATGCATATTATTGTTTAAACCGCATTTATAGTATAGAAATGGCTAACATATGTAAAAAAAAAAAAAAAAGACACCTGTGATATATAAGATGAGATGAACAAAAAATTTGTTCACTATGTCGCGTCACTAATGCCATAAGGTCGTAAACGCCAAAAAATTTTTTTTTTTTTTTTTGCGGATATGCCCAAATGATGTTATATTGCATGAAAAAGATTTTGCCACCAAAAACACGAATTTTTTTTTTTTTTTTTTTTTTTTTGGCGCTTACGATCTTATGGCATTAGTGACGCGATGTATCTAATTCATGATTTCATAGATAAAATTATCTATTAGAGATTTACTTCCTGATGCAGTCATAGTTATGTTACTATTTTCGTGGCAGAAAATTTCCGAAATTTTATTATTTTTATATTCTTACAATTCATTTCGTATAGTCTCGTTATTATTATATGCGTTACGTTCTATACGAAATACGAGACTGTGGAAATAATTCGGTTAAGAAGTCGAGGATATCGCTGCTTCTAAATTAGGAAATGCCCACGCGTTCTTAACTCTACGTTATATATACAGCGAGACGGCTTAAAACTAATACTAATATAACTTTGTTCCACTGATTACGACGATTTTGAATTCAAGGCTGAAATCGCCGATCTAAACACGATGTTTTTATTCATTCATTCATTCATTCATTTATTTATTTATTTATTTATTTATTTATTTATTAAATTCGACAATTACATAAATTTGCGGAGAATTTCTTTCAATGAATGAGTATTAGGTAATAATTGATCATTTTATTCAGAGAATGTGAGAAATAAATTCTTCATTGATGATTAACTCCAGCGCGAATAATCGTCGCGCGGTTTTTGAATTAAAGAATAACGCGTATTACTATTAGTTATGGCCTCAGGGCCGTAGGTGGAAATTATTCAGCCCTCACTCGATGGGGGCCGTTGACCGAGATGACCCCCGTCGCACACCCATCCTCAACGCTACGTTCAAACACGCGTGGTGGGAGGTGAAAGGAATCTCCACTGTCGGTCTCTCTGTCCTCTGATATCCAGCCTGTATGGACCATCCGAGTATCCAGAGCTTGAAGCTGAAGCTGTTGCTGCTGCTGCTGCTGCTGTCACGAGATTCCCACGTTTCTGTATCCCGCGTATATTATACCAGAATATATACACTCGTTTGCTTTTCCTTTAGACACTTATATTCAGAATATAGGTATACGGAAATTATTAGATATATTCGACTGACCTCTGAAAAAGTTCAGTTTCGTTTTATATATATATATATATATATATACGAAATAAGAGAGAGAATATTACATGATCTCTGATAAAGAGCTTTTTTTATACTCCTGCAGAGTCTCCTCTCGTATTTATCAGACGAAATGTAATTCACTTATAATATTGAAATTTCTTTTTCCTCTTATTACTATATATCAGTTCGGAATTCGATCCTGATGTATATAAGTTTTAATTAGAAATCGTTGAATGACTCCGAAAACTGCGTAATTTATATTCAAGTTCAATACCCGAGACGCGGCGAGTAATGTCGAACATCCCCACTGGCCAAGAATGGTCGTTTTAGTGAACGTAACGCGTATATCTGTTGACCAACGCGGCGGCCCACATTCAATCGCAACACCGTTAACCTCGCATCATTTCACAGATACACGTTTCCGAAGAACGAGCCTCACGCGTTTGGTGTCGCGGACTAACAGGATTTCACTCCCTCTTCTCTCTGGTTTTTAATTTTTTTTTTTTTTTTTTTTTTCAATTTTTTTTTTTTTTTTTCTTTCTTCAAACTTATATTTTCTTTTTTTTTTTTCTTTTTTTTTTTTCTCATCCTATACTACACGTGTATACTTTTAGTTATAGTCTAGAGTTCGAAACTCCTGAGAGTCTGGTATACGTACCTATACTATATCCGTCCATATATAGCCAATGACCATATCATATGTCAATAGTATTTATTAGATTCCTCTATAGGTCACTGAGGGCAAGTTTAGTTGAGAATAAAAAAAGATAGACATCTCTAGATTAAATACGAGAACGTGATAATATACAACCGTATAGGAAGTTGGAGTAAAAAGTAAAAAAAAAAAAGGAATCTACATATATATATATATATATATATATACAGTAACCACAAGAAAAACACTCGAGGTCATCCGCACGAAGAACCTTTAAAGATTTTTTAAATCTACATCGCAGCCTACAAGGCGCCCCACGTAGCAGTCACCTCGACACTCCCGCAAAGCCAGACAGCTAGAAATCCTATCTTAGGCCCTCATCTCTCTTTCTTTATTTTTTTCATAGTTCTCTTTCTCGAAACATAATTCTATACCACCATATTATATATATACTTACTTGAAGCAAAATTACCGACATGTAAACCTTACGACGACGAGGCAAAGAAAGAAAAAAGAAAAAGAAAAAAAAAAAAAAAAAAATTATGAGGTTTAAATCTCCCGCAACAACTTCTTAATTAATTTATGTGCATTTTAATCGTAGAATTTAGCGCCGAAAATTTGAATATTTTTAAACCAAACTTATTCAGTCTGCGCAATTATTATTATATTCAGATGATATACTATTTTTGTTTGGTAGTATATATACTATTATCGGTTCCATATGTGGCGAACTAGATATATATATATATATACTTGGTTCTCATCAATTGGTTGGGATCTTTTATACACGTATATATATATATGTACACGAGGCTTTATGTGGGTTTAAGGGATATAGGGGACAAACCGGGGAAGGGAGGGGGGGGGGGGGGGGGGGGGGGGGGATCTAACACATTTATATATATAAATTCTTATATCTATATATATGAAAGTGCGTTTGTATGCGTATAATATGTCTGTAAAGTCCGAGGTCATGTGCTCCCTATGGTTATAGTCTTATGACTGCAAGGAGTGGCTGGGAGTGCCCGAGACCCGTTCGTTTAAAGTAGTAGAGAATCGGCTACAGATTTCTCTCTAGCCTTTATATATATATACACTCGCTCTTATAGACGTTTCATTTAACTATCTAGTTACTAGTAGATAGGTAGGTAGGTATATAGCAGCGTTTCTCTTTCTCGGAAAATTTATTGATATTATAAAATGTAGGTACTTCCTACACCATATTATAGCCTATTTCCTTTTCTTAAACTAGACAAAAATATATATATATATATATATAATGACTTTTGACAAAAAGAAATCGAAACACTGTATATAAAAAAAAAAAAAAAAAAAAAGAATATAGAAAAATTATACACAGAAAGAAGGGTTGAATTGATTCAAGATAATTTTGCGGTACCAAAAATGAAGACCGAAATTTTCTCGGATCAAATCAAAATTTTTCTCGAACCAAGAAAATTTGGAAAATTTTCTTGGTTCGAGAAAAATTTTGATTTGATCCGAGAAAATTTCGGTCTTCATTTTTGGACCGCAAAATTATCTTGAATCAAGAATAATTTTCTTGGCTCAAGTTGACCTTTTTTTCTGTGTAGGTACTCGTATATATAAAACAACGACGCGATTATATAGGTATATTATGGATAAATATTTTTTTTTAAATTGTTAACCCCTAGGTCTCGAAAAATTCTAACCACTAGCTATATATATAGCTATAGCTGCAATTTTTTCATTATTATAACAAAGCTTTCTGGGGCACCGCGATCGTGACCGCGCGGGTATATAGAAATTTTGTTATTGCTTTATAGGTATATCCCCTACTGATTCTTCACGGTTGATCATCTAACGGTACCTATTCCCATGTGAAAGGACTTCTTCGGCTAATAAGGCATTTCAAGCCATCGCACGACCAATCTACTCATTTTTATACCTAGTACCTATATACCAAGCCGCTTAACTTTAATACTTTCGGTGAATCCTCTACTACTCTTATAGCTAATGACACTTTTTAAATATATGTATGGGGATGATGCGGTTAGTAGATTAGTTTTTAATGGATCTTTCATTTTCAGTATTATTTAAAGCTTCTGATTATAAATTTTTGTCTTCATATTAGTATATTATATAGAAGAGAAAGCTGATCAATTTCACGATCCACTTTTAACCTTTCATATTTTCCACGTGCAGCATCTAATATATCGTGCAATAAATTCGTTCCTTGTTAATTAGCGATAATAGGTGGGATAATCTGTGCGCAAAGTTCAGGTACTGGAATAACGATAAAAAATAAATAAATAAATAAATAAAAAATTTATATCGCACCGATGTATATATTTATAGCCTGCAGTTCATTCATTTTTGTAAAATATTATATTACTAGATAAAAAATATAGAATAAAGAGAGAGAGAGAGAGATTGGCGCGACGAGTCACGATTTTAAAGATATATAAATTTATAATCGGTTCTAGTCGTAATACCAAGAATGGGTATATATGCATTGTTATACAATCGTGAATCAACAGTAGCCCTCATTGACACTGTGTCTACATGGACAAACAACAAAGATTGAATAGTAAACCGCGTGAAATCAGTGTACATATTTATAATAGATAAAAAAAATTCTCTCTCGTGTATAAGGTATAAGCTATATATATAACGAACGATAGGACGTGAATATAATGTAGGTCTATTTAGGGAACCGGTAAAAGGGGTCTGGGTCTTATTAGACTTCCTGTTATTTTTAAAGATTAGGTGTAAAATTCCTCAAAGATTATACATCTATACGACGATATTTCAGAGTATAATAATTTCATTGCCATATATTTTTTTTGTCATATTATTATTAAAATCGTAAAACATCATAAATTCGCTGCAGGCAGTGAGTTTCTTTGAAAGCCCGATCAACAGGTTGATTTTTGTCTCGTTGTCGAGGGGTCTAAATAAAACGTTGAATAGAACCTGTTGCTCGGGGGGGGGGGGGGGGGGGTTATAAGTAGTTATAGACCTGAAAGGTAGACGGGGAAACCAACGTCAGGGATTTTAAACTGCGGCTTTAGAAAGAAGCCGAAAAACTTTTTTTTTGGCCCCCTCTTTCTAGGCCGGAGGATATCGTCTTAGGAAGTCGTTTCATGATTGTTTGACGTTTAGAGCAAAATTTTACCCCAAGTAGCAGGTATTATACCTTTTTGTAACCCCCCCCCCCCCCCCCCCCCCCCCGACTTATAAATGCGATGAGAAATGATTTCCTGCGTTGATACAGTCGCCCCATAATTTTTAATTAGGGTAATATTTTATTTTAGAATTTATTATAAAAATCCGGAGTAGCTGCTATACTGCAGCTGAGTAGCTTATATATATAGGTGTTATAGTTTATAGAAGAAGATTGGTATAGGTATATATGAGAACTTGAGCCGTGTTGGAATTCGGCCAGAAAATACCTGAGGCTAAAATCACTGCTAGACCGGATACGATTTAAAATTATTGTTAATGCGTGTTTTTGTAGCCTAATTTTAATATATAAATCATTATAGTCCTGCTCATGACGAGCTGAGAATACCACTCTAATTCGATAATTGCTCATAAAACGTAAATGCGATCGTTTATGATTCGGCAAACTTAGCTTTTTTTTTTTTTTTGTGTGTGTGTGTGTGGTCATTTAAAACAAATGTTTTCAGCTACCTGAGGCTTGTACCCCATTAGCCTAAAGTCTCGATCCTGTAGAAAGATTTCGAAGAAAAATTCTTTTCTTATACATTAGCTCAAATTTCAACTATTTTCATAATCTTAGTTTCCAGCAATTCGTTGCCAGGTATCGCATGAGCTGTATTTTGGACTTTTGGACTTTTTAATATTGTTGCTGAGGTTTTGAAAAAAATTTTTGCTTCTCAATATCGTATTTCTTCTCATATTCTTAATGACTTTTATTCACAATGCATCGCCCACATATCGGCATTCCTCTATAACCATACGATATTATCACGGAAGCATTTAAATTATGGAGATGACTATATGTCATCTGCTACCTACTCACTGAGGTTGTCTTAACGACGTGCTGCGAACTAAGTCTCGCACAGTATATATTTGCTTGGATGTAGGTATATGTATGTATATACGTATACTTATATACTTACGCGACAAAATTATAAATAAAAAGGTTGACTCACGGAGTGAAAATAAGCGAATTGCCTAAGCAACTGCTTGGATTTTGAAATCCAGTCGAAAGCCGAAATACCAGATATACTATAAAAACTAGGAAATTCAAGGTCGGAGTCTTCTTCTTCTTCTTTTTATTTTATACACAGTCGAAAATCAAGTCTTTTCAGATATTAATTGGCGTTAAATCATTAAACTTTCCACTTCTTCAGCTGACCAGAATATTTAAAAACTTGTTCTAATCTTGAAAATATGACCCAGAAATTATCCAGACATTTGATTATCCGTCTAATTTAATAAATTATCAAAATATCGAGAAAAAAAAATTGTCCTCGTCGTCATTTCAATCTGAGTATTTAATTACAGTTAATTAATTGATTCATCATTTATTTTTTTTAAGAGTTAAAATGTTTATTTTGGTCAAGGTGAAAAAAAAAACTTAAAAAAGAATGCGAAGGTTCCTTCTCTCGTTCCTTCCGCAAGTTTTGATAATTCTCATAAGACTTTACTGCAGTGAAGATATTTTAAAATAGTATCGTCGTTGTTGGGCAAGGGTCGGGTGCGTCTCTGCGTTCTTCGTTAGTCATCTTGGCGCTGACTTATTTTCTTGTTGGCTTCATTTTTTTTTTTTTTTTTTTTTTTTTCTTTCTTTCTTTCGTTTTTTCTTATTTCATTTTTTCCTATTTTTTTAAGCGAAAATGCAGCTGTTGCCTCACTAAATATCGACTTCGTGTATAGGTACGATTTCCAGTATAGGTACAGAAATACTTCGAATTATGTTAACGAGCCATAATGCTCCTTGAAATTTGACTTTAAATTATTGTTATCGATATTCAAATGAACCGTAAATTTTATACTGATCGAAATGTTGTTTCTATAAAAGTTCTAGCCCTTCCCAAATCGACGAAATCTGGTTTTATTTTCAAACAAAACACATTTTTAATTTTCGAATATAGTAAATATATCAATCGTTTGAATCAACGTATAGGTATCCTTTTCCATAATTTTTTTTTTTTTTTGTTTCTTCTATCATTCGTCACAGTATGATGTATCTCTGATATAATGAATAACAGGTAATTCGTGTATATTTATATATATATAAATGACGAACCCTAGTTGAGAATCGAGAAAATTAATGAAACTATAGTGTCATCAGTCAGCTGGATGTGTTATGCGTGCCTCCGGCAGTGACTATATGACGTCAGATTTTTGTCTCATGATCATTGAAATTTCAAAGCCATAATGGGCAAACTGGGAACTAAGAATATGGGTGCAACTTACATATTTATAATATATGACGCGTTATTTTTTATTGTAAACGAGTTCCATGTTAGCAGTAAAATTCATGAGATCACCTACACCATACGTTTGCAATATATTATATGTGTATAAAATGTAAACGTCAACTCTTGATATAACCGCAAAATTACAGAGTATACCATGCGGATCAGGGCAGAAAACTTTTCAGAATTAATTTCAATCGCCCTCTTGTTTTTTTTATTTTTTTTATTTTTTTTTTCTAATTCTCAGATTCCACAATGTTATAAGATTACTCATACGATAAAAATCCGTGTTGTCTGATGATAGAAATTTTATGACTGTAGCCTATTTCTCGATTCCTTGTATTTCAAGTATATACTTATATACCTATACAGCTATACTACGCGTCATTTTCATTTCGTATCAGAATTATATATACATCGAATACGGTATTTATCAATATTCAATCGCGATTATTTATCCCGGATGAATTTTTACCACTGATAATAATATTTAGTCGTAAAATATTATTGCCGATTTGATAGAAATGGAAACTTTTTTTCCATTCCTAATATATATATACTACATAATAATGAAACGGGGTTTTTGAATCGCACGTATAAATACACATACCTATATGCCACCGGAGCTAGGGCAAAAATTCTTGCCAAATTTTCTATCGCAACGTGTTTAAAATATTGTCCTAATTCCTGTTGCCAAGAGTAAGAGTTAGAGGTAGTCGGAATTGTTTCGTATTGTGTCGCGTATATATTCGAGTCCCGGAGAATCCGAATCCTCAGCATTATATACTACGACGAGGAATTTTTTTTCACCCAAGGACAAAACTAATGCAAATCTAAGCAATAAGCGAGTAAAAATTTATTTAACATTTTTATTATTTTTCTATTTTTTTCGGAGTAAATTATTGCCTCAATGATTTTTTTTTTTTTTTTTTTTTGTCTGTATTCTTTAATCCTCATTGATTTTTTTTCTTCCTATATTCTACGCCCCCGAAGCGTTTCAGAATATTTTTATCGATTCATTAATCGCGTATTATACCGTCGTCTTTATATCCACATATGATTTTAATTACCTAATCACTTTGATTATTTCACGATTAATGATTCCACGCTGCACTATCTGCCAAATAACATTTTCAATATAGGAATCAATTGAAGACAAATTATAAATGACGAGTCTATCATTTCAAAAGAAATGAAAAAGAAGAAAAAGAAAAAAAGAAAAAAATTTACACGAAATATAATTAATCGTTTCCTTTTGATAAATTGACTTAATATTAACTCTGCATTAACCTTTAGTTAATTACAATTTAATCTGACTGATTTAAATCTGCGCAGACATTAATCGTAGAAATATTTCACCTCGCGTTTAATTTTCGAAGTACCTACATACACAAATTTTTTTTTTTTTTGTATGTGATGAAATACAATTCGTACTTTTTTTTTATTTTTTATTTTTTATTTCTCTTGCATTTTCACTAATAAGTACAATAACGCTTTGACTTTATCGTGAGGAAAATTTTGCTATCTGACTTGTGGCTGGCGTGATTTATCTAGTAAGATAGCGGTGTTAAAGATTTGCCGAGTAGCTGCGCTGACGTTGGGTAATGAGTAAATAATTAAATTCAACTTATTGCAGCACATATAGGTAGTGAGTTTATAATATATATCGTCTAAGTAGAGATAGGTATGATAGAAGTGAGCAGTCGTCAACAATTTCCGTCAAACTACAAAGACTTTTCTCATTATTTCATAATAATTTTATATAGTATACATATATATGTGTAGGTATACATAGATTCGAGAGCCAGAAACTTGCGTTAAATTTAGCCTCAGGGAATCTTAAAACTTGCAAATAATGTAATCAGAATTTTTTTTTTTTTTTCTCTTACCTCATCCAACGTAATTTTAACTCGCAAAATTAGTGACCTGATGAATACCTCAAATTTTACCTCATTAACGATAAGAAGATTTTATGATTAGATGTTATAGTATACTTATAGAACAAAAGAGAAAGGTTATTACACTATATATATGGTAACGTCATTAACGATCACATGCCTAATTAGCTTCCGTTTGTTAAAATTACTTAACAGTAATTCTGATAATAATATAATATACCTACTCGCGCGTTTACGTAGTATTTTAAAATCATGCAACTGCAGGAAGAATATTTTGAATTCCGATCTTTACTTCGGGGAATCGTTATTGATTTGAATATTAACGAATAGCGGTATGATTGAGAAATTTGAAAAATAGAAAAATGAAAGAAACTAAAAAAAAAAAAAAAAAAAAAAAACCTATCATTTATTATTAATATTTTCTTAATTATCGTTCATTTCTATATGATTTGAAATAAAATCGCAAAAGTTAGAAAAAGTTTGAATGGAAAACTTTTCTTTTTAAAATTTGAAATAATCGCGTGTATGTTATTTGCGTGCTTAGGTGATCGTAGCTGACTCACTTTTTCTATTTTTTTTTTTTTTTTTTTTTTTTTTTAAATACATAGTTTCTTTCGAATATCTGCTTGTCCCTGGCAACGAAAATTTTGTATCCACCTACTGTATGACGATGGTGATGCCAAACCGAGGTACCCTTGTCAGGGGACGATGTACGGGCGCCTCTATAGCATCTAGCCCACGAGCAAACTAACCATCGTAAGTCAGCTGATGTCATGCAGGCGCGCTTGGTTGCTCGTGCTAAATGCGGCTATGATGCCCCTCTTTCTTCTCTCTCCTTTTATGTTTCCTTCTTTTTCTTTTTCTCTCTCTCTCTCTCTCTCTCTCTATCTCTATCTGTCTCTCTTTTCTCTCTCTTTATCTCTGTTCTCGTCGACGATTAACCCAGGCGGCGGACGCCACACCCTCTTCGTCTAACCATGCATCAGCGCCAGTTTTCCATTCAACGAATTCCGCGTTGCGATTTAAATAGCAATTATTGAGTTTCGTGAAAATTTTTTATTCTTTTTCTTTCTTTTTTTTTTTTTTTTTTGTTTCTTTGGTATATAAATCGAGGGTTGATTAATTCAAAATAATCGATGAACTCCAAATTATTTTTTTTTTTTATTTTTATATAGTTTTTTTCTTTTTCTTTCATTCTTCCGGGAGATGAAGAGAAAAATTGGGGTAGAAAAGAAAAAAAAAAAAAAAAAAAAAAAAAAAAAATGTATTTCTGTGTCTGTTACGTAACTTTGTGCAGAATTCGTTTTGTTATACATTTATATGTATATGTAGGTATATATAATACGAGGTGCGACAACTTGTGGTATAGTATAAAAATTGCTTCCTTTTAACAAGTTCGAGATTTAAAACAACTTTCTGATTTTACCATATACGTGGAAAAATTGGTATATGGGTATATATATATATATATATATATAAGAGACCGGTATATGTACTTATATATAAACCCCATACGTTTAGATTCATGATATATACTTATGTATATACGTATCCGTAATCGTAACTTTATGCGTTTGTGTATACGTGATTACAGGTTGAAGTTATTATTATTACACCGTCATGTTCAGAGATAGATAGGTATGTACCTACTTTCTGAAACAAGATTTGTCAACCTTTTATACGGTGAAGATATTTTAATTGCGATGCTGCAAGAATACGCGTTGAATTGTTATTAAAATTGAGGAAAAGCTATGTATATATACCTAGTATATTAATAATTTATAAGATATTTTGTTTCTCTCTTAAAATGATTTTCTATATGTAATAATATGTATACCTATACTCATCGAAAAATCAATAAAAGAAAGAAAAAAAAAAAAAAAAAAAAATTGTCTCTTTCCTTTCTATCATAATTTAAAAATATTATAATATTTCGATTTATGATGATTGAGAAATTACCAGCCCCCCCCCCCCCATAAGTTTTGTCACCGTGTCATGTGAAACATTGCAAACGAATTGATATGCACATTTCACGTATTTAAAATATTCATAAGTTGAAATGAAATAAAATAAATAATAAAATAAAATGAAATAAAAAAATGTTCACCAAAGTTATAATGGTGGATAAATATTCTCTTCGTTTACTCCGATAACTGTGTATGGATATAATATATACCCACTCGTGTGAGAAGATTTAATTCGCGTAATATATCGTGGTCCAGATTCAATCTCCACTTTCACTATTCCGAAGGTTCTTTTTTTTTTTTTTTTTTTTTTTTTTTTTGTTTATTTTTCTCTTTATTACATAACTATACCCGATCATTTTGTATACTACGGAAAATCTATTAGATCTGCGTGAATACATCGAAGAGAAAATACCAAAGATCTATCAGTCTCTAGTCTATATAGTTAAATTATCGTTTCAAGATTTGAACAAAACCACACCCATATAGCTTTTCTTACAGGCACATACAATTATTTCCTCCCCGTCTAGTTCCTATTTATCCAATTATATATATCGATACCCGAACTATTGGCACAGGTTTATAGTATTCATACGTATTTTAATTTCTTCATTTTCATTTTTGAAAAGTTTTTTTTTCTTTTTCCTGATTTTTCATCTTCGATACTAAACAGAGTTACATATAACTTTATTATTTACGATATTATATTCATTTATAATTACATAAGTTATATTATATGTATCGATATTTTCAAACGTTCGAAAAAAAAAAAAAAAAAACTATTGGATCATTTCTAATAGAACGTGTTTATAACATCGAGACTTTCGTATACTATACATCAGAGTTTGAGGCAGTCTAACAGCTGCTAACTGATTGAATAAATATATTAATTAGTATCGTTAAATGTGGCTCTTCACAGTCCCGTCTACACTTGATGTATAGTGAAAAGAAGAGACCCGAAATTACGAAAAAATAAAAAATAAAAAAATATATAGAAAAATTGTCAAAATTGTATTTTGGAATTGTTTAAAATAGACTTTAACGAGGCACTACTCTATGTAGGTATATAGTACATTATGAGTAGTTGTTAATCGCGGGGCGTAGCATTGTAGGTAAGTAGGCAACTGTGTCCGTCCGTTCGGTCAGTCTGTCTGTCTGTCTGTCTGTCTGTCTGTCCTTCGTTTTAAGCGAATCGTTTCGTTTCGTTGAACGCATTGAATTTAACAACCAGGGTTGGGCCTGACTTTTATGTCTGGCATCAGGAAGTCACCGAATCGTGACGCGGTCAAACCGTACATATATATATATATATATATACTCATAAGTTTAAGTTGAGACAGAAAACGGAGGTAATTTTCTTTCATGATTTATAATGCATGAAGTTTTTCGGCCATCGGAGTTTCAAACGTCTTATTATAATTTTCGTGAAGCCGATTACAATACGAAATTGCATTATACCTAGGTATATATTATATCATACAGAAAATGATGTTGTACGATTAGGTGTACATTGTGAAACTGTGTGTTTTATGCCGTGATAAACATATCATATAAAAATGTTGTTTTAATATTTATTTATTTATTTATATGTATGATTTCCCATAATTTCAACCGGTTTCATATTCGATTTCGTTAGCACCTTACAACGATTTCAATCTAATACATGCCAAGGTCTCGTATAATTTGTCGTTTAAAAAAAAAACGTCAATAAAATTCCTTCTTTATTTTTCATTCTAATTAAAATTACTCTTTTTTTTTATTCTCTTGTCACATTCTCTCTCTCTCTATATATATATATATATACGTCTCAGTTATAAATAAATGCAAATTACACATGTCTATAGTAGAAACCGGTACAAACGCGAGATCTGAACAAATTTTTATTTTTTTTTTCAAATAAACAAATTTTTAAGAAATTTATTTATCAATATTTTTAACCGATAGGTGTAAACTTTTCATCGGTCTACCCCCCGCATATATAGGCTTCATGCTTATTTTCAATGTATTATAAAAAAAAAAAAAAAAATAATCATCATTATCCCTTGTAAACTAAACTCAAGCTACTCTGCGATCCTTATGGCTGATTAACTGGCGCCAGTTTTAGGCCCGTGCGGTCTGCGGGGTCCATGCGCTATACATCGAGGAGGATGTATGCGCCATATATGCAGCATATATATATGCGGGTGATATGGAGCTTGTTGCTCTGTACTCTTATACTGGACATTGTAGATATATCAGGGTCCAAGCCGGTACTGAACTGATTGATAAAAGAGGGGCCGACACATTAGGTCGACGCGTGGCTCATGGCTAATGGTTAGCTCTGTTAGTAGTGGATTGGCATAGTCCCCTATATACTAATTCTTGTATAAAATCGAACTTTGGTACTAATATACAGTTTGATAAATTTTGGTAACGAACGTTGCCCGTTTATCTTTCGAATTATAATATGAAAAAATTTGAATATACTTTTCAAAATTTATTCAATGACCCATACTAATCTCAGTCATTATTTTTATTGAAAAAAAAAAAAACAAAAAAACTTTCTTTTCTATTATATCTTGAAAGATAACATATGTCCCTACATCGTTAGATATACGAAAGAAAAATGAAAAAAAAAAAAAAAAAGAAAAGAGAAAACGACTTTGTTACGTCGAAGTATATCTTAGTTACGAGCTTGAATTATTCACGGTACATTAACTCGCGTTTATATATACATATATATGCATACATAATATATATATATGTGTGTGTACATATCTATATATTTGTATATGTGTAACGCAGAGGCTGTAATACGCAACGACCGTTATCTGGACCTGAGCCTCTTTCTTTGCCTCGTACAAACAATTCTCATACTATTTCGTATCCTAGAAATGAACTAGTTTCCCTATATTACTTACTTACATGAAAAATAAGAAAAATAAATAGACAAAAAAAAAAAAAAAAAAAGAAAAAAAATTTTCAATTTAATGACTTGAAATAGAAAAAGGGTTTCGAAACTTTTTTATTATCGTTATGTATGTATTCAGCTCTCAAATATCTGATAATGAAATCCAAACCGTAAAGTATTGAATCGGTATTGAATATTATTGCAAGAAATAAGATCGCTTATTTCCGATCGACATATATGCTGTCTCCTCGACTATATCGCATCGCATAGCGGACTCACTCCATAGTAGTATATTATATACCTTCAATAACCCAACCACATTTTATTTCACATATATATATATATATATATATATATATATATATATATGTACATGATATTAGTAAAAAATATTACTACAAAGTTTACACGCAGCTGTATAGGTATAGGTATATCGCATTGCGTCACTGTGTCAAGGTCAGATTGGTCAGAGATAGAGAACTGTGAGGACAGAAAGGCCACGGCATGGTATGGTACCCGCGAATGTTACGCGGTCACATATAACCTAGTGCACCAAGACCGACTGACGGTGCAGTAATGCAACGGTGCATTAGGAGGAGAGTACAAACTTAGAGTTTGACACATATTCGTGTAGGCATATCTATATGCACTGTGCTGCACTAGGACATATCGTATTTATATACGCAAACAATTATATCCGATGTCTAGGTATACGAGAAGATGAGATGAAAAGCTGAGTAGTCGCTGGAGTACTTCCCAAATGTCTATTTCCTTCCTTTATTTATTTATTTATTTATTTATTTTTGTATTTTTTTATTCTTTATCTTGTTTGAATAGTCGATACGATATTTTTATTCCATATATTATTTTCGTATATACCTCAAAATAAAAATATGGACATAATTTATTGTTACAGAAATTGCAAAGGTTCGTGCCAGCCTCTTCCAGATCAGCGGAGTGAAAAAGGAACCGTTGATACTACCAGAACCAGAAGGAGATGTCACAACACTTACAGAAAAGGTCTATGTACCCGTAAAAGAACATCCAGATGTAAGTTTGACACAGATATTAAGGTTTTATTATCATTATTTCTGCATATCAATGTGGTATTATAAATATAGAAAATTTCATATCGTATAGGTACCTATATTATATCAACACGTCAGCTGTTATAAATTTAATATCGTTAGTTAGTTAGTTATTCAATATTGTTAGTACTTATTTAAATAAATATAACTTCCGGTTGAGGAATATTGGCGGTAGTGATCGTGACCATAGAAGATAGGTAGTGGTTGTTTTTTTTTTTTCTTTCTTTTATTACGAAATCAAATTTTTCACCAATAATGTACCGAAATATATGAGGCAAGACAATATATATATATATATATGAATAAACGTCCTTGTCATCTATAACGAATCGGTTTTAATGAAGTTAAGAGAAAAATGATCTACTTAGATTATATTATGTACTAGGCGAGTCCGGGGCAAAGAATTGGGACCTCAGCTGAAAATTGACACAATTTCATCAGTGTGAAAAATGATCTTGTTGGGTACATATGAAATTAGTGGGGCAGGGTTAAAGTTTCGAATTTCAATATTACCGATTTACAGTTTTTAGAAACGGTATTTCCCCGAAAGTCCACATAACTGATTTGAAAAATTTCGAATCGAAGAACACCGAAGGTTCAAAATTCTTAAATCTAAAGATCCGAAAGGCGTACCCTACGAAATTTGAAATTCACGTACGTATTCATTCAGTGTTTAATAACTCTGGCTCTATTGATCGTATGGAAAGCAATCAATGGTCAAATTAATCGTCTCAAGATTTACTTTTTGGAAAAAAAAAAGCTCTTGAAATTCTATCAATCATTTATGCGACGTCGAAGTTATCGATGTAAAGAGAGTCTCGCGGTTAGTATATATGAACTATTTTTTCGTCTTCACATATCCTGAAAAATAAACCAAAATTTTTGAGTTTCTATAGGTCTTCGACCTCAATTTGATATGTCTACAAGATTTTTTTGTTTGTTACTAATTCTGATCGTTGTTTCTATAGTTTCATTTTTAATCATTGTACTAAATCATTGATTGAGAAAAGTTTTTACCCGCGCGCGTAAAAAAAAAAAAAAAAAAAAAAACTTATAAATGATTCGAAATTTAAAGTTACGATTGTACAATTTTAAATGAATATAACTTTGGAGGCGACAGCAGCTGCCAAGATATTATGCCGCTAGGTGCAAAATTATTTCGAAATTCAACGCTTAGGTATATAATTTAGTCCGTCTAAATGTCGCAAAGTTATAGTTTCGGGTTTTAAAAATGTTTTTTTTTTTTCTTTTTTTTTTATACCAGTGTGTATGCGTATATCTAGCTATGTATTTCATATATACGTATATGAAAATATATATATAATTACGTGTGAAGAGGAGGACACGAATGAAAGGTTTATGTTAATGTGCACTATATAGCGTGGGTGGATTTTTACCAGAGGCGAAAATGCCCCGTCGATGACGGTCGACGTAGCGATGCTGCTCTTGGAGTAGTATGAGGAGGGCATATATGTATAATAACGGGATGAGGGTAAAAGCTGCGGACTAAGTAACGAAGAACGAAGAACGAAGAACGAAGAACGAAGAACGTATAACGTAGAAGAGAACTGAGATCGTTCGTAATGTGTACAGTCAAACGTTATTTCTGGACCGCTCGGAATAGATTTCCCTCTGCCGAAGTGCGGCATCGTTTCTATAGCTAACTTATACTCGCTCCGCCACAATAACAAGGCTAGGCACTTTTTGGCACGAGATATTCTCGATTCTCATGGACGTAGGGGGGGGAGGGGGGCTATATTCTTCTATGTGTCTATGATGCTTTCAGATTTAATTATAAGTAAAATTTCAAATTTCATTGATTTTATACGGATACTTACCTACTATAGGTATAGTATATAGATGATGCAGATATTATCAAGAACCGAAATAACGAATCGTCATTTCGAATGTAAGAAAAAATGTTTAGGAATTCAATCACGGATAGTAATATTATTGTAAAAACATTTTTTTTTTTTTTTTTTTTTTAAATTGGCAAGTTTTCAGGTTTTGGAGAAAAAAAAAAAAAAAAAAAAAAAAAAAAAAAAACGATGATATTATGGTGAATTAGTATTGGTTAGTCGTGTACATAGTAAAATTGTTCACTTTATTCTCAGTAAAGTATATAATATATATAAATAATAAACTGGGGTGGTTTGTAGTATATAACGACGATTATTATTATTAAAACTATAAATCTGTACCTACGTTGTGATATAATTATATTTATACCTACTACACACTTGGTGATAAAATTTGTAATAACATATTTTTTCCGCTCATTATAATCGTTGGAAATATTTATTATATAGGTACCTATATGTAAACTCATAAATATTGAATTCCTCGGCATGGACCGAAATCTTGAAACATTACAGATAATACAGTTAACTGAAGATAGTATCAGGCAGTTAGCCATATATATATATATATGTAAACAATGTTTGAAGAAAAAAAAAAAAAAAAAAAAAAAGTGCAAATTCTACTGCAAGTATAAAAATTTCGGTTAAATTTATAAAATATAAAAAAATTATATGTACTGATAAGCAAAACTTTTCGATTTTCTTATATGAACATCTTACTTAGCATCTTGGATTATTCGGGTCAGCAACCTATCCGAATTGCACGCGTTCAGTACTATACCTGTAGTTTGTTTGAAGCCTTGAATCGAACCGTTTGAGAAATTAATCGAACAGGAAATCGGAAGGAAAATCAAATTCAAGATCTTATCTCGATCTGTTATTATATCATGCCTATTGTCAGTTAACTCGATAAACATAGTTCTCTCGTAGCGATTGTGAGGAACGAAAAATCTGCGTATATAATATCTGCATTCTCGAGTTGAATAATCTCTACAGCCATGTGTGTATAGACGATGTAGCATCTTTTGTCCCGCGAGATTCTCGCAACACTGGTTTTTCCTTCTTCATTGGAAATCACATTTTTTTCGTCTTTTTTTTTTTTTCTTTTTTTTTTTCTTTCCACCTTTCTTTTTGCGATAAAAAAATAGCCGTGTTTGTTTTCTCATAATATATCTATATACGCGAAGTTCGTTTTAATTTCGGAGAAAGTGCAAGTCAGTTGCGTTACTCACAGCTACTCATTAGGAGTACATATAGTGTATATATTTAGGCGTATTATAACGAATTCATGACTCCAAGATTCGCGTCGTCACACTAGTAGCTACCTATACGTTGTGTCAGAGACTTAAATAAATTTGCTAAACCTTACCAGGCGTTTTATCATCACTCAATTAATTTTCCTATAATTTATAATAGCCAAGTATTATTACACAGAAAGAAAGGTTAACTTGATTCAAGACAATTTTGCGGTCCAAAAATGAAGACCGAAATTTTCTCGGATCAAATCAAAAATTTTCTCGAACCAAGAAAATTGTCCCAATTTTCTTGGTTCGAGAAAATTTTTGATTTGATCCGAGAAAATTTCGGTCTTCATTTTTGGACCGCAAAATTGTCTTGAATCAAGTTAACCTTTCTTTCTGTGTATTCATAATTATACAAGTATTTATAGTATAGATATTTATTCAGATTTTAATAGAGTTTGCAATTGTGCGGAAGTGAACAGAGATGAAAAGGCAATTCGTATAAACAAGCTTTAATTTTATATATATATATATAAATCGTTATTATTTGTTTGTACAAATCTCTATATAAGAACAAAGATTTATCGTTGTTTCTTTCAAGGTTCAAAATGTCGTTTTAGTTTATTAGTCTTTGTACGTTTTCTTGGCTTCGTTAAACGTCAATTTAAATCACAATTGCAGGATATTCTTATACCATCTTACACAACCATTACATATCGCATATATAATTTCAATACAGATACAATTTGTATACAGAAACTGTCCCGGTTTGTTCTCTTCTATTCTATTCTATTCTATTCTATTCCGTTATTTTCTGTACGGTTAAATTCGCGACTTGATATTCAATAAATAATTTATCATTACGTATTATGTACCTATGCCAACGGATGTCAGTGTTTTTTTTTTTTTTTTTTCTCTCGGTATTCTATCTACTTGTAATACTTCATTGTATTATGTATCGTATTGATCGTATATAGATCTCTACAACGCATATATAGCTATATATATACACATCATCAATTGATCTATCGACAAATTCCCCATGATATAGTTTCTTAATGTTCTAGCTCTATGTAGATGTTTCTCCACGTTATTATATAAACTATTTTTAGTCAGGATTGTGTAACAATTTTTCAACAACTTATTTTTGCGACATTTTTTGTCTCACCAAGTTTTTCCATTTCTCTTTTTCTTTTTTTTTTTTTTTTTGTTCAAACTTATATTTCTACTCGAATTACCGGATGCAGAATTTAGTCGGTCAAGTTCTGAATAGAAAGTCGTTCAACGTACGTATGTACGTATTCACGTACGTAATATACCTACCTACTGTACTGTACCGAATTACAAATTTACTTAAGCGGTTTTGCAACGATACCGTTGCGGGTATGGCATATTTTTATATTCTATAATTTGATAACTATATAGTTACCATTCCCATCTTGCTAAATCTCATGAACCTCGTTATTTCATCTTCTATATATTACGCATCGAGAAGATGTAGAAAATTTATTCACATGTCAAAACGCTTTAAGAATATTGCCTACTCAATCATTTGTCCTTTGTTCTGCTTATCCTATTTCAAGATTTCACTTACCCGCACCTAGCTAGGTGTACCTAATGGTCGGCGCACCTTAGTTAGTCGGCTCACTTCCGTTAAAATCACCATCCATATACAAGCACAGTATGTCTAGACTCTGCACGCATGCATGACAGATATCCATAATACTAGGTACATCTGTCGAAACTCACACGTGCGTATTCATATTATGCGTAGGTATACAGAATGTTCCGCCTTCATAGCATAAAAAGCAAATCTGCAAGGACGTCTCGGTAGATATACCTACTCGAAAAGATGTAAAAGTTGTGTTATTCCCAGATATTTGAAACTTTGGCATTTCGTTTCAAAAATCATTAAATACTTCGCGGAAATTGTGACTCAAAAATTGCGAGAGTTTGATGTAAATTTGAAATTCATACTATTTGGAGATTTTACAGCGTTAGATATAAAGAGGCGGGGTCTACTTTCGCGATAGAAAGATACAACATCGTAGATTAAACTGGACAGTTGACCACTCGGATCTCTCCGAATAGTTATCACTAAATATGTCAATAAATTTGACCAATCGGTATCACTTATCGATTAATATTGATATCTAAAATACGTTATCGTTATCTGCGACACTATAACTATCATCGGAATTACAAGTTCAGGATTGGCGGACAGGTATCTCTGTTTGAAAATTATTATCGCTGCATTATCGCGTAGAATCGTATAAAAGACGGATGATTTTACTCTGTCAGTTAATATATATAAACTCTGTAGGTCATCCTGAAAATTATTTGTTAATATTATAACGGTGATTATTTATTTTTTATTTTTTTTTTTTTTTTATAATTTCAATCTCAAAGAATATGAAAGGTATAGTAGTCATCGTTCGCGTTGATTATGAGGGCAGATATATCAAGAGAGCAAAGAACGGAAATCGACTCCCAACTATTAAATGTCTATAGGACAAAAAGGCTTTTACTACAATGGTTTTAGGTTCAATGACTCTGCACTCAAGAGGAGAGATTCCTATTTGCCTCTTTCGAATCTCTTTCTCCATTATACTATTGCATTAATGCATTGTGGATAGAACGGGCGACGGACCTTTCTTTTCCGTGTCTTGCAATTAAACTACGCTTTATGTACATATTTAGAATAGATTGCTTTTCAACTCTGAAACATTTCTCTTCGGTTAATAAATATGACGATAAGTTCATTATTCACGATGATGGAAAAAAAAAAAATGTTCAAATCACTCGATTCGATTTAACATAATAATGAAATCATCATTTTTTATTTTTATTTTTCAGTTCAACTTTGTCGGGAGGATTTTAGGTCCTCGTGGTATGACGGCGAAACAACTCGAACAAGAAACTGGATGTAAGATCATGGTCCGAGGAAAAGGTTCGATGAGAGACAAAAAGAAGGTAAGAAAAATAAGAATAAAAGAAATTTGAAGATAATATAAAAGAAGAAGAAGAAGAAGAAAAAAAAAAAAAAAAGATCCAAGGTTCGGTTCCTCTTAAAAATATCATGCGTTTACAGGATATGCCCGCATTGTCCATTGATAGTGTATAGAAAAATTTATCGATTTTATATAGGGATTTGCGGTATAATATAATCTCAATCGTTAACGTTCTATAGATCGCGACTATTCTCTCCCTCTCTCTCTCGAAAAAAAAAAAAAAAAAAAAAAAAACTGATAGTCCGGCTTTCGGTATTCCCACACACATAGGTATATTATACCCGCATACAAAAGTGTGTAACCGCATATATATATATATACATGGTACATTACATAGAGTAGAACAACAAGTTCCTCTCGCTCACGTGCAAGGGCCCTCAGCAACTCTCGTAAGAACGATACATGCCTATATTTGGAAACAAACGGATGGCGACCCGAGGTTCGACCGAAGTCGTACGGCTACCAGTATAAAGCTCTACCACATATTAAACGAGGATGTTGATGTGTGTATACATATACGAAGATTATCAGAGAATATATATATAATAGTGTGTGTGTATCACGTTGGAGGTTGAAAAAAAAAAAGGTGGGGGGCAAAGGGGTCAGTCACCGACTTTTACCTACCTCAGAGAACACCCCGACTACTATATGTCTTGCGCGAGATTTGATTGTGTGGAGGAATATACGTAGCCACAGAATCACTAATGATATACCACTATATATATATATATGAACATACACGTATAGTTTAGTGTATATAATGATGCGAGACCGAGACTAAGCCACCGACCCCGATCATATACATATAGATATATATATATATATATACGTTGCAACGTCTTCTCTCGGCTTTTTAGATCTGCGTAAGGTTGTGCAGTCTCGATTTATACTGCACCTGCTCTTGTGTAGAATATATATATATTTTCAATCAATAAAACGCTACACAGTGAAAGCTTATGTCTATATAATCGTATCGAACTTCAAACGTATTAGCAAACGATAGTCAATGGGTTTAAATGGATATATGAATAACGTGGTCGACGCGGGTTTTACCGTTTTTAATCGCTCAATTATTTTACGGTATATATAGGTATGTACATTTACAAACTGATATGGTTGTATTCGAGAGTTGATTCAATTTTTTTTTTTTTTTTTTTTTTTTTTTTTTTTTACTAGTCATTGATGAACAGTCGGAGCTTCTTTTTCTATTTAATATAATATAATTTATCTTCACAATTTTTTTTATCAATTCAATCCAATACGAAGAGATTAGAGATGTATAATAATTCGGAAGAGAGAGAATCTGAGCTTGTGAAAAATTTGTACATTTTTACGAAATAATATGCAGAGATCAATCAGGTTGAGAGATTGAAAATAGTTCATTGCATATAATTTTGATGAACGAACATGAAAAGCAATTTGATACTTGATTAATTATCGAATCGTATATCAGTGTTACGGTATTACTATATATATACTGAAACTTGATAATTTTAGTAAAACCTTGACTAAAACAATACCTACACATAATATAATAATAAATAAATGAATAAAATGAGTAATCGTTTTTTCCAAGCTGCATTTGGCATTGACATAATTACCCTTGTAAGTACGTTATAGAAATTAAATTTTCACAACTATTCCTTATAAAGGAAAAATAAGTTGTAATAGATTTTCTTCGGTTATATGTATATTCGCATGCTTGATGTTATCTTTATTTTCGAAAATTCCATTTCGGCACATATACATATTTATATATATGTTCAATTTTTATTTACTTGTTTTGTTAGGATGACGACACTATTATAATTTTTTTTTTTTTTTTAACTGTTAATATTGGATATGTTTTGTATCATACTATAAATCAAAATACCGTTGTTCTGTAATCAGGTAGAAATTTATGCAGTTATTTTTTGCCCGTATAGTTGTATGTACAGTACCTACCTACTTATGATTTTATTATACACCGTGCGAATAATTCGACTTTAATGATTATAAAAATTCGTTTAAATTCTTAGGAGGAACAAAATAGAGGTAAACCAAACTGGGAGCACTTAACAGACGAACTCCACGTGTTACTGACAGTAGAAGATACTGAAAATCGAGCAACTCTAAAACTCGCACGTGCCGTTGAAGAAGTCAGGAAACTTCTCGTACCCGTGGTGAGACAGTTCCGATTATTAATAATATTAGTTAATAAGTTTCTTAATTTTGTCATCAAAAAATTTCAATTTCAACGTTTCCAGATTTCAAATTCTATCCTTCTGGTTCATTTTAAAAAATTTTCTTTCTGCAATTACCAACCAAAAAATGGTATTAAATTATTTCGTAGTTATGTTGGAAATTTAATTCGTTACTTCTTATGCATGAATATTAAAATTTTCGTAAAAATTGTTTTTTTTTTTTGAATAAAATTTTGAAATAAACTGTAATAATATCATCGAATCATTTTCATGCTATGACGAATTATTGATCTTCTTAAGAAAAGGGTTTTTTGTCTGTATTCTAGATTTTATGAAATTACAAATCGTATAATAACTGAGAGAATAAACATTTTCCTATATGAATAAATGATAAAAAGTTAAATTTTATTTAATACAATATATTTACGGTGGTACATTCTGACGGTGATATCGATTGTTAGCAGGCTGATGGAGAGGACGAATTAAAGAAGAGGCAGCTCATGGAGCTTGCCATAATCAATGGAACGTATCGTGATTCAAATACAAAGGTTGCAGCTGCTGCAGGTAATTATTTAGGTCTGATTAACCCCTGAGTATCGATATTATACCCATACGAAAAAAAAAAAGAAAAAAAAAAAAAAAAAAAAGGATACAAACTGAGTAGTTGAAGGAACAAACAAAAAAAAAAAGTTACAATTGTTTCTTTCTGCAGTTTGGAATTTTTTCTTTTTTTCTTTTTTTTTTTTTTTTTTTTTTTTTTTTTTCAATTTAGTACAGGAGATGGTTGTTGTTTCGAAGTACGGTTTAGAATTCAGTGTAGTTTTTGATATTGCAGCTTGTGACGAGGAATGGAGGCGCGTTGCGCAAGCAGCTGCCGAAACTCAGCGCCTTCTTCCAGGTTTATCGCAACCTATGAGGAATCCTAGCACACCTCTAGGAGCACCGTTAATACTTTCACCAAGGATATCAGTACCAACATCCGCTGCCTCATTATTAAATGGCTCAGGACCTCCCGGTTCTTTATTATCTGCGGGAGATCCTCACGGCCTAATTTACACTCCATATGCAGATTACGCGAACTACGCAGCGCTAGCAGCTTCGCCACTTCTCACCGAGTACGCTACAGCTGACCATTCTGGTGGGTTGTTTGCTCGCTGACGCTAGGCTTCAGCGAAAGTATCTTTAATTAGATACTTTTATGTTGTTGTTAGTTTTTATTTATTAGAAATTATAGCGCAGATTATAACATATATATATATACATATATTATGTTATGTCAAAGATATATATATATATATATAATATAATATATATATATATATATACATTTCAACATTATTTTAGAATATATATATTTTTATCATAGACGTATAGATTTTTAGAACGAAATAATAGCTGAATCAGTCATTTACTAGTCGAGTCCGTTCTGATATAACAACAGAATTTTTAGCTTAAAAATATATTTTTCGTATTTCATATTTTTTTTTTTTTTTCGTTTTTTTTTTTTTTTTTCTCTCTAAACTATCACATACATCATTTTATATATATATATATATATATAATAGATATACATACATATATTAGCAAGAACATGACATTTAAATATGTCAGTCGGAAATTTAGATTTTTAGTAATATTAGAATACATATATAATCATTATTACCTACCTATATATATATATATATTAATCGTGTTGCAGAACGAAGATGTAAGTATAATACTAGTCCAACAAAATTTTTTTAATTTTTCTTATTTTTTTTTTTTTTTTTTTATTTATTTATTTTTTTATTTTTTTTTTATTATAACGATGTATGTACGATAGTTTTCGGCGTTGTGTTAATTTCTATATATATCTATATATATAGATCGAGTATAATATAGGTATAAGGTCGAAAGAAGCTACAATGAGCAAGGTCATTTAATTTTCATCCAGAACGAAGGTAGTTTCATCAAACTTAGAACCAAATCCGATACTAATTAACACCCCCCCCAGCCCCCAACAAATTTCGCTATCTTTTTTTTTTTTTTTTTTTAATTTTTTTATTTTTACATTTGTCAAATCATTCCAAGTTGAAACATCTCGCAGAAAATGTTCACGGATAAAAAATCTTTTCGCATACGTTTTACGTGATAATTATTATTATAAAAGAAAGAAAAAAAAAAAAAAAAAAAAATCAGCGCAAACCACGCATATGTATATATATATATATAATATATACTATATAACTATATCGTTTTACAAGTTTAGAAAAGTTTTGGGACTAGTATAGGATATAGTACTACATAATTGCAAACAGTATTTAAAGTAGCAGGCTAAAATAGGTCAGTGTATAAAAACTGTTGAGCAGTAAGTATGTACGTAAGCATACGTAAATTTAATTATTGGCATTAGATTATATATATATATATATATATATATATATGTATATATGTATAGGTATACGTATACGTATATATATATATATATATATATATATATATATAAATTATAGGTTTTTATTGAAGAAGTTTATTTTATTTTATTTTTTTTATTTTTAATTTTTTTTTTTTCTCTATATATAGTGCATTTGGTTACCTTTGCGCGTGGTTACACACACATATCTATATATTTTATAAGCATAATTTGGAAATATACTCTCTAACGGATTCTTGCATTTCAGCGAGATGTCCAGTTGCGTGGCGCGTTCTTGTGTACTACTCGATGCAATAATCAAAGGCCATTCATTGTTGTAGTTTAATATTTAAAAAGAAAGAAAACAAAACATATATACTATATATTTATATATATATATTTATTTGAATTAGCATGTTAGTGAATTTAGTATAAAAGAAGAGAAATATTAAAAAAAAAGAAAAGGAAAGGAAATGAAAGGGAAAGAAAGAAAGAAAAGGAAAGAAAAAAAAATCATAGCTTTTTCAGATTTTTTTTTTTTTCTTTTTCCCCATAGAAATTTATATATTATTAGGTTTAGCTTCGAAAGAGACGTAGGTACGTGTACCGTTGATATTATAGAATCTAGACCTTAGCTAATATCATTTTTTATACTCTTATAGATCGAAGATATTATCCGTACTACTCTAGGTAAAAGATTTTTTTTTTCTTTTTTTTTTTTTTTTTTGCACATCTATTACGATATATATATACTTATTTATCAATAATTTGGTGATGGTTTCATTATTATTATTATTATCATTATTATTATTATTATTAATACGAAAATTTTTCTATTTTATTTATTTTTTAATTTATTTATTATTATTTTCTCTATTATTTTTTCCCCTCGTTTTCTATCTTACATATACATAATTTCGTTAACTATCGTGCTTAGAAAAATAAAAATACGTAATAATTTTTTTTTTTTATTTTTTATTTTTTTTTTTATTTTTTCGTCACTGTTAACACTACGATTTATATTACTAGAATCTCAATTCAATTCCCAGGGTTGGTTTAACATATAGAAAATAACAACTAACTTGGTCCTCTTTTCCTATACGAAACTCACTACTTACCTCGCATTCACACTCACATACTACATATATATAGGTACCCTATAATACCATAATCAATTATACATATCTAAATACGTTCGAAGAATTTCTAATATTCAATCATAATTCTAAAATCCAAGATAGATAGGTATTACTCGAATTGCATTTTAAATTATAATCAATTACGTACGGATAGAAACTATATAACTATCGGTGAATTGCGTAACGGGTATACGATCTCACGTATTTAGGGATATCGCGGAATATCGGAATATCATCCTTTTGCAATAATAAAAATAAAAAAAAAATAATAATAATAATAAAAAAAAAAAAAAAAAATGTGTGTGACTAAAATTAATAGAATTGTTTAAGAAAGACAAATAAACAAACTAATGGTGTTGGATAATTAAAATTTTTGCTTCATCTGAATATCGTATAATATTATATTGTATATTATATAAAAACGGGTATTATCGATTGAATCTAGACCGCGACTGCACTTTTGGTAACTAATCACCGGTGATTAGTGTTCTAATTGTGTGTTTAAAATGATTCTAGACGGACAGTATATAGGTGTAGGGAAAGTAGGTATCCAGGGACCAAACAATTAATCTATTTTGAGGACTGATGGTTCTAGCGTATATTTCTAGCTGTTTAAGTATAAAAGAAAAAGAAAAAATGAAAAAAAAAAAAAGAAAGAAAGAAAGAAATTAAATTTAAATACGCTACTACGAGAATCTTGTACATTATACTTTATTATATATTATTTTATATGATTATTTAATTTTATTTTTATATAAAAAAAAAAAAAAAAGAAAAAAAAAAAAAAAAAAAAAAGATATAGAAACAAGAAAAAAAAAAAAAAAAAAAACAAGAACACAAACAACTCTAGCTATTATATTTATATAAAGGGTATAATCGTAATGTGTGAAGAATAGGTATTTTTCAAAATACTCATTGTTGCTATTATAATCATATTGCATAGTAACGAACTGGACGAAATTTTAGTTTCATATAAAAGAAAAAAAAAAAGAAGAAATTTCTTTTTTTAAATAATAATAATAATTACCTGATATCGTGAACAATCAAAAATGATTTGTATAGCCATACGTGAGTGAGATATATAAAAGTAGAAAAAAAAAAAAAAAAAAAAGTCCAGTTTTCTTTTTGATATTTAAAAAATTATATATTATAATTATAATTATTATTGTTATTACTATTATTATTATCATTATGATCATTATTATTATTATTATTATTATTATTATTATTATTATTATTATTACTATTATTACTATTATTATTATATATAGCGTATTATATTTCATTGTTATCGTAAAAATGTTGAAAATTTCATATTTGCATTCAGAGAGTTTAAATATATATATATATATATCGGAAAGTAGCAAACTTATTTTTATGTATCACCGAAAAAATTTCTTGCTGATCTATTTAAGTCTCATGAAATAATAAAAAAAAAAAAAAAAATAAAAAAAAAATGTCTTTCGCAGTTCAATATTCGAACGGTTCTTAATTTCTAATAAACTTCGTATTATAAATTCTTAATATTTTGCAGCTCAGATTTTTGAAGATATTTATTAGATAATATATTCAATTACTCAGGTTTGCTACTCTCAATGATATATATAATATATATAACTCCGAATAATTATTGTTGTTGTAAATTAAAGTTTCACAAGACTATATTACATATATTATCTATATATATGTATATAATACATATATACGGTAAGAATTTAATTGAATTTAAACAATCTTCTAGTTTTTTTTTTTTTCTTCTTTTTTTGCAATCTTTAAATACGTATGCCATATTATTCTGTCTTGATCAAAAATGGAAAAAGGTGTAAACGCGAAAGAAGGCAAAAAAAGAAAATAGAAAAAAATAGAAAAAAAATAGAAAAAAAAAAAAAAAAAAGGAACAGCAAGTGGATAGTTATATATATATATATAAGTAATACGGTAACTGTTACAGTTACCGGCAACTATGGAATTTTGATAAACCGTAAGCGGGGTGATTACTGATATTTGTATGTTGGGGACAGGTGCAGCAGCCGCTGCCAAGCAGCGTAGGCACCTGGGTCAGATTCGCGAGCACCCTTATCAAAGGGCTGGCGCTCTCTCGTGAATACAGAGTACTATTTCGCCTCCGCGGAAAGGTTAGTTGTATACTCAAACGTTTTTATTACGTTATTTCATATAAATTTTATGCCAAATTTATTACCGAATTTTCACAAGCCATTATAGTATAAATATATTTATATATATATATATATATATGAAGATTTTATACCAAACATAATATATAGTGACTTGTGAATATGTTCATTTTTTCAGTACCTGATACCGTATCGTTAGATACGATGTCTTATTTCAAGTTTTTCGATTTTTATATACATATATATATATATTTATATATATATTTATATATTTTTCTTTATAATATCCAGACCTATGATATTTCACATTCACTATGATACATAGAAAAAGAATTATTCTCTTTTTATGTAACAGTGAAGCTATACCGTATACCTTGAAGCAAATCAATGAGCTTTTGTTGCAATGAGATGGGGACATTAATTATAATATATAATAATGGCACAGAATTGCCCTGAATAGTTTAATACCGTTACCAAACCAACAACCATACATTTTATACAATTTTAATTTTGATTTTTTTTTTTTTTTTTTTTTTCTGAAATACTGTTTTATGCATCAACTGTGCATATCAATTATTATAAAACATTATTATTACCAGCTATATTGAGAGAAATAAAAATGAAAAAAAAAAAAAGAAACAAACAAACTATTCACTGCGGCTTTAAACTATAGGCAGATGAACTTTTTTAAATTTTTGTACAAATTTGAAGGAAAAAAAAAAAAAAAAAAAAAAAAAAAAATTTCAGCCAAACTTATATATGTACAATACTTCTTGCCGTAACTCCCCGCTCTTAGGTGTAAGCAACATTAGTGATATTGTATCCGATGAGTTCACTCGTGTTACATATGTGTATGCCATCATGTGAAAATTTGAACAATTTTTTTTTTTTTTTTTTATTTTTCTTGGGTTGTTACGCGATGTGGGTGCGCGATCAATCGCCTTCTATACGCACAACCAATTTATATAATGCAAATGAACTGCCAATTGTATTTTTTTTTTAATTTAAAAAAATTTTTTTCAAACATACAATACAACAATCAGCTAATATTTTATCAATGCTTTTTCATCAGCTGATTGTACATATCAGTATATATATACTAGTCTTCCATTTGTTTTCTTTTTGTATTATATAATTATATTCTTTTACCAATACTAGAAGATTTCGTTAGGAATATTATGCGTTACGATAGGGGCAGTGTAGTGTTTTTGAATAAAAAAATAAAAAAATAAAATAAAAAAAATAAAAAAATGGACAAGATAATTATTATGTTCGGTGCTCGTATATCGATAAGATTCAAATTTTCATGTGTAAATCTTTTCCAGGATATATATCATATTTTGCATTTTGTTAATTATTTTGTTTGGCAACTTGTGCCTGTGGAACACTTATTGACCTTCCATTAATAATTTGTATACTGATATATATATATTATATATTATATATTATATATTATATATTATATAAATATAAATATAAATATATATTATATTATACGAATAAAATGAATATTTATATAGAAAAATAAAAGAGAACAAGAAAAAAGAGAAATAAACAACAATTTTTCGTCTTGTCAGTAATAAAACTTCAGGGGTGGTAACGTGATGCGACGCGAAGGTTTCTCGACTTGAATAATCGGAGATTATTGGTGAACCATTGATCGGCAGATCGTCTATACATATGAAAAAAAAAAAAAAATAATAAATAAATAAAAAAAATAGACTTGAAATTGTAAATGAATGATTCGCGAAATGAAATAATTTCTTTATATTTATACTGGTCTGTCTTTCGTCGGTAAATCAATAGATATTTCTTTGTTAAAGTTCAAAGAGAGAGAAATAAAATGAAAAAAAAAAAAAAAATAAATAAATAAATAAATAAATCAATATTCCGAGGTGAAGATGGTTGTGCACATCAGGGCGTTTATTTCAGCCAAATACAGCGTGGTCCTACCCTCTTACGTACTACCACTAACATCTTGACATTATTTATATATATATATATATTAATATTATATATGTATATATAAATTACACCCTTTATCATTAGATGCAATTTCATCCATCACATATATATTATAGACCGCACAAAAACAGCACCATATATATATCTTTTATTTAACTAACAAAAATGCTCCACATGGCCAAGTTGACACTAACTTTTTAAATATTTTTTAATACTGTATAATAATATTTGCTTTTTATATGCCTGGAACTATATACTATAGATCTGTCCTACATATGGCACACGCGTAACTCATGAGCCTCTGACACCCGCTTGCTGATGGGATATTATTAATCACTACAATTATTAATATAATCACAAAAAAAAAAAAAAAAAAGAAACTATAACAAATTCAATTATGTTAGGTCAGTTATATTTATTAATTTAAACACAATGTCATATTGGTTAGAAAACTCCTCTTTTTATATGGGGGTGGGCATCAGGCGAATAGCACCACCATAAAACATGGAAAAAAAAAAAAATGTATACCGACTTAAATTAACCCGGCAATAATCTCTATACTGGCAATAAATTGTAATTAATAATAACGTATCGATAACAGAAGAAAAAAAAAAAAAAAAAAAAAAAAAAATTGATAATAGGTATGTCAGGGTGCTGATAACAGCAATGGGTTTTTCTTTTTTTTTTTTTTTTTTTTTACTTTTTAATTTTTCTTTTCCGTTTTCTATATAGTATACTTATACTATAGGTATATCTATATGCCAGTTAGCTATCGGGTACAGCTCCTAGAAAAATTATACATATATAATTATAAATATACTCGATTGGCATTGAATTAAGTTTTTTTGAAAAAAAATTATAATTTATTCTTTCGCTTATTATTTTTAATATACAAAGACGACTATTATGTCGACAAATAGCTATCCTTTTAACTGTCCTATGCGCGGGGAGGATATACTTATATATTGGCCTCGTAAAATTATAGCTAATTAATTTTTGAACGTATAAAAAAGAAAAGAAAAAAAAAAAAAAAAAATTGAAAATAACTTTATTATACTAGTACAGGATTTATGTGGTTGTTTCTAAAGAGTTTTTTTTTTTTTTTTTTCTCTTTTTTTTTGTTTAGTGGATGTCACATTTCATTGTATACACACGAGTCAAATGCTTCATACTAATAATTTTTAATCGATACTATAATGCAAAGCAATGCAAACTCTTTCTCTTTGTCGTATTTGAAAAAAAAAAAAAAAAAAAAAAAATGAAATAAAAGATCCCTGTGGTGTCAATCCTCGTTACTTATAATCAAAAATTATTATCAATCTTCAAATAAATCGATATAATTTATGCAATTTTTGAAAATTTCTTACGCAGTTTTTTTTCCTCATTTCGTTCGATCAGAATAGAAAAAAAAAAAAAATAAAAAAAATAAAAAAAATAAATAAAAATGAAAATAAATCGATAAGCAACGAGGTGACGCTAGATCGATCCAGATATATCTTTAAATCATTAACAACCCATACACGCATTTTTAGCATTGCTTTGCATCGAGCACATTTCTATCAGTTGATCAGCTATTAGAAAATGAATGTTAACGACGATCAATCATAATCAAAGTACTAACAAACTGTTTTTCTTTTCTTTCTTGTTAACCCTGGTTGCCCATGGCCTGTAGGCTTGGAGTGCTAACAATGGAATCCACTCGCCCCGTGCTAACACCTGGACTCTGGAAGAGCATCCGCGTTCGATTGATTCGCCCGACAGCCGACCACCTTCGCCGCCCGCGTCACCAGCCCTGTTCGTCGAGCCTATCTATCCTGCATCCTATTTGTGTCAAGAGTTTGTCATTTTTTAATCAGACATTAAGGTTCAAAAAATTTATCAATTTTCATTGCGAAAATGAGTTTCACATATTTTTTTTTCTTATTCATTTTTTTTTTTGCTTTTTTCTTTTCTTTGGTCAAAATCTTCTCATTATCGCCTCAGAAATTGGTATCTATATGCAAGTTTTTGAATCGATCTAATTTTAAATGACAATTCTCCGAACACTGCTCTAAATCTTTATAGTTTTTGTAAAATAACAATACAAACAAGTAGAATCTGGTATATGAAAGAGGATAATTTCCAAAGATAATATTGTACAGCGCATTCAGGAGTAACTCACATAATAGTATACTACAATAACATTTGGCTTGAAAATATTTTCCATAATTTAATTATTTATCATTCATTTATAGGTGAACATAAATCATCATAATGAAAACGATGAAACGAATCTAAACACATATTCTATTTATTTATCTATCTATCTATCTATCTATCTATCTATCTATCTATCTATTGATTCTATCGATTCTATCAGCGATATTGAACGAATATAGATTGTGGCTTATCGTCACATCTATTATTATTTCTAACAAGAATTTCATCAATTTATGAATTATTTAAACGAATTACGAAACAACGAAATCTCAAATTGGCATTCTCATTATTTTCTCTAGTATTTTTGATCTAGAAATAGGACGGAAGATCATATATCGATCTGATTACGTGTATTTTTTTTTACTGATTAGCTTGTAACTGTGATCGCGCGATGAAAAGAGTAAAGAAGTCTCGAAGTGCTGATAATATGGTAAAGGTTTAATATTATACCGATATTTATATTAATCAATTAATATGAAATTGGGAAAAATATTTAAACAAAAATAATCGTATTTTATTATGGAAAATATTATCATAAATCTCAATGTTCCTTCATAGCTGTTTTTTTTTTTTTTTTTTTTTTTAATTTTATTTTTCATTTACTTATGAAATGAAACAAAAAAAAAAAAAAAATCGACTACAAGACTTGAAAAAAAAAAATAAAAAAATAAAAAAATAATAACAATAATATGATATTCAGTAATTAGTAAAGACAATAATGGGTGAATGTATTAAATTCTTTGATAATACGCTTAAAAATGAAAATCCTGGATTTCTTAGAAAAGAAAGAAAGAAAGAAAGAAAGAAAAAAAAAAAAAAATGGAAAAGAAAAGAAAGTATACAAGTAAACGTCTCACAGAAGCAGGATTAGACCGATATTAATCTTAAATCAATAATCGATGAAACTATAGAAATAAACAAAAAAAAAAAAAAAAATAGTAGCGGGCAAAGGCGATTAATTTAACAAAGTAATAGATCTGTTGGTAGCACTTTCCGTTACGAAATTATTATCTTTTAAGTTATATATATAAATAAATAAATAAATAAATAAATGTATGTAATTTGTTAATAAGTGTGAGAGTGAATGAGTGAGCGAATTACTTAATGTTGATCAACATTACATTAATAATTTACGTGTTAACTTATAGGTCTGCCATACATATAACTATAAGAATATTTAGTTATACGTTTATTTCTGTATAATTATATTATTTCAAATCATTACGACCCGTTATTTAGTTAATTGCAGGAATCTTATGCCTTATTGTAGAAACGAAAAGAAAAGAAAAGAAAAGAAAAGAAAAGAAAAAAAGCATCCTGAAATTATATCGGTAGCTCGCCTTTCTTGTACATACATGCTTAAAGCATAGCTACACTTTGAGTGATCTGCAATCTACTTAAGTTTATGTTATATATATATATTATAATATTCTGAATTATTTTATTATTATACGTAGCTGTTAGCAATATTACAATGAGAATCTCTTTATGCCTTATATCATATGCATAGATGCATACAAACTGCATTTGTACGTATATTTATTTATATATGTATACTTGTGTCTCGCTGTATGGCTCTGTGCATTTGTATATATATGTATACATTTATAGATACCTATATATATATATATATATATGTATATATTTATATACACAAAAAAAAATATTCTATATCTATATATATATATATATATATAATATACATATATGTATACATAGAAAAATTATATTATGCCGTAAAGCACTATTGTTAGTAAAAAAAAAAAAAAAAAAAAAAAAACGCAAAAAAAAAAAACAAAAAAAAAAAAAACAAAATGAATATTTCAGTTTAAATTTATTCTAATAGTTACGTGTATACGTTGCATGGTTAAGTCTGAATTTTTATTCGGATATTACATATAGTTAGATATTTTATTTTTATTTTAGCACGTACTATAAATACGCATCGTGCAGGATTATCGTGGCAATATTTAATATGCGGGCAGCAATAAAAAAAATAAAAATAAAAAATAATAATAAATAAATAATAATAAATAAATAAATAAATAAAATAAAATAAAATAATCGTGATTTTAATTATCTCTGTGAAGATCTGATAAAAAAAAAAAAAAAAAAAAAAAAAAAAAAAAAAAAACAAAACAAAAAACAAATCATAGTACTTCATATTAAATAGTAGAGATTATAAGTTGCAATTAAATCGCAATATTGTTTAATAGTAAATAAAAGTTATATGACATAGATGGAAAATAGATTTTTTTTTTTTTTCCATTTCAGTACCTCGTTCTTTTAAATTTTTTTTTTTTTTTCTTTTTTTCTTTATATACATTTTTCTTCTTTTTCGTATAGGTATATGAATTTCAATAGTTTCAATCTTTGTTTTACTTTAACAAAATGCAAAATCAATTATTTATATTTTCATTGATCTATAACATATTATATTATAATAACTTAATACTATATGGTATTAGCTAGATATTAAGGCGTTACGGATTTAATCAACGTTTTCAAGATCTGGAAGAGTAAATCAACCACGACTATACTCCAAATGCCGATTATACTATACAACATAGTAAAGCGCAGTATATGAAGATTATTATTCTAATATGATGATATTTTTAACCAATTATCCCCAAATTAACAAATTCATTTCAGTTAATTTATATCGTTTTATCAATATTCCAAGAAATTACTTAAGAGATCATAAAAGGCCAGAAGACAGAATCTACATTTCCGTAATGCGCGCAGCAATTACACCAGGGGAAACAGCGAACTGTATATACTATATGGATGAATATATTTGTGCATATTACATATATATACGTATTATACTGTGTTGTAATTAATGTTATGAAATAAAAGTTTGACACTGAAATATTGTTTCTTTCATTAATATAATGAGCATTAATATAATTTTCGATCACTCTAATACATATATCTTCCCTCAGGTAATAGTGCTTAGTGCCCTTAAGGCCCATCCCTAGTCGCCCACCTCCTTTTGGTCGAAATGTATCACATTTCGATTATTATCCGAGCCCAGGCGTCAAAAACGCAAAAAAAGGCCAACTTAGCGCAAATTCTATTTAAATTCCGAACACATACGTCCAAAAAAATGTTCGTTACGTGCGAAAATAGAGTCTACAGATGGTTTTTACATTGTTCGCCGAGGAAATCGAATTCGAATAATTTTTTAACAATGTAAAAACCATCTGTAGACTCTATTTTCGCACGAAACGAACATTTTTTTTTTTTACCTATGTGTTCGGAATTGAAATAGAATTTGCGCTAAGTTGGCCTTTTTTGCGTTTTTTACGCCTGGGCTCGGATAATAATTGAAATGTGACACATTTCGACCAAAAGGAGGTGGGCGACTATAGGGATGGGCCTTAAAAGCTTCCTTTACTTGAAAATTTCAATACTTATAACTATTTTAGACATTCATTTTTTAGTTAGTATGACGGAGCAGAAAATTACGTCTATAATATCTGGTAAATCGTTTTTGGAGTAACCTTTTTGAAATCTAGAACTATATAACGATGATTTTTTTTTTTCTTTCTTTCTTTTGTATGGATTTTGTTTCTCCAGAAATTTCCTCGCGTAATAGTTTACTTATGTAGTATCTTAGTTAATTATTGAGTTAGGGAATTGTTAACGGTTGTCGGAGCAATGTTCTGTCAATAAAACGTGCTAGAAAAAAAAAAAAACCTTCAAACGATTATAAAAATATCGTTTTGTGCTTTTTTTTTTTTTTTTTTTTTTTTTTTTTTATCGAACACACGATTGTTAACTGACTCAAATCTTGATGTTTGTGATTATTTTTGATCAACTAACAACGCCATGTAGCGGATGAATTATTAAACTGGTATACGAAGTGTAGGTAAGTGATCTACAACCGATGATATCCACCAGGTACATATTATTACGATTCTGTTTTAACGTAATTTTGCTAAATTTTATTTAATTAATTAAAATTTTACTGGTATTTTAATTATCACATATTATTTTTCTCGAAATTTGTTACTTTATTGCCAAATTCCTAGTCTTCCAAGTCTCAGTTCCGTAATTCACACGTAGGAAGCAATCAAGAATTGCCTCAATCTTTCCACTAGGTATCGTCTTATTTTAAAGATCGAACATGTATGTGAGAGGTAAAAAAACAACGTACTAAGACACATAGGTGTTATAGAAAATTAGAATAAATGGATTTCCCAAGGTACTCAGGCAAGCGTGCAGGTTTTGATATTTTTTTTTCATTTCATTGACTCAGCGTTTGCAGGAATCGATTCCGACTTAACGAAATCTGAGCTCCTAAATCCGGACCCATGGTCTCATTAGCATATATCCCATCTGGACAGAAGTGGAAGTGGAAGTGGAAGTGGAAATTTGTGCAAAAAGCTGGTTCGGCAAGTGGGAATTTAGCTGACTAAGTGGGAATCCCGCTGGGCAGGTAGGAAGTGATAGAAAAAAAAAAGTCTGATCAATTAAGCGGGCAGAGTAATCTGCAGTTTGATTTGATCCCCCGGCTGAAAAAAATCAATCATATTCATCGCAACGCAGAAAAAAAAAGAAAAAAAAAAAAAGAAAATAAAGAAATTCTAGGAATCAAATAATGATAATAATAATATACACAAATGCCTATCATATATATATAAATATCGTTTCGCGGTGATGTTAGCTGAAATATCTTTCGCCTTGGTGATAAAACGGGGCTTATCTATATTTGTTGGGAGCAGATAATACCTGTGTTATCTGCAACAGGTGAACCATTCAATGAATCAGACAGTTCTTTGTTTAGTGCTCAACGTGCAATAATGAAATGGTGAAATACACCCTCCTGCATAAACCGACTTTGTCGACATGGCCGTCAATCCCACGGCAAGTCAAGACGATCATTATCGGAGGAATTCTGATCGTTGTTATGTTTCTTATACTAGTTCAATCATCGGTAAGTTTTCCATGCAATTTTTATCAGCATAAAATTCAACGATAATTACTTGGAGTATCACACCTACCTCAGGGTGGCTTTGCTCTAACTTTTTTCTTGATCTGTTTTTGTGAGCTAACTTGATTTCGAATCAATACAGAATCCACGATTTGCGTTGCAGAAATTATTGTAGTTCGTTTTTAAGATCAGATGTTTAATTAAATCATCAACGAGAATTGAACATTTTTAATGTCAGACTGTAATCAGTACGCCATATTGTTTCAGTTTACGTTCATATCAGAGGCTTGAAATATTGAAACCGTCAGGTTTTATTATCACAATAATAAAATTATAGAGTGCGTTGTCTTTTGATTATATAAAGATTTATTTTCCCCTACATTATTACAGAGAAATGCAAAACTGCGAGATTTGTACTGGACTCAGGCATCTACTGCCGAAATTTTAGACCTTGAAATAAAATACATGCCTTCAGTGGGCGAAAACTCTGATACAAGTGATAAATGGAAATCGGCTTCAATGACTGACGGCGTTATATATTCAGCTTATTTAGACACACGGCCAGAAATAGTAATCGAAGATCGACACCGTGATAAAAGTAATGAGAAAACTTGGGCTGTGATACGAATAATAGCAATATTACCGTCAGAAATGAACGACAAGCCACTGACTTGCTATTTTAAATACAGAGATAACGAAACAACCGAATCTAACATACAGAATAAAAGTTCGTCTAGAGTAAGAGCCATTAAAGAAAACTGGGATCTGAAGTACTCGGCTTTTTTTGTCCTCTGCGATTTAACTCTTCCAATAAATATGAACTACGAAGCCTATTATTACGGACGGCATCTTCCTATGAAAGTTGCTTTAGGATCTACGGATCATGAGGACTTGAATCATTTGGAATTTATCGATATTCATTATCCCGAGACTGGTATAACTCAGACAAACAAAGTAGCAGATAAATTTTTGGCTCTTTGCGGACCTGGTGAGTCACTGATGCTAAAATTGAAGAAATTTATCGCTTTTTTTTTTCACCTATAAAATTTGATTTCAGTATTTCATCACGAGTACGACCGAGCATTGCACCTCGTTGAATACATCGAGTATTACTTGATGGTCGGAGTCGATCATTTCACGTTTTACAATGCATCAGTTTCCCCGGAAGTGGCCAAAGTCTTCTCATACTATGCTGAGAAAAAATTAGCGACAATTCTCGAATGGAAATTACCGTCAATTTATAAATTTGAAACGACTCTGAGACTAGACGGAATGTTTGCCGCGATAAACGATTGTCTTTACAGAAGTTCGTTTTATAAAAATTACAAATACGTTTTGGTATCTGATACAGACGAATTCATCGTACCGAAAATAGACAAGGATGTCAGGGAGCTACTCAATTTTCTCGATCCTTCACGTACTTCCGGCGTTAGAAACAAACACTCATCATTCAAGTTCAGAAACGTATTTTTTTATCTCATGTACGAAAATGATGAGACGGACCGTGATCCAGGTAAACTTTTATCAAATCCGATATCAACTTAGCGGCTTCTTCATTTTTTTTCTTTCTTTCGCTTCAATTCACACGTTACATTAGATAACATCAAACTTTGATTGGAGAAAAAAAAAAAAAAAAAAATGAATTATGAAGGTGCGGGTCGATTGAGGAACTCAATTCCTTGATTCAACTCAAAATGTATTTTATTCTGTACCATAATTAAATGGTACAGAAATAGTGAAAAAATTAGTATTATTCTTCTTTTTCATTAGCACTTTCTGCACATTTCATTATAATTTGATTACAGACGTGCCTTATCTGTATCTACAAGCAAAAACAGAAAGAGTTGAAATACCTGACGAGCCTAAAGAAACTGGCAAGTACATAGTACGTTCCCAGGACGTAGTCGAGCTTGGAAGTCATAATGTGTGGATGAACCGGCCTGGTCCATCGGTTTTTTCTGATAGTAAGAAATTTATAAGAGAATAAAAAGTGAATAAATAAAATTTTGAGTAATGCAAAGAAATTGAAATAATTGTTTTAGTTTATTAGATCAATTTGTGCTAATCCTATGCCTGGTTCTTTCAGGGTTTGACGAGCTTGTGGTTGGTGAGGATCTGGCTCTTTCTCACCATTATCGTACCTGCGAAGCAGAAACTGCAAGCTGTTATCGCAAACCAACGATAATTGACCGAAGTGCACACAAGTATACTAAGAAGCTTGGTCAAAGAGTTGCCAAAGCTTGTAACGATATATTCAAGGAATCTGGATGCCCAGCTCCGACTGACTGATCAACTCACGTTCAATTGCAGATAATTCATGGTCGTAAGAAAGTCTGGTGTATTTTGTGTATCAAAATGCATTTTACGTACTCTCGTATAATAGAACGCGGATTATGTACCTGATCTTTGAATTACATTTACATACATGGGTAATGAATTAATCATATAAAACCTGTAGTACGTGTTACACATACGTGGGATATTAATATGAATGAAATGAATTAATCAAATTTATTGTACATAAATAAAATACTATATTGTATTACAGCAAGGTGTACTAATAATTCATATAATAATATATGTATATGTAAATAAATGTGTATGAATAAATCGGCTCCATTGTTAAAAATTTAATCACTTTACGACCTCAAATAAAGCCCACCCACTATACGTACGTGACTCTATCTTTATTTGTCCTTTCCGGGATGTTTTCAGAGGTTGCCTATATCACCCTCTAGGCAGGGCTAATTGCAACCTGTCATTCTCAGGTTCTATTTAATTTATTTAAGTCGTGGGTTAACTGGAGCCGCAGCATCGACCGAGACCGCGTTAATTATTTCAGGTTTAATTGCTTGTTTTCACTATTGTAAACCATTTTTTTATTTCCTTTTTTTTTCTTGCATTTTCGTCTTCCTCTCACTGAAACAACGCTTAGCTAGAAATTAAATTTCTTACGTACCTTTTTCTATCGCGAAATATTCGTAATCAAAAGATGTTCATTTCCTAAACACGAAACGACAGAAACATTGGAAATTGATAATTACTGACATAGGTACATATACCTACTTCGAAGTGCAAAAAAAAAAAAAAAAAAAAAAAAGGGTTTCACATAATTTGAAAATTTTCAGCTGATAATCCATGTCGAGATTAAATTTGATGATAATAACAACACTGAATGGTTCATGAAGCAAAATGTGATACCGGTGACTGAATATTGCTCGGGCAACGTCCTAAAAGCTGTTTTCAAATCTAAATTCAATCTTTACATCTCATTTCAGAAGAATCTGTCATATACGAGTATGAGGTGGAATTTCAGTCACCCTGAACGGGTTTCTCTGACAGAAGCTGGGATCATTTTTTTTTTCAAAGCTAAAAATTCGAAAGCCAAAGCTTATATCCACGAATTTTGGCACTCGTCATATATATATGACAGGAAAAACGAAAATACCAGTTTCAAGAATATTATAAATTTTTCTTTTTCAACCCATGCGTATTGCTATTGAAATAAAAATATAAAATTGATTCATTCTAGCCTGAATAATACGGGCTTATACTGCGACGACGCATGATGAGAATCATATATAGAATAAACTTGGATAAATTTTTATTTTTTATTCATTATTTGTAACTTTATTGTAGATGAATTATTACCGAATTGGTGCAGTATATATTATATATTATATATTGCTGCGCGAACGAGCGGTTTATTTTTTCGCAATATTTTTATATTCTGTTCTTAAATTTTGTGTTTTTTTTTCATTTTTTTTTTTTTTTTTTTTTTTTTTTGTGAATAACAAATTCAAAGTTATATATGGGAAAACTCTGACTTGAGAGATTTTTATTTTATTTATTATTATAGCGTCGAGGGCTTACTGTTTGCCTGACAGAGTCTTGGTCCCTTCGTGTTCACTCGCGCTATTTCAAAGTGTATTTTCAAGAGAAAGAGATTACAGCGACGTGTGATTTTTTTTCCATAAATAAAACAAAAAACAAAAAAAAAAAAATGAATAAATAAAAAAATCGAAGAAAATGCAGAATAATGTAATACAAAATATAAGAAAAGTTAAACTAAAATATGATTATCTCTGCATCGGCAATATTTTTAGAATAAAGAAATTTTACTTAGTACTTCGAAACCGCAGATAAAGTCAACGAAATTTATATCAAATTTGGAATTGAATGGTGGCGGTTCAATATAATGATAAGAAAGAAAGAATCATTATTTCACCCTTCGCAAAGCCCTAAAAGACATTTCGATCTTCAGTAATCTGACCCCTGTTAGTGGATACAAATGGCTGTGGTCTGCTCTGGTTCGTTAAGGGTCAAAAGACCCTCAAATTTGGTGTTGGTTAAACGGGGGTCTAGCGACTTATTCACGAGGAGAAACCCTCTCGGGACTATGTCCTGACGGTTGTCATATTTTATTTCTTTGCGGCAGGTGAACTGCGAGACTTTTATGCCGATTAAATGACAGCGAAATATTGTCATATATACATAAATCTTAGTAAAAGGTTTCCTATTTTCAACCGAGAAATATCTGAAGTATTCAATCTCCTCATGCAGAATTTTTTCAAGTCTAATTAACACTTTGAAATTAATTGAAAGAAAAGAAAAAAAAAAAAAAAAAAAAAAACAGACGGAAATTCAATTAAAAAACGTGGAATTAATGATCACAAAAAAAGATTTAAAAGAATAAAAATTGCCATCGTATTATAAAAACGCGTGGATTTCTCAACCCAGATCGAGTATCACTTACTTGAATGAATGTAAAATAACTGGATCGACGGAAACGACGAGAATCCATAATGACGTTAATCAGAAAATTGCAGGGGTTTAGTTATTCCTCGTAAGCCGTGAAAAACGTCAGCTGCAATGCAAAATTTTTCGCCATATCTTTGACAGATCCATAGCTGATGATGGATGATATTTTTTAATATAAATATGATAAGACTTATACAAGTACCAAGAATAAAAGGAGTGATTGAAAATAGACAAAGCCACCAGCGATGATGAGTTTCATTTAGATTTATTCAGCTTTATAAACAGACTCATTATTTCAGGCAATAAAATTAATGCGAAAATTTTATTTTTTTTATAATAGTTGTAGCTGAAGATAGTGATTATCAAATTGAACAAAATATTCCTGGTAAAATTGACCGATTAATTTTATCATCAAGTTGTCGTATCAGCAAAACTGAAATAATGAATCTGAATTTAAAGAAGAAGAACAACAAGACGAACTACTAAATGGGACTAAATGGAACTCTTAAAAAATAATGCAGAGAAGCAAAGACTTGGAATAAAATGCAAAGCGGTTTACCTCGGGCGGAGTTGTTGCAGAAAAAAAAACAAAAAAAATGAAAAAATAAAAAATTCTCAAGATTGGGTAATTTGTCCCCAAGGGCACGTCTGCACCTTTACCAACCTGCTGAACCGCGGGTATCCCGGATTATAGTTATGTCAACTCTGGACGATCCGTCTGATCCCAGTCTTTTCTTGAGAGAAATAAAAAAATAAAAATAAAAAATACGAAGGAAACAACACCCTGCAGTATAAATAATGATGTCATAAATTAAAGCGATGTACTACGTGTTTCTTTTATTTTCATTCACATTATATTATATCGATGAAGACATTAGACGTTGTGCGAGAGTAAAAGCTCTGCTCCTAATTACTCGTTAATATCGATTGACCCAGCCGATAATCGTACTATTATACACCCAACACCGTAGCTAAGAGGAAAAAGACTGCTTGTGTATTTAAATCGCAATAACTATACAAGGAATAACGTTGCACGTTGTTAAGACCTAATTGATTAGACACTAATTCGGCGAATAGTAAAGGGCAATTTTCGCTTATGGGGTAAACAGAAATTGGCATTGTAATAGAAATGGTGATATGATCAATTCTGATGGATCTGCTAGGCCGACGATGAGCCTTGGACTCTCTTGCTACGCGAAATTTTACCGAATTAGAACTGACCCAATAAGTTGATTCGCAATTCTTATCAATCTATCTAGTGGTACTTATCAATTTATCAAACGATGTATGGACACGTATTAAACCCACAACGCACGGTCATTTTACTTACGACTTTTTTCGACAGAAATAAATAAGTCCCTCCTAAATTGAATTATTTTTCATCCAGTAAGCGAACGAGTGGCTAAATTGCCCAGCCATTATAGAATATTGAAAAAAAAAAAAAAAAGATTAATTGCCAAACGATAAACGAGGTATTTCTTTATATTGTTAATTTTAATAGCGAGAATCATTTTCCGACCAGCAAATTCTATTTTTATTTAAAATCTGCCGAACGTTTTACCTTCTCGATGACTTATATAATTTAAACTGATAATTATCTGGGGGCGGATATATATTGTCTATAAATAAAATATCCTCGTTATAGTGAAGAAATGCGGGCTGGCCATCATACCTCGGAATTCTGTCATTATTGCACATTTTCATCTGAACTTGAGCGATTGAAAAAAAAAAAAAAAAAAACCTATAGTCATGTAGGTAGTAAAAATTGTGCAAATATTGGAAAAAAATGTTTGACCCAATTTCTAATGCTGATTTAAATTCAAAAATATGATATCAGAAAATGTAATTCAGAAATATTTAATTATAGCTTTCCGAGAAAACGGGCAATCTTGATTTTTTCTCAGATATTTCCACGAGAAAGATTATTCTGACTTATTCTATATGAATAAATAAATTTATTACTGAACGAGACAGTGCGAGTCCGAGTGTTGTGACTGTTTTAATTTAAGTTATAATAACTAGTCGTATAAAACTCTCTGGGGTGTTACGGTTCAATTATACGACAAATTGGGTAACTTTCTGCGCTTTTCGAAGTCGGGTTTACATGGATTTTTGGATTACACATAATGCAAGCGCTTAATTAAAATCTCGGAATTTTTTTTCAAACGGATTATTGAACCTGGTGTAAAAAATATCTATCAGACTTATTCGTCCTTGTCCGAACTTTGACCTTTTCAATTTTCTTCGCCGTATCGATAAATGATCATTTAGTTGCAAACGAGCTATAACCACAGCTCAACATTTGTGGCGAAATGATGCAGTGGGCGAGCATAATATGTGAAATCTCAGTGAGATTGCCATGAGATCAGACGGGGGCAAGCAGTTATCTGCGACTGTGTGGACCAGTGATGACCTTCGGGGGAACCTATACCTTAAAAGGTGCGTCACGATCTGAAATTCTGGCGCCACCGTATTTAATTTGTCAGTTTTAAAATTAGTTGCTGCTTTACCATACATTTCGGAACACCGCGAAATATAGGTACTCTATATACATATATATAGGCGAGGAAATATTCTCGTTCGAGAACTTTTTCGAAAGGTTCTTTTTTTCTTTTTCGGACAACAAGGGGCAAATATAAATTCCGCACGCGTTGATTCGTTATTGGAAAACTGTCGACGAGTTGGATATTTTAAGAGGATATATAACTTGTCTTAGATTCTTCTTTTAGTTTTACGATTAGCTGCGCAACAGCAGAAATTCGTATCGCATATTGTCAGAATAGTTTTTGTTCAATTTTAGTAACTAATTACTTTAAACGCTTTGAAATTTCACAGAATTAATAGCTATACTTGATGCTTAATTAAATTCTGCAACTATAGAATTAATTCACAACAATAAAAATTAAATTTTCTACTTCCTGATCTATTGAGTCGTTTGCCTTCATTAGCAGAAAATAATGGGAAGTCAGCTATCCGTTATATAATTATAAAGTTATGAAGTAAAAAAAAAAAAACGTAGTAAAAATCCGATGGTCATTCAGTCGAATATTTTTGGAGTAAAAAGCGACGATTTATCAATCGATTATTTCAGCCCATATAAGTTGAAGTATCTAGGATCATTATTTCGTTTATTTTACTAAAAAATTTTCATTCTAGGATTTAGCTTTCCGGATTTTCCATATTCTATATAATATACAGTCTTAGGGATTTCCTTAGATTATTTAGTTTACAGATGGGTTCATTGTTAAAATTACTATGGGAATTTCCTCTTGGTAGAAATGGAGATTTCTAAAATCTCCCGTAAGTATATAGTTGGAGACGAAACAGCGTAAATAAAAGTGAATCTCTTAGCAAATTAGTATTTCAAGGATAAATCGGTATTTCAGTCGAGTAGAAAGTCCGCGATAATCCTAGTAAAGTTATCGCTATCGTTCTCATCCGCATCGGGGATCAGTTAGATGAAGTAAGAAAATTAGTGCCCTACAACTTTTAGTATACAGATCTGGTGAAGCTAATGCTAGCTGGAGGGAAACTAATTGTGAGAACAAAATAAAAAAAAATAAAAAAAAAAAATGTAAAAAAAATGTAAAAAACGAAAAAGATAAGAGAAAAAAAAAACTTTAATATAATTTTGTTTGTATTCGGATATCATAATTTTGAGTAAAAAATTTTCGCCTCAGGGAAATAGGTAGGTTGTGTAGAATTTCAAAGATAAGAGAAAGACCGTAAAACAAAACTGAGCCTTAAGTTATAAAATACAATACGAGATACAAGTCTTCCTCTTCCATTTTAAGATTTGGAAATTAAATAACAAGACGTCGTAATTTGTTAAAATAAACAAACCGAATAAAACTCGTTTAAGTTGTTCGGCTGATTCCTCAAATTACGTAATAATTACTTATACAGCATCGTAAGATTAGAATTTGGTTATTGTATAGTAAATACAGATAAACCTTTCGTTCAACCACCGAGAACCGGTATTATAGTTATATACCTCAATAATTTTCAATCGAGGTTTCACCGATTGCGTGTTTTAAATGTGAATGTGTAATGCGATAGCATTGCGCAAATAAGTGTTTTCGACGAATTTAAACCGATGGAAATGTTTGGACAATTGTAATTACTAATTACTACATATCATTGAATTTAATCAGAGTTTTAAAAGTCTTCACTTCGAGAATAGAAGAAGACATATAAAACTCTGATAAAATTACCCATTTTTTTTTTCTTTCTTGTTTTCGTTCTTTATTTATTTATTTTTTTTTTTTTACGGTGTTTTAGTATAAACGTGAAATCAAAAAAGAAAAAGGAATGAACGATCAAGTTTTCTTTGAAATAAACGATTGATCGATTAACACTAGGGTAAAGTGCGGAGAGATGCCGAACTTTTTGGAGAAAATTGATAACTGCTACAAAAATAGATATTAACAAACGTATTTAACCAGTTCACTGGCAAGGGCACATATATGTGCAAAAAGAAAAAGTGCCACAACTGGTAATGGCATATATATGTGCAGCATGGGTATCTCTGTCAGTTTTGAACGGAATTGCATCAAACTTGATGTTCTTAAGTTTTTTGGGCTTCATATTGAATGAGAAATTATTTCCTTTCACCAGTTTTGGCACAAAACGTTGATTTCGGGTCCACCAGTGAACCGGTTAATAGTGACTATTCTTCAAACTATGTTCTACAATGTGGGAAGAACGAAAAATTGATAGAATTTTATGTTCATATAAATTATACATCAACAAAAAACAGTGAAAAGCGGCATCTCTCCCGCACTCTATGGGAGAGATGCCGCAGTTGTACGAGAGAAATACAATACGGTTTCGAATGCCTTTTTCGGGCATCTAGTCTTCCACAATTGTTGCACAACTGTCGAATCGAATACTGCACTTTTTACATCTGATTTAGTCGTCGGTTGCCTTTATTTTATATTAATTTTTCCAACATTCGCCAAAGGAACTGTTACTTGTTTCCTGGATTTACCCGATGAAAGAGAAGAAAAAGGAAAAAAAAAAAAATTGCTAATGAAACGTACATCTCAAATTGGGCTCAAGGAAGTCAGTAAAACCATAACATTTATGAAAACTGTAACGAGGATAGTGATACCTGCATAAATAGACTCCCCGCGTGAAATTTCAACGAGCCAAATTCTTCAGTCTGCCATTACTTTCCTCTTTGTGCGAATTCGATCGTAAAATCGATTTTCGCCTGCTTCATTACTCTAGTACTAAACATAGATCATAATCGCAACACCATTTGACAGCAAATCTCAGATACATGAGAAATGCGGCATCTCGCCCACTGCGGCATCTCTCTGCACTTTACCCTAATTGGCTAAAATTTGATGATACCTACTTGTGAACATTTTGTAGTGTGAAAATTTCGTTAATTGACGGTGAAGCGATATTAGCTCAAGTATAAAGTCTGGAAATCTCATCACCGTAATTCAACGGAGTCGCTCAGATTCCTTTGGATATAAATTAAATTCAACGATAGACCATTTCAGCCCAAAGCCGATGATATTACTTCTACCTTATATATATACCATGGAGTTTCTTGCGCAGACAAATGCGTCCATTATTCTACCGATTTGCATAGAATACTCGCTCCGAAATGTACATACTATAGATTCATACTTCGCGATTACATGCATCCACGAGAAGCTTCAGTTCTTTTTTCTTTTTTTGGTTTCTTTTTCAAGTTACAAAAAAATTCACAAAATTGATTGAAGTAAAAAATCTAAAAAAAAATAAGACATCTCGAATGCAGTTTGAAGATTTTTTTAATCTTACCAAAAGTTGAATTATACGAACGACTCCATGGGTTATTCCCAGTCCTCGATCGCTTACCATCAATTTATGTCCTAGTTTTATTCGTTTGTATAGAAAATGGCATTTCGCTTATGATTCATTCTGGTAAATTCCACTTTTAACTAATCGACTTGTGTGCCGTTGGACAGAAAAAAGAACGAGATAGAAATCCGAGTCTTAAAGAACGTAAAAATATCTCTGGATTAGTAAGTCTCGAAAAAATAAATTCAAGTAGGTATAATATATTCGCGAATTTGGAAAGATTAAAGGATACATTTTTTCAAAGTGTATTTTCAAAATCGAAGAATTCATTTCCGCCACAGAACCAAATATCGGTATAATAAAATCAGCTCTGTTAATATCTCATATCTGTTATACATAAAAATGATAATAACGACAACGACGATGATAACAGTATTAATTATGCTAATACATACGGTAAAATCAGAAAATAATAACCAACGATAGCACGTTGATCAACGGGAATTATTATTAAACTCGGGGAAAGCAAAGAGAGTCTTACAGAGTTTATTACAATATATTAATAATCTCCATGGATTATCACCTACGGAATATAAAAGCAACGGCGTAGTTCGTTCGGGGTAGACGACCCAATAAACTTTGGAGGAAAGCTGAAACATCGTTTCAAGAGAAGAAGAAGAAAAAAAAAAACTTATCATAAAAGTAAAAAAAAAAAAAAACGGAATCTATAATCTGTATTGAGATTTTGTGATATCGAGGTAGTATAGAAGCGTCGCAAAATTAGATTTTATCCATAAATTGATAAGAAAATCCTAACCAATACTTGAAGATTTTTATTTTTTCTTCCTGCGCAAAATCAGATTATGTATCCATAAAAAGCCAAATCTCTTATTGTTGTCTACACCGCTGCTCTGGGTGAGCCTCGGCCTCTTTCTTTATTAACTTCATCTCTCGGGACATAAGGGGTAGCTTTCTGAATCTCATGCGCTTTATCATGGACCACAAGAGATCCTTAAGGTAATAAAGAGACACGGATTTTCTTCGTAAAAATCACGCTACGGTCTTACGTCTATACTAGCGAAATATTTTACAGGCTTGAATTTTTTTCGACTCTGAGTGTGAACAATGAGAGAAAGAGAGAGAGAGAGAGAGAGAAGGGCTAAAAAATTTTGAGAAAAAATTGAGCCCATGTAAGTGTAGACTAATTGTAAGGTTTCCAATTAGATACTTTGCCAAAGTGAAAGATTGCCGAGGATTCGCGATTTAACAGACTATTAACATTTGCTCGTTAAGGGAAAATGTAACCGTGTTGTTTGAGCCAGAAAAGTAGTTGGGGATCAAGAAGAGGTAATAAAAATGTTGGTTAGTGCACTTTGGCGAAACCGTTGGGGGATAAAGACAATTAACTTTTTGGCGTGTGATATATTCTTTCTGTAAAGCATATATATAGGTTGCGAGATTGAGCAGTAATGTATATTTATTTTTCAACTGTATGAATAGGTATTGTCATATAATGATGAGTTTGTCCCGAAGAAGAAGTTTTTCTGATGATATGGAAATTCGATTTGTTTGAAAGTTCGAAAACGTCTTTCAGAAAAGCCGCTTAAATCTCGCCGCAAACTCAATATTGCTTTAAAAAGTCCGAATGGTTCGCGTCGCAGTTCTTATTTTTCAAATTCGATTAAGGTATTTCAAATTTACGATTCCAAACATTATGACCGAGCGATAATCCACGAGTTTGAATGAATATATACTAAGCAGGAGATTCCCGCGATTTTTAGAACTCTCTAAATATTGACCCAGACTTTGCGGAAGATTTGGTACAGTGCAAAAATACTGTAACAGTTTTATTCTGTTTCTTCTTAACCCGCAAGTTTAACTTTACTTTATCTAACCCCCGGAACTCTCAAATATGTCGGATAACACGTGCCAGATGGAAATGAGACTAGGAAGCTTTTTCACGACCGAGTTACTCTGTTTGCTTCTGTGCGCTCTTTATTACTTTCTGAGTCACTGCAGGTTCAAATTCGCCGAGAATAATATATATATAATAACGAAACGATGCAGTATAGCGATGAAAAAAATATACTTAAAATCTAGAGAAAAATTGAAGAAAAAAGATGGAGAAAGAAAAAAAAAAAAAAAAAAGATTCAGACTTATATGGAAAGCTCTACTTCGCCAAATCATTTATTTTCACCAAAATGATCATGAATAAATGACATTAACAAATAGTCGAGAAGTAAGCAGGTCTGTATAATTGTATACGAATATAATATATTGGTCATGTTCAAAGACGCGAGGATTTATTTATTTAAATTATTTTTATAAACTGCGATGTGGTAAATTTTATTCCTAATCTTATAGGTGTGATATTTTAGCGTCTAAACGTACCTATACCTATACCAGAAATAGTCATATTTTTATACCGTTTTAGTTTAGATATTATTCTCAGTTCTTGGAAACGATTTTACACAGATCACTGACCAGTGCTGATAGTTTTATATTGAAATCATAAAGTTAGGTATAAAAATTCGCAGGCTCAGATATTATATATATATATCTGCTTTCGTGAAAAATTTTATCGATATAAATTAGACGATAAAAAAAATCATGGGTGCATTTCAGATGTGAGAGTTAAATGTCTGTCACAGTTTCCGGTTGCGTAAAAAAAAAAAAAAAAAAAAAAAAATTTATTCAAACTAATCAAATGGCAGCGCGGTGACGTAGATTTTTTTATTACATGGCAAAAGGCATTTTCTAGTGTAGCTCTAATACATCGGTTGAAGTACTGTTATCACTGTGTATAGTCCATTACAAGATATTTGCTTACCACTTTGCATGGGTAACTAATCGACGCTGCAGTAAAGCTATGCTTCGCGGAATTTATTTTTCAGGGAAAAGTTGTGCATTTCAGCAATCGTATATATCTACGTACGTATCGCAGGATTAGTAGTTCGGCTTAGGCAAAATGATTCTGGAATTTTATCGCTTTCCATGATTTTTCGGAAAACAATCGAAGCATCCGGTCGAAAAAAAAAAAAAAAAAAAGGAAAAAAGAAACACGTATTACTACGTGAAAAAGACAGCTAGGCAATTTTCCTTTATTACTCCGGCAGTAAACCGTGAGAACGGAAAAGTTTTATTAGTCTATAATATTTATTTATTATCCTAGAGCTGGGAAGAAGTTAAGCCTATAAAGAACTGCACAGGCAATCTACACATAAAACATCGATACAACAAAAGATGAAAAAATAAAAGAAAAAAATAGAGTTACTGAAACAAGAAATAATTATTCCGTTTTATTTTTTTTCCCACGCTCAATTTGGCGTGGAGAATTTTTCTGAACCTGTATTAATCCCAAGTTTTAATTGCAAGACTTATTTTTGTACACTACGAATTTTTGATGATCTATTTTTCCACGATGTAAAGTAAACTGCGTGGATTTATGAACTCTGACGTATCCGTCCGGACTCCGATTTACTCCTGACTTGGAATGAGTTAATTTCCAAGTAGGTAATGTTTATTTAAAAATATCGTTATTCCTGGTCAAGGAATTACCTGCAGCTGAAACAGCAATGTAGCAAACCTATTTTAGAAATAGGCATATTTCATCAACCGGGTCGGACAGCCTGCGGACGTGTGTAGGATCCAATAACCATCAGGGTAATCTGTAACAAAATAGATTAATCAGATTGACCCAGTAATTAAACTTTTATGGTAAGAGCATTATTTAGAGCTAGAGAAAAGTACGAAATTGTGAAAAAAAAAAAAAAAAAAATTCGAGGGAAACAAAATGAGATAAACTCGGATAAAGGGAGATGGACGGATCATTCTTCACGAAAGAAACTCAAATCTGATGAGATTAAATCAAAAGATTTATATTCTCCTATATCTACGGCTTGGGGAATTCTTTGATATTTTGATGCATTTTGAGGTCGAATCGAAATACGTTGTGATTTTTAGCCAATAATTATTCCATTTAATTCAAAACTCAGAATGAGTTACGGAGGTATAAATATTAGTTCGTTATATTACTTTCGTATTGGAGGAAAATACAGCTGAATGTAAACGAGCGAAAGAAGTGGAGTAATATAAACTTCGAGTGAAATAATACGCAGTGGATTTTCCTAATTCTAAACTTACGTAAGGATTTCCGAATTTCGATTAATTAACGAATATATTTAAGTGAGCTTCTTCAATCTTTCATACCTACGTTAAGAAAAGCTGCTTTGAAAAAAATCTCAACCGCATTCATTTTTGACGAAAAATATAATTTTCAATTATTTTTTTACCCGCACATGTATTGATTTGTCGCCTGGATCATGTGAAAAAAAATTGCTATTATTTCAATGATCGTCCAGCGACGTCAGTATACTCTGGATCATCCATATAGCGTACAGCAAGCCTGATCGAATTACAAATGAAAAACAGTGACCTAAACATTTAGGGATTGAATTTCTAGTTGATCTATGATATGGGCGTGAATCTATAAAGCCTGGCAAGTGGCATGTGTTCGTCTAAACGCGAATGAATATTGCATTAGTAAATATTTATAAAAAAATGACACGTGGCTGTGAAACTTTTCTATTCATCTATCAATTATATACTTATTATTTAATATTCGTATATGTTAATTACTGCGATTGAACGATCGACCGGAACTTGGCAAAATAAATGTCAACGGGGTGCAGTAGGGTGGGTGTACGTCGTCAACCGTATACTAAAAATATACACGTCGATGTGTGTACATAGATATTCGGTTATAGATTTGAAGCTAAAATTCGGAAAAACGAAACGGCGGCGTGATGCTTACAGGAAACGCGAAAATACGTAAAACTGTCGTCATAATATGTTCATTGCCAACGAATCGACCGAAAAATTCTAGATCGTGTACAATACATGTTTGTTTTTTTTTTTCTTATTTTTTTTATTTTTTTTTTTTTATAACAACCAGAAATAAACTCGAACAGTAATCGTTTATTCATAGAATAATAGTAAATAGAAGAACGGATATGTCAGAGGCGGTAATTATTTTCGGAAATTCAACGAAGTAGTTCCGCGATAATAATTGTTCGATGATATAATTCTCGTCACTTGGAGAAAATAAAAATTGATCAAAAATAAATGTAATCTTAAATGTGAAAAAAAATTATATGGATCAAAATTATTGAAAATTTTATTTTGCTGAGATCAAAGAAACTTTTGGTGGTAAATACGTCATTAGAATATATCGAATGAGGAATATACTGCGGGGGCGTAAAACACCAAACTTTAGCGCGAATAAGGAGAGAATCGGTGAACCGAGTACGCCGTAACTATTACGGACTTTTATAGAGTATGGTGTTTGCGCGGGCGCACGGAAATCAGCCCCATCGTTCTCCCCCACCAAATCAAGATCCCCATGCTCTGAGAGCCACGCGTTTGAAGGCCGACGAAGAAGTCCGATCAAATCAAACTCGGCATCGAGATGCGTCGGTCGTGGTCAGTGACAAATTGCTAACAAAGATCACTCGATGTGACTAACAAGTGTTAGAAAATAGTAGATTTTGAAAAAAATTTACTCATCTTTCGCCGAAAAAAATTCGAGGCTGCAAATAAAGTGAAAAAAAAAAAAAGTGAAAAAGTGATAAAGTGATAAAAAATTCATTTTTCTCATTCCAAATCGTGTCACGAAGCAGTGGAGTTGAATTGATCGACTTTTAATAAAAAGAAGAAATTCTCGATCATCAACAGGTGAATTTTCATTTTTATTTTTATTTTTATTTTTATTTTCATTTTCATCTCATTTTCTTTCAAATGACTCAAATTACGAGAAAATCGACGTGCAAAAATTAAACGATTTACATAAGTATCAGAGCCTAAAAATAGTGGAGTTTAAATTTCGGCCTTGATCGATTGTTCGTCATGTTTTGTCGACAAGAATTTATTAGTGATTTGATATTTTTTTTTCCGTGGGTTTATACCTCGTTGATTGCTAACTGATAGCGTGATTGAGTTATAAGAGGAATATAAACGTTTGAGAGGACCCATTGCAGACTTGATCTGAAATCCGATATTTATTCATCTGTGGTAGATTTTTATCAAAATTTTCAGGTGAGGTGCTCGTCGTTTACCGAACTTCTCTAGCCTCTGACCACACATTATACTGTCGACTGACCAGCGAATAATTGATGGGAACAAATGGGGACCGGTTACATCAGCGCTACTGTTAAGTGACCGCCAGAAAAAACGGTCACGTTAATGCTTCAAATCTTGTTAAATTTTGAAAAATTGACGCTTATTAAAATAACTGGGATATTCGTATAGATCCTTGATGTCTTTGATCTTTGATCTTTGATCCTAGTTTTAATTTAACGTTATATCAGAGGCTGCTAATTATTTTAATAGAGATTTTTTTTTTTGTGTTTCAATAATGAGTCATCAGCTAGTAATTTATTTTCATTATTTTTGAAACAAAGTTGTTCATTTATATATTCCCGGATCTGATGGAAAAGCCGATATTTTTATAACTCTGAATCATTGAGTGACCAATGACCGAGGTAATTTATTCATCATTTGGAAATACGATTTCCTAGATACGAGAGACGACGACGATATAAATGACCAGCCGAATCAGACGACTGTTACGAAATGACTCTCGGAAGATGAAAAAACAAAAAGAAAAAAAAAAAAAAAAAAAAACGAAAAAAGAACGCGTTTGACATTTGATCGTAAAGAATTGGTGCTGCAGGAAGCTGAGAATGGGATCGTTAAATAAAACACGTTATTCTTAAAGAAAGAAGAACAAAAAAGAACAACTCATCCGTATTGTTTGTCGCTGTAGGAATCGATTCGTCGCGTCGTCATGTCGTTAGAGACATTTGTTATCACAGAAGAAAAAAAAAAAAAAAAAAAAAAGAACAAATGGGCTTTTCCAGAAAGACATATCCCCGAATGATGACAATTTGGACAAAGTTATATTCCCTCGAATATCCAACAATATATTCTAATCATAAATAAAAGTAAATCCACAGGCTTATAGCTAACGACTTCCTTATATACCCACAGTTATTTTTTATTTTTTGTATTCTTCACAGCCAACTAATTTCGGTAAATTTATTCAATTTTCAGATACCCAGCTTACACGTGGTTCCAAATTTAAATGGCAGCTGTCAGGCGATGAGAAAACTCCGAGAAGAAGAACCTAGCTGCCAAAATTTTCAGCTAGATGATATCTGGATCACGTTAAGATTTACATAAAATCAAACAATGTAGTTTGGAAATAGCCTAAGATTTATTAACGATTAAATAATAAACACACACGATCACACACACAGTGGAGAAAAAAAAAAAAAAAACAAATCAGTCAATTGAGTCATCATGAGTCTCGATTGGTTACACCGTAAATTAATGATCAATAAACAAATAATAACAAAACCATTACGTAAGCGAACTACTGCAGTCACTTCAAGTCGTTGATATTGAACTGGGGAACTATATCGAATCGATTAACAAACCTTTATACAAGATGTTTGAAAATGGCACAAATTATATACCATCATTTCCCAAAGAAATGATAGGTAATATTATTCTGGCGGATAATGAATCGCTCAGAGAAGCCTACTACAACTATTCAAGAACAGTTGCTGAGGCCATTACATCTGAAGATAATTCACGAAGAGATCCACTCTACGTCGTAATACCCATAACTATTGTTTACGTAGCGATATTTATTACCGGTGTAGTCGGTAATATTTCTACTTGCGTTGTTATAGCGAGGAACAAATCAATGCACACAGCTACTAATTATTATCTATTCAGTTTGGCGATATCTGACTTACTGCTATTGGTGTCTGGCCTCCCACCAGAAATGTATTACATTTGGTCTCAGTTCCCTTACGTTTTTGGTGAAATTTTTTGCGCGATACAAAGCTTCGCTGCCGAGACATCTGCCAATGCAACAGTATTAACTATTACAGCATTTACAGTTGAACGTTACGTGGCAATTTGTCACCCGTTCATATCTCACACTATGTCGAAATTGTCACGTGCTGTAAAGTTCGTTGTAGCAATTTGGCTCCTAGCTCTTGGCTTGGCGATACCACAAGCCATACAATTCGGCGTAGTTTATAATGTCCACGATAATGGGACGATCATTGAAGACACTGCTCTGTGTACTGTCAAATGGAATCTACTCGAACATGCCTTCGAAATATCTACTATGCTATTCTTCGTCGCACCAATGACGATCATCACGGTTCTTTACGTACTGATTGGCGTTAAACTAAGAAGATCAAGACTTCTGACAGCTGTCAAGAGGACTTCAATATCCAGTAGCATTAACCACGGGGATAGTGCCAGAGGGAAGACAGCAGCTCAACGCAACGTCATACGAATGTTGGGTAAGAAATTTTACTCAAAATTTTCTATTATTCATTTTTCAAAATTTTCCAAAATTTTCTACGCGTTTATTTTGAGGAAAAACGAGACTCAAATGCCATTAGGTATACGCGAAATGAAATTTCGCAAGAACAGTTACTCGTTTAGAAATACATGAATACCTTGTCAAGCTTGCATTAATCCTTGTGAATTGAAAATCAGATCCTTGAACGTGAGCGAGTGGAATCACGAGTGAATTTGAAACCAACAATGTTGTATGAGAAAATTTAGCTATAATAATCAGACAAAGTTCTTCGCTCCTGCAGGTCGTATTTTAGGGTAGAAATAATCTTCGCTAATTATCGGGCTAGCCTTCCTTGAATAAACAGTAATTATTCAATTTTTTCGGACCCCTTGACAAACTGGTACAATTATCCGAGTAATTCAGCCTATTTCAAGAGAGATTAGACAGTCAAGAAAAATCTACTTGAATTAGTGTATTGATTCATCAATTGTTATCTAAACTGATGAAAATGACGATAATAAATCAGGACAGAGTAGAAGTGATTAGTCTTAGCTCTGATACAAATTTCGGGAGATATCGTTAGTGTATCGATGAAGTTTCTCATCAGTATCGTGTGATCCATTGACCCAAAAAAAAAAACGAGTAGAGAATGAAGGAATAAGTCTACAATCTGAACGATATAAATCGCTCAAGAAAATCCGGTCAGATCTAGTTCGAGTTAAGAGAAAGAAAAGTTCCGATAGAATATATACCTACAGAAATCATTTTTATTCATATATCAATGAATGGTCAGCTTATGGTTGATTGATCTGAACATAAGTTGAAGTACACAATTTCTTGTGTAATATTTGACCGAGAACTTCTAAGGACTCCCTAATCGATTAAGTAACGGAATGAAAAACTTCCGACGAAATGAAACTCCGTGAAACTCGTTACTATAGCACCAATCTAAGTGATACGATGAATCGGGGTCGAGGATATGATTATTTCCAGATTGTATACAACTATATACCGGAAGATAGTTTGACCGCAAGTTTATCTATACAACTGGGAAGGGCGATCACGGAGAGTATAAGAATACTGGTATATATGTATATTTTCGCTCTATTTTTTATGCCGATACAAGATAATCTAAGATTTTCAATCACCGCAAGAGAAAAGAATTTATATGATGACACAGATGGACAGGGTTACGAATTTTATTGAATAAAATTTGATAAAAAAAAAAGTGTAGGCGAGCTATAACGCGCGGAGGGTTATAATATTATAGGAGTTAAAGGCGGTGGAAAATATGATATAATATATCGGCTTACATCAGTATATAGAGAAAGAAAAAATATAGCGTGTTTTCATAAAATGGTTTAAAATATATATATTTCGAGAAAAAAATTTTATTGTCATGAAAGCGCAGGTCTCTTATCCACCTCTTCCCAGGCATGTGATTATATATAACATCGTTCATCATTGTTTGCTAGAACCTTAAACGAAGGCAATAAATCTTCTGTTATTAAATATTTTCATGACGTTTTCTAGCCCCTGGTCGGTGCGTGCGTGTGTGTGTGTGTGTGTGTGTGTGTTATGGAAAGTGGATGTCAAATTAACGCTACTAGAGTTCAGTTTGGACCTTAATCAGTATTAGTATCATCCGTAATCCGGCCAGAACAAACAGATAACAACTAATACTGATCTATTGAGCATCAAGCAGTAGATACGAATTAGACTTGAACGTTTTTATTGCTTTATCAACGAACCACGAAATTCAGTACTACGGTTCATTCAGTTCAGTTAAATTCAATAAAATTTAATTTGATGGCAAATCAGCCGAACGGAATCCAGACCTAATCGTGTACAAAAATTCTTGAAAAGTGTTCAATGTCGAATTAATTAAGCCCTTTTAAATAAAAGGTCAAAGTTTGACTTAAAAAAAAAAAAAAAAAAATCTGCTTTTAAGGTAAATTATATTGTAGTATTCGTCTTTACTTTTTTCAATTCAACAATAATTTTTACACACATCAATTAATCCCGGTGTGAATTGAAAGACAGGGAAGAGAAGCGTTTTGGTCTGTATATAACCTGCCAAAAGCGTAAGAAAAAAAAAAAAAGAAATACGTAACCGAGCTTTCATACGTACAGAAAAGATGAGTCTAACAATAGAGGGAAGTAATATTTAGGAAGCCTGTGTGGCAGAACGAGAAATCAATTGTCTTAGAAATGTCACATCTTGTCCCAGGTGAGCCCTAAAGCTGGTATTAGAAAAGTGAGGAAATAAAAGCGCCATATAAATTTAATTTATAGTCAGAGATAATGGCTTTCGGAGAAAGTCAGGCACGTAAATCAAAACGTCGAGCAACAAGTAGTACTCTGCAATTCGATGTTAAGTATATTCTTTAAAATGGTGACAATAAATCGTTCGCGGATAAATGGTGATAAATGGAAACCAGACGTGAAATAAATACGATATCATCCACATTTATGCTCCATTAACTCGGTGCGGGAATACGAATTTAATATGAGAAAAGATTTTTTAGTTGAGGTGAGAAATAATTGAATTAGCAAATGCCCAACTACTACTAGGACGATTAATATTTCGAATTAGTAATTCGCAAATTATTATGGAATTTATTTATTTTTCCTACGTATTTGAGACGTCATAATGCGGTTCTGATTCACGTAAGCTTTCTTTCTTGATGTCGATAAGATCGCGCCTCGTTTAACGTGTATTTATATACATTGAGACTAAAATACCAGAATACGAAAACGTGTATAGGTATAGGATAACGTGTAGTACGAATATATATAAGGCAGCGTGTCTTTATGAAGTAGGTATGTGTGTGCACGCGGACGTTTAGAAACCGTCAAAGTTCTTTCCTCCGAGTTATTAGTGTGATGAAGATGACAGGGTGTCGCAATTTAAAACTTACTGCCTGGCGCTAACAAGTTTTCTCACTCGGTTTTTATTATACCTACATTAAAAAAAAAAAAAAAAAGATCCAAGTGTTCAAATTCTTCATGGTCTCACTGTTCAGAATAACGATTGACTATATGTATACCTATATACCCCCGCGTACTTGAAGAATATGAATTTATATTTACCAGGGAGAGAAATTTTTGTTTTACTTCTATGTTTTCCTCTCTACTTCGTTATTTCTCTGTTGCTTTTTTAATAAAAAATAGTTTAGAAAGGGGTTCGGAATATGTGAGAAAAATTTATTCCACTTTTCTCACCAGCTTACACCCCCCACATATATATATATATATAAATATGTATTATATGCGGTAGTAACTTGTGTGAACACTGGTTCCTCCTTGGGTTAAAGAAAAACATAAAAAGAAGAATTTTATCGGTGCAGACAAGGGGATATACAGGGAAAAAAACTTGTTGAAAAACACATTCTCCTCCATTACTTTCTCAACCCTTGTACAAAGTTCTACTACCGAAGAATAAAAAATTGCGTTGTAGAGACTGTATATCAGCTGGGTACCAGCGTTCAAGCGATCAGTTAGCCAAAAATCGATTTCTTTTAATGGTATAGTCAGTTTGAATTTGTACGAAAGGTGATTAAGTATTATAAATACGCCATTCAATTTCTCGATCGCAGGTTCGTGGAACGAATTTGAAAATTTTTTTCTCCCTCGGTGGCGAATGGTGGATTAATGGGAATAAATTTAAATAACTGCAGAATTGAAACAGTAGAAGCCGGAATTATCGAAGTACATAAGTTAATGCCTTCGTATAGAGGCAATTTTTGCATTCAAATTGTGGTGGGTACTAAAATAATGGAAAGATATATATGGAAAATTATGGGCATAAAACAGGGGGAAAAAAAAATAAAAGAAGAATATAATTGGAAAAACGTATAGAGAGACAGATTTGCCGATCATAATCCAGAAGCTCGCTGACTATTGCAAAAAAAAAAAAAAAAAAAAAAAAAAAGAAACATCAGAGCAGTTTTTTCGGATATCGATATAACGCCGAAAATTCATAAATAAAAACAGTATAATATATATTCTATCCATATATTACATGAAACATGAAAAAATTCAATTCATTTAAATGTCACCTAAAATATGGCGCCGTTTCGGAACAGCTAACCTTGTCATATCAAAGACATTATATATACTTAGCGATAAAATCGGCCCCGTTGGTATTTCGCCAGATTCACCTCTGTGTCATTTTCATCCCACGCGCAAGTCGAATTGCTCGAAAAAAAAAAAAAATATATATGCCGATTCAATATACTGTTGTGTTATTAATCGCATTTGATTTCGGTTGTTAATTTCCCTTAAATATATTTGTATTCAAAATGTTAACAGCATTCTCCAAGACCGTTTCCCTCGCCCTGAATTATCATCGTGCGACTTTGGTTCGGTCGTGCGAAACACTGATTCTGCTTTTCACCAGCTGGCCTCGATATCATAGCGAATTTGGTATCGGGCGTAACTCAAGTCAGTGAAATCGTAACTTAGGTTGACAACAAAATACGTTTGAGATTTAGACCAGCGTGTATCGCGCCGCCACGGTGACAACGGATTCATGAATCCAGTGGGTCACGAAATTCATCCGAGCCAGAGGAGAAAAATCTTATCCGAGTCGAATACGACACTTCTAAATCCGTTGCATGGGAATTGAACTGATCAATTCGGTACTTACTACTTCGGCAAAACATCCCACGCAATGTTTACGCGATTATTACGCAGCAGAATTTTTCGCACTATTTTTTCCAACGATCTCTCTTCTCTATTTTACCGTTCACTTGCGTTTTCTATAATAATCAATGGCGAGAGTTGATTATTACATATTTAATGACAATCGATTCCCAACAGGTCGTTCCTTATATTGCTATAGACTTTCAGTCACAACGTGGGATTAAATTTACCGTCAAAATCTACACGGCGCTGGTTGTAAAAGAAAATTTATATCTTTGCCTAGGATAGCTACGTAATTATTAGCCCTATAAAAAACGAGATACTGTAAGACTAAAACGTTGATAAGATTGTCAAAACTATGGCCTAATTCACTCGAGAATCATAACTCTTCTTTGAGCCCAAATTACTATAACACCGTAAATTTTCTTACTAACAAAAAATTTATTTCCAATATTTTCGAGCCTGCTTTATAATTCTAGGTCACTTTAGATCCGTTTAAGATCACCCTGACACACGCGGAGACGGTGTGGGCACAGCGGTCTTTCAATATTACGTATTTCAGGATTTTTCAAGACCCTGAAATGCCGCAGGCTATAGACAAGCTATACTGATACGAAAAACGTGAGGGATATGTTACAGGGCTACGTTCCCACCAATTTTGATTATTTTACGAGCGAGTGTTATAACTTATAAGAGAAGAGGAATTTTTTGCTCATTTATTTCTTGAATAATAAAGAAAATACGAAACTGTTGATTATTAAAGTTCAATTCCATCGTATTTCATGATATGACGTAAGCTGCGTATATAAGACGCTTTGTTTCCTCGCTGTCAACTATCTGCGGATTTCATTAACATACAAATCCTCTTTCTGTTTGGCGAAACAATCGGTTTGGGAAAAGATAGAGTTACGATTACGCGAGTCATTGTTTTTTATACGCGAAAATCCCTTCGGATAAATCATGGTAAGATAATGAAAACAAGTACGTATGTCTACCTATTCGTGACCTAGTGGTAGGTATGGCTCAGCGTCGCCTTGTGTCTCGTCTTACGTCCTTTCCTATATACAATAAACCAGATCAACCGTCGAGGGATACGTGTTTCCGCACTAATACGTGCCGCCAAAAAATTTCTACAGTTTTCTCACGAGCCGTACCTACCGATCGACACATCGAAGGTTACAGCTCACCCACTATATTTCATATTCGAAAAACGTTATGAAAAAATAAAAAAACAGAGAAGAAAATTAGAAATTATTACCTAAAACGAAAGTGAAATATTCTCCGAATTTTGTACCTATATTCTGCTTGAATTACAACGAATAAAATTTCTCAACAAAAGCATCGTGTTTATTGAAATCTCAGTTACAGACGCATTTACAAGTGCTCTCAGCTTTTATTGTTGGGTACTCTGTGAGGAAAAGCTCAGATTTTTTAATTTCCCATGAAATATGATCGTCAGTTAATCTCTTTTTCACAATATTATATTGCTCTTACTTTATCGTACATCATTTCACGATAGAAATTCGAAAAGGCTTTAGATACTTTAAGAATATACCAATCGCTTTCTTTAACCATGAATAAGAAGAAAAAAAAAAAAAATTGGTGGAATGATAATAACAATTTCTCAATTTTTCATCATTTCAGTGGCAGTTGTAGTGGCGTTTTTCATCTGCTGGGCTCCCTTTCACGCGCAGAGATTACTGGCTGTCTACGCCCAGGGTGCAAATACAGAAGATCCTCATCCAGCTCTAGTGATAGTGTACACGACTCTGACCTACGTTTCTGGTATATTTTACTACCTTTCAACAACCATTAACCCGCTGCTTTACAACATCATGTCAAACAAATTCCGGGAAGCTTTCAAGGTAATTATGGCATGACCACTGCACGGTGATTATAGTCATGAGATTTCCGAATTTAACTCAATTTCATTAACTCTGAAATTTCCAATTCTGAATTCTGAATTCTGAATTCTGAATTCCCTATTCCCGATACCGTCGCAGACCTTTAAAGACATTGGCGATGTATTATAATGAGAGTTTCCCTCCGGTTTAATCAAACCTTTGTTTTATGTTACATCGAGCAGTAATAATCGAATAAATCCTCTTTTTTTAAACAATTTTCTTTTTCTATATTTAGGTCTTCTTTATCGTATTTGAAAGATTGAATGATGTTTCTCTTAACTCCAGTGTTTATCGGCGGCTATTTTTGTCGGACAAAGATTTTTTTATTAGAAGCCTCGTAGATTAAAAAATCTTCAAAATATTTACAAAAAAGTTATAGTCATTTTACAAGCTTGTAGTTAACGTCAATTTTCTGTTTCTTTTTTTTTCTTCTTCTTCTTCTTCTTCTGTCTTTTTTATCGTTCCATTTTTTTCAATTCGTGATTCACCATTCTTCTTCTATTTATAAAAATAGAAGAAGAACTCAACTGATAATCCCAATTTTTATTACAACATAATTTACTCAATGGAAGCCGAAGAACGATAGAGCACATATTATGGTCAGCTTCCGAATCTAGTGTCGTGAACTAAATAGAAAAACGAGAAACACATTTTCTCATCGAACAATTATTTTTTTTTAGACTATGCTCTCCCAGCACTGTGGCCGGCGAAAATCTCAGTGGAAAAACAGTCCCAGAAGACCAACTTACAGCGCTTTAGCCCACCGTAAAAAAAACGGAGGAGGACATCCGCGACAGCGTGAAAATAATCAACAATCCGCGTCGGTTTCTATAAGCGAAGAGGTGCAGCGACCAGTGTTAAAAAATCGCCCCGTTTTGGTAGAATTCGACGACGGGGTTGAGGGCGGTTTTGATAAAGAATATGTCGAACTAGGGACGGAAGGATTGCAGGGAAAGGAAACCAAGACGTTAAATACTCCGAAAGATGGACTTTGCCGCGAAGTTAAAAGAAGCATATCCAGAGGGTCTTCGGATTCTAGTCAAGTAACGGTTATGACTTCTGTGAGCAAGAAATTAAACGAGGGAAACAACAATTCGGCCTTTAATACCGATGGCAATTTCGTTGGCGATCGAAATTCGAAGAAGTCATCACCGGCGAATAATCCTGCACGATCACAAAAGACCGTCGTACTTGGTGAGTGGCTTTGCTTTTGATCTTTTCATATTTTAATCTATAGTGTAATCGGATTAATTTGCGGGAGATCAAATGTTCGAATCCGTTTGATGACGTCATACATACGATAGTCTGATTAGAAGTTTGACTAAAATTATTTTCAAATCATCATTTATACGGAATTTCTTTATTTCACTTGCAGGCATTTTGGCAGACAGACTCCGCTTTGGCACAAAAGGACTTTTCACATCCGAGATGAAAAATTCGCGACCAAAAGTGAGGCCGGAAATAGCCAGTGCACCGCCGAGACTGAGGAGTGAGGCTAGCATAGAAAGTGCGAATACCATAAGTAATTCGAGTCTGCAAGATCTCGACGAAACAGAATTCACTGGTTCTGAATTGGCGCGATATATGGGAGAAGTCAACTTCGATCTGATTACCTGACGATCGGCTAAAAATTCTAAACTCACTACCTCGTCACTGAGGAGATTTTCTCTGAGAGATTAAAACGCGAGATTATAATTCTCCGATTAATTGGATTTCCTAACTCTCAATTCCACGAACTGAAATACGATTTTTTTTTGTTTTTTTTCTAATTATATTCGAGTGTTTGACGTTCCTTCAAAGAGCTTCATAACGTCGAGCGTTGTGCCATATTCTGGGATATGTGTTCCATGATTATGACAATTATCGCGCGTTCTAATTGCTGCGTTTCAATTATTACGAAAAAATATAATATGTGGATCAACGTAAATCCAAAAGGATATTAATCGGAAATATTTTACGAAATTTAAACGTCGAGGAAGAAGAAAAGTAAAAAACCTAAATGGCCATGACACTAATTTAAGACGAGCTTAATAATTACACACATACTTTAAACCGTGTTAAACCATGCAACTATATTAATAAGTTGTACATTTTTTCTAAAAATTTGAAAATTATTTCAAAAGTTTTAGTCATAACATTTCGATAGGATTTATTTTATTTTTCGGTTTTTTTTTTTATCTATTCACAGAAAGTTTGACCGAATCAAAGATAATCCAGCGCCTGATCTCTGGGACTTTTTTTTTTACACAAGTATCTGATACGGTGATAAGGCAATTCAGAGACTTTCCGAAAGCCAGTAAAATATACGTACCTACCTATAAATTTATAATATGATTCGATTAACTGTAAGACTCGTTTGTTTGAATGTTGTTTCTAAATGTATTTTTATATATTAATATAGTATTATCTATAATCCGACAGTTCCTGAGGTGGCAAGTGAGACAAAGTCAATATAATTAACTAAAAGAAACTGATCTGTAAAAACTTCTGTCTATCTACTCGACTAAATCAGAATGTAAATATTTTATTTATTTTTATATATTGAAAACAAACTTGAGTATGAAATATGAGGAAATTGAATCGACCAGTAAAGTAGCAAATGGATAAAAAAAAAAAAAAAAGAAAATGCTGTATACTTAATCGAGTTCTCTCTCTCTCTCTTTCTCTCTTTCTCTATGTCTTATATTTGCTAGTTATATACCGGTCTGTATTAAACGTACAAATATTATCTATATACAATACGTAAGACTATTATATCTATGAATGTGTATCTGTGAATTAGTTAATTATTGTTGAATAAATGTAATCGATAAACGATTTTCCCTTTAGTATCGATCGATCATGTTTCATCGCTCATATTTGTGAGACGCGTTTCAATTTTATATTTTACCTATCCCATATACGTACGTACGTCTACAGAATTCCTGTATATCAATAAATCATTATTTACAAGTTCGAAAAAATTTTTTCTTAACACATGCACCCAAAATCCTCATTTGCGCACCGTTTACGCGCACCCAAAGCAGACTTTTGCGCACCGGTGTGCAAAATATTTTGCGCACCGCTATGCGGTACGCAAAGTAATTTTGCACACTGGTACGCTAAAATCGGCTTGGGTGCCCGTAGACGGCACACAAACGAGGACCTTGCGTTGCATGTGTCGAGAAAAATGGTGTTCGATACGCGAGCTCAACGCCGCAATATCGCTTACTCGTGTGAAGGCACCTCACTCGCGACCTCCGGCTCGCCTTCGGGCTCGTTCGGGCCTTCACACTCGTGCGCGAATTGCTGCTTTTGCGCTCTTGTATCGAAATATACTATAATGACGAAATCCCGCGTGAAATCAAACAGAAATTCATATACAAATCTCATTTTTAATGATCGTCGAAATATTTGATCAACAATTTCGACATTCGTTGTCTGCTCATATAAGCATTGCTGAGGTATTTTATTGATATTAACGTTTGCAGGGTCAAGAGATCGACTTGCAAATCATCTGCGAAAAGGACAGCGTATACTCTATTTGTTCAATATGTAATGTAATCTGCACTCTCTAAAATTGAAACAGTGAAATTTTCACTGTTTGTCACAGTGACCCACTAACTCACTGTAGTAGTGTCACTGTACCTGAGGTACAGTGGTATTTGACCGTATCAAGTTGGCCCCGGAGTCTTTTGTATCGTTTTTTCTCTATATGTAACCATGAAGGATAGAAGGAAATAGAAATAGAAATTGAGTCAAAATTTCATACTAATTTTGAGAATATCCGATTCACATTAGATGAATTTTTATTGCTTGACTCGGTCGCCTATTCATTTTATAAATACTGTTATTTTAACCATCGTAGAATTGGGTTGAATAATTTTCAAATAAAGGGAGCTCTAATTTTCAAATGTAAATGCGAGAAATATATATAGGCGAAGCAAAAAATTATACATGGTATAAAAATATTCGAAAGTTGTGCAAATAGTTATTATACTTGGTCAATTTGCTCAAGTGTATAAGAGTCGTAAATTAAGGGCTTTTGAGCGAGCTCCGACAAATCCTCGTTCGGAAGAGCGCCTCTAGCGGCCAGCTGAAGAACCCTATCGAAATGACTACACCTACAGGGCAATCTCTGCATGTGTTCGTGTCGACGCTAGCCTGTCACTTCGGATTTTAGTCCACGGATGTTATCGCTCCTGCTGCTCTGATTTACCACGGAATAATATTAAAAGATTGCTAACGAGAGCCTGTACACCGCGCTGGTTGTCCCAGCACCAGTTTTCCAGATAAAGTGCAGAAAATAATGTTATTAATACCCTGTGTCTGTGTATCGGCCATGGTATTAGTGTCAGCTGATTTCACAGCTTCGTACAAATAAATATATTATTAATTGGAATTTCATTCAATTACTTGTCGGATACCAGCGCGGTGTAGCTGATAATCTGAGGATCACCCCTACGAAATCTGAGAGTGATTAGTAGAGCAATAGAGACGTGATCCGTGGACTAAATTGCGGTTATGAGAATTGGCCAAAAATGCTACTCCGTCGGTAAAACAGCAGAGCGCTCAAAAGCCCTTAAGAATAAAAAAGAGGATAAAAAAAAAAAAAAGAACTTATTCCTTCATTTCTTTTATTGCATAACAATTAGACACGTACAAAATTCAGGATGGAAAAATTTAAACACAGATATACGTATGGATGTAAAAATGAAAAGTGTTATGAATTCTCTTTCACTCGAGTTAGAAGCAAACGTCGATATTTTAGTACGCTTTGTCCAACAGCTCGATTTTGCACTTTGGTTCCATAAACGATAATATTGATTATTAAATCGCTTCCAAAATACAATTCAGTAATCTGTCTTCGGACGCTTTGCGATGTAGGATTTAATCTTGGGTTCAGCAAGAACCTTGTCGATCGCACCTTGAATGTTTGGGTAATCTACGAGAAGGTTTTTGCCCATGATGTACGGGAACAAACCGTCAAGCACAGCCAAAACAATGTCCGCTGCCGACAACTGGAGTGAAAAATATAAAATATTTACGAATTATATGTAAAGAGTGATCATTGTAAAGGGAAGAGTTGTGAGTGAAGAATCCATCCATATTTATATGTAATGTTACTGAGATCGCGATTATTCGTGAGTTGAGGACCTGCAGCTTTTGCAATTGTAGTATAAACAATAAATGGACAACTATACTGGATTACGTTAATGTAATAGTTAATCTGTGCAGGTTTCGGTTTAACCACTAGTTATTTTTACACTGTTAGAAATTTCTAAGCAAGTTCCACCAAGCATGCATTGGAAGCTGATAGGCAAAACATCTGGCCAAAATTACAAATCGGGTATAGTAATTATACAAAACTTTTTTATCGGTATTCAAAACAATTTTGTGAATTCAAGTAGTACAATTTTTGTGTTTTTCGTATGAAAGTTCAGCAAAATCAAGAAATTATTTGTAAATTTACAGAACAAGCTTAGCAATTCACTTTTGGCTCGGGTGTCAATCTCACACGCAGTTTGGGTTAGCCTACTTTCCCTCCCTAGGTGAGTAATATACTATTGCTACGCCACATTTGTAATTTTGCAAAACTTTTGTATGCTAAATGTGTTGTAAATTCACAAACATTTTTTACAGTGTAGCCTTGAACTCACCTTCCCTCCAACGAGATACCCGCCGTTTTTCTCAATCGTAGTTTCAAACTTGCCCAAATAAAACGCGACCTTTTCGAAGGTTTCTGCCTCAGTGGCAGACTTTTCTGTCGGGTTAGGGTTGGAGAACCATTTGCCAAGCACTGCAGTGTAATAAGAAAATTTGAAAAATTAATAACCGTAGTAATTGAAGAAGTATATCAGTTTGTAAGATGTGAAATGAGGGATAGTAAAACTCATAAAAATCATTCAATTTTACTCACTTAATCTCAAGTCAGCGATCGTCTCGAGAGCGGCGTCGACTTCGAAATCATTGCTTCCATTTAAATCAAATTTTTTGGCAAGAAAACGAATGATCGCATTAGATTGATACAAAGTCTTTCCGTCAATTTCAAGTATCGGAACTTGTCCGAGGGGCGTCTCTGAGAGAAAATATCATTTCATAGATTGAAAATAATTCTACCATGTAAAATCAGCTTTTATAGAAATATTGTTAGAGAGAATGCGAAGATTTTACTCACTCGGTTTCAATGCCGCCAAATCTGCGTGGCTTATACGATTATCCTCAAAATCAATGCCTCCATAGCTTAGAAGGAATCTAATAGGTTCCCCAAGTCCGGTAACATTGAGATAAGTCAACTTGTAACTCGACATGATCGCGTGTTTTCTGTATCTGGATTGTTAACGGAGTTATTAATTACGGATCTAAAATAATTCCGGTGATCAGAACACGTTCGTTTCACTCGTTCCCGTGTAATGTGATAGCCGGCGAACGAGACCTTGCTTATAAACTCTAAAATTCTTTCACTTGGGGGGAACTCTTTACTCACTTTTCGTATGCTTTCTATTCTTATCGCACTTCTACAACGACCCATATGCTCTAGCCTCGTCTTTTCAATCCCCACTAAAACTACACTATGTAAACACGAACAATGTCCATACTAATTACATACCTATGCAATGTATAGATGAATATATACACATGTACAATCGCATAGATACATATGATTGCTTTCACTTATACACGTTGAAATTATGTGATTGTAGTGATTACGAACAATTGCATCACGTCCAAAGTGTTTGATGATAAAAAAAGGCCAGTCACGATGAATCGTGAGAGGATCTGGATATAATTGGTCATCTACATGACTTGGTGTATTCGCTCCGTGCACACCTATACACTCTCACCAAAGTGAGAATGTGTATTCGTGTACATATATTCAATTTTTCCTGGTAAAATGCCGATCCTTGCTATAGGCGTCGCCACTTGTATGCATGTACGCGACTACACATTCTTACTTTGGTGAGAGTGCATAGGTGTGCACGGAGCGAATAGGGTAGACGTGTCGGTTGTGGCCACTGTACGTTTTCTGCCCACTTTAGGCTCAAATTAGTATGAAAGACATTCTAAAAATACTGTGACATGATAAATTATGTTTATCGGTTTGTAAAGATTGGAAAATTCCATAAAAATAATATAGTAATCTTAGAATACTTCATACATTAACTTAAATACGAAGTGGCCAGAAAAGGTGCAAAGATGGCCAAAACCGGTACTTTTACCGGTACTTCTACCCTATCGCGATTCGTTGCTCATCGTATCTTCAACAAATATCAGTGAAATATGAAGACAAATGAAATTCGTGGAATCTAGGTACCTAACACCAAAATCGATTCCCCGCTATAGAAATACGGTAAAGTTGTTGTTAGATAAAATAGCGATAGGAGAATCTTATCAACGTTTTATCTGTTTCCATAAGCAAACTAGCATTTTTAGACTCGAATTTGGACCGAGGGCATTCATGTGCGGTATTAAAACCTCAATATATACTTTCCCAGATGAAACTATTCAAAGGCTTTTATTAAAGGCTATAATTAGTTGAGAAAGTATTTTTATAACGAGTCAGAAAACGAAAGCCTATCTGTTTGTCACGTAGATCTTGTTAGGCGATGATAACGAAGTGTTTTCTGTCGTTTCAGTTGATACAGATCTCAGAGATCTTATCAAAAGCAAAGGTGCAGGTTTTATGTAATTGAGAATCAATTTTAAGATAGTAAGTTTCTCATTCTATGTAGTATACCTATTGTTATTTCGAACAAAATGAATGCATCGGGAACCACGTGGTCCAATCGAGATCTGTTTATTCAGCTTATGTTCGGTACTTTCACGTCAAAACGACTCGCGGCTTCCGTCAAAGACTCCTTATTTTGGAATAATATCGGCTGATTCGAAGACAGCCAAAAAGCATGTATCCGAGTGAAAGTACTGTAATTCTATGAAATGAGCTTACAGAATCAATCATAATTATATACCCAACTCAAATTTTGGTTGAGGATCAAGGGATTTCTGGAGATCATAAGTACACGGGGCCGGTTCGATGTTACGTATTTTCAAGACTCCGAACGGTAAAATTTCCGAATTTTAATGCAACGAACTCACAGTTTTCAGAAAAGGTTTTCAAAAATTCTGAATCGCAACACATCGAAGTTTTGGAACATCCAACTGTCGGAGCCTTGAGCTATCTACGTTTCGACCATTCGAAATGTTCATCTTCTAAACTTCCTTTTTTCTTAAAATTTCGAAATCGTTTCGAATAAATTCGGGAATTTGATTGTTCGGAGCTTTGAAAATTCGGAACTCTGAACCAGCCCCAGTGATTCGACTAATAAGAGAATATATATATAACATACATGCAATAATCGATTACATGCAATTCAGATATTTCTTGTCATATTAAAAGTATAACAAGAATTTTTCAAAATTCTTTGAAGCTGCTATAGTAAAGTTCAAGTGTGACGCAATATGAATGATAATATTATACTTGGCCAATTTGCTCAAGTGTATGGAGTCGTAAATTGAGAAAAAAAAAAAAGGAACCAGAAAAAAAGAACTCATTCCTTCGCATTTCATTTATTACATAACAATTAGACACGTACAAAATTCAGGATGGAAAAATTTAACCACAGATATACGTATGAATGTAAAACTGAAAAATAAAACGTGTTTAAATTTTATTTCACTCGAGTTAGAGGCAAACGTCGATATTTAAGTACGCTCTGTCCAACAGCTCGATTACGCACTTTGGTTCCATAACGTGCCATAAACGATAATATTGATTATTAAATCGTTTCCAAAATACAATTCAGAAATCTGTCTTCGGACGCTTTGCGATGTAGGCTTTAATCTTGGGTTCAGTAAAAACCTTGTCGATCACACCTTGAATGTTTGGGTAATCTGCGAAAACGTTGTTGCCCACGACGTGCGAGAAAACACCGCTAAACGCAGCCAAAACAATGTCCGGTGCCGACAACTGGAGTGAAAAATATAAAATATTCACGAAATATACATATATATGTATGTAAAGATATGTGACAATAATTATAAAGGGAAGAAACATGATTAAAGAATCAATCTATATTTATATGTAATATTACTGAGATCGCGATATTCGCGAGTTGAATAAGAAGCCCTTGCAATTGTAGCATCAAAAATGAATTGAGAACTACTGGGTTACGTTATGTAATAGTTAATCTGTGCAGGCTTCGGTTTGACCACTAACTATTTTTAGCCTCGAACTCACCTCCCCACCAACGAGATATCCGCCGTTTTTCTCAATCGCAGTTTCAAGCTTGCCCAAATAAAACGCGGCCTTTTCGAAGGTTTCTGCCTCAGCGGCAGACTTTTCTGTCGGGTTAGCGTTGAAGAACCATTTGACGAGCACTGGAGTGAAATAGATGAATTTGAAAAATTAAGAACCGTAGTAATTGAAAAAGTATGTCAATTTGGAAGATGTGAAATAAGGGATAATAAAACTCATGAAACTTATTCAATTTTACTTACGTGTTCGCAAGTCACCGATTGTTTCAAGAGTGGCGTCGACTTCGAAAGCTTCGAAATCATTGCTTCCATTTAAGTCAAATTTTTTGGCAAGGAAACGAACGATAGCATTAGATTGGTACAAAGTCTTTCCGTCGATTTCAAGTGTCGGAAGTTGTCCGAGGGGCGTCTCTGAGAAAAAATTTCATTTCATAGATTGAAAATAATTCCACCATTTAAAATCAGCTTTTGTAGAAATATTATTAGAAAGAATACGAAGTTTTTACTTACTCGGTTTTAATGCCTGCCAATCTGCGCGGCTTATTCGATTATCCTCAAAATCGATGCCTGCATAACTTAGAAGAAATCTAAGAGGTTCCCCAAGTGCGGTGAGATTGAAATAAGTCAACTTGTAACTCGACATGATCGCGTGTTTTCTGTATCTGGATTGTTAACGGAGTCAATTACGGATCTAGAATAAGCCCTACGATTAGAACACGTTCGTTTCACTCGTTTCCGTGTAATGTGATGGCCGGCGACCGAGACCTTGCTTATAAACTCTAACATTCTTTCACTTGGGCGGAACTCTTTACCCACTCTTCGTATGCTTTCCATTCTTATCGCACTTCTATAACGACCCATATGCTTTAGCCTCGTCTCTTCAATCCCCACTAGAACGTCACTATATAGACACAAGCGATGTTCATACTAATACATACCTATATGCAATGTATAGATGAATATATACTATACACATGTATAATTTGAGTCGTGCTCTAATATTTTACCTAAACTATGTCGACGAAATGCCGACGCAGGCTCTTTATCTCGGGCGTTTAGGAATTAATCCTCGGGCCTACTTAATATATTTTAAGAATTATGGGAGAAGGTTCAATTCAATTTATATTAATATATAAACAATGCATTTATTGAAGTAACATCTTAATGTAGTTTATTCGTTATAATTAAAAATAAAGTTTAAAATCTAATGTATGTTTGCAATCACCTTGCTGCCTCTTTTGAGGACTTCAATAAGAGTATTTAACTCGTAAAACCTATACCGGCGGTCAACTATGAATTTACTTATACCTATACTAAATCTAATAATTCTGTATTGAGTTGTCGATCATGACTTTATCTTAATGACTAACACCTATACTATATCTAATAACCCTTTATGAATTATCAATCGTGACTGTACCTTAATGACTAACACCTATACTAAATGTAATAACTCTTTAGGAGTCGCTTTTGCCTACGCCTAATGTAGGACTTTTATAGGAGTATTCAACCCTTGCAATTATTCGTATGTTCTGTGAAGATAATGATTATTATTGAATTACCGATCCTATTGAAGTGACTATACTATAAGACTTATAGTATAAGTGATTCTAATTTATATTTGATTTGACTGAATTTTATAAGAGGTATTTGATTTTATGTGATATTACAAAAAGAGTTGATTGGCTAAAAGAGATAATGAGTTGACTGATTCTAATCCACCAGTTGTGTCTGAGAAGTACGAAGTAGGACAGGTAGTGCGCCGAAGCAACACCACTAGCTAACCACTAACTTCCCAAACGAGACTGTGTTATTAAAAAAGAAATAGATATGCCATCACACGAGGACAGGCAAGGAGGACGAATCAACCCCGCTATCTACGCAGTCTGCTACATCTAGAGAGATACCTTTTTTCTCTAATTAAATGATAATTTAATCCCGACTATATATTTTTCCCGTAGTTACTTTGTTAGCGAGAAAGATTTTGGAGAACATGGCGCTCGGCGGTAGTCGACCGCACCGTTGTAGATGGCGTCTATAGTAGTTGACCGCGCTGGTGGCAGATGGCGCGCGCGCTATCCATCTATATTGCCTATTTGACGGGGTCGTGAAATGGCCACGCTACAAATTGTAGTGACTACAAACACTTGCATCACGCTCAATGTGTTTGAAGATGAAAAGTGGCCAGTCACGATGAAACGTTGGAGAATCTAGATATAATTTGTCATCTACATGCCTTGGTATATCAGGATTCGTTGCCTATTGTATCTTAGACAAATATCAGTGAAATATGAAAAAAAATGAAATTCGTGGAATCCAGGTACAGTCAAGGAATCTGATTCTGAAGCGCCGTGTTCGAAGTATAATCGAGCAACCGAACATACACGTTATGTTTTTAATTGTCTTCACGTTGGTATGAAATTGAAGCGACTTCTTCTCAGGCGATAAATTGACGTTCTCTGAAAATGAACAAACCAAGTGCCCTATACCGCGCAGAGCAGATCGAAAAAGTTTTTTTATAACGAGTCAAAAAAACGAAAGCCTATCTTTTTGTTACGTGGATTTGTCAGGCGATGATAACGAAGTGTTTTCTGTCGTTTCAGTTGATACAGATCTCAGAGATCTTATCAAAAGCATTTTATTAAGAGACACGATTATTATTTTTGCACTTGATGCCCGTCTTGCCCCCAATTTCTATTTTTTGTTGAGCTGCCCATTGTTCCCCGTTTTGCTCCCCTATACCTATTGTTATTTCAAACGAAATAAATGCATCAGGGTCCACGTGGTACGATCGAGATCTTTTTATTCAGCTTATGTTCGGTACTTTCACGTCAAAACGACTCGCGGTTTCCGTCAAAGACATTTTGGCTTCGAAGACAGCCAAAAAGTATGTGGACGAGTTAAAGTATACTGTCATTTTATGAAATGGGCTTACAGAATAAACCATATATACCCAACCCAAATTTTGGTTGAGGGTCAAGGGATTTCTGGAGATCAGAAGTACACGGTGAAGTTTCAGCGAGGAAAAAATAAGCGAGTTACGCAGGAAGTTTGATTGAATTACAATTTTCGAACAAAGACTTAAATTAATGAACAATTAGAACGGTAATCAATGGAATTTATCGTTGCATAAGGGTGGAAGAAGATGTTATGGTAAAAAATTATTCCACGGATCGATATAGATAGGAAGAAAAAATTATTAGCAAATATCGTGTGATATAAAATTGATGCGGGTTATCATAAGTTATACTTTACGCAGAGATAAAAAAAACATTCTAGAATTTTGCGAGCAGTGTGATTACAGAATTAATCACGTATATGGGTAGATAATTTAACTGTGATGGACTCACTCGGCTATATACCGTGATAATCAGGTCAAACCGAATGGACCGATCCCCACCCAGCGGATGATTGGCATTTTAATGGGGATAGCCACTCGTTGCACTGAAAATCCTTAGGGTGTTTTGTTGCATCGACCTCCCACCCAAATCACCCTGGGGATTTTTCAGCGCAGCGAGTGGCTAACCCCATAAAAATACGAATTATCCGCCGGGTGGGGGATCGATCCATTCGGTTTCACCTGATTGTCACGGTATACAGTGACGTAAGCAAAGAGTGATGATAAGAGTGAGAGATAAGAGTGATCCGACTAGTAAGAGAATATGCAATGATCGATTATATGCAATTCAGATATTTCTTGTCATATTAAAGAATGACAAGATTTTTTCAAAATTCTTTGAAGCTGCTATAGTAAAGTTCAAGTGTAACGCAATATGAATAATAATTTCACTTCGCACTTTAAGCCATAAATATTATTGAAGTATTTTATTGATTCACCATGAACAATTAAATTTCAAATATGAATCAAGATATCCTCTGAAGAGGGAACGGATAAAATGATCGAGACATCAACAGACTGGTACATTTCTAGATCGATCATTAGACTTGAACTCTCTTATGCTTACGTGGTTTGTATCGCGGCAATCTTCTTCACTGATGCGATTATCTTCGAAGTTAATGCCCAAAACTTTGGGGGTACGAATTTACTCCTAAAATTTGAGGGTTTTTTTTTCCCTAAGGGAATAGCTCCCTTTTGAGGTTATGACTGATAAAACGATGCGAACTTCGCTCTACACGCCGATCTCTGTCGTGTTGGCTTTCGAGTCAGCAATTGCCAACTCTAAAACATGACATACCCTTGGTCACATATTCTTAGGGGCGACAGTTTCAGCTATTGTTAGTGAACACAATCAACCTGTGCTGTGACTGCGAAAAATATGTAGGCGCAGCAGGAAATGATCCATGGTATATAAAAAATACTCAACAGTTGTGTAAATAGTTATAATACTTGGCCAATTAAAAAAAAAAGATCTTATTCCTTCATTTCTTTTATTGTATAACAATTAGACACGTACAAAATTCAGGATGGAAAAATTCAAACACAGATATACGTGTGGATGTAAAACTGAAAAATAAAACGTGTTTAAATTTTATTTCACTCGAGTTAGAAGCAAACGTTGATATTTAAGTACGCTCTGTCCAACAGCTCGATTACGCACTTTGGTTTCACAAAGTGCCATGAACGATGATATTGATTATTGAATCGTTTCCATAATACGATTCAGATATCTGTCTTCGGACGCCTTGCGATGTAGGATTTAATCTTGGGTTCAGCAAAAACCTTGTCGATCACACCTTGAATGTTTGGGTAATCTGCGAAAACGTTGTTGCCCATGGCGTGCGAGAAGATACCGCTAAACGCAGCCAAAACAATGTCCGGTGCCGACAACTGGAGTGAAAAATATAAAATATTTACGAATTATATGTAAAGAGTGATAATTGTAAAGGGAAGAGTTGTGAGTGAAGAATCCATCCATATTTATGTGTAATGTTACTGAGATCGCGATTATTCGTGAGTTGAGGACCTGCAGCTTTTGCAATTGTAGTATAAACAATGAATGGACAACTATACTGGATTACGTTATGTAATAGTTAATCTGTGCAGGTTTCGGTTTAACCACTAGTTATTTTTAGCCTTGAACTCACCTTCCCTCCAACGAAATATCCGCCGTTCTTCTCAATCGCAGTTTCAAGCTTGCCCAAATAAAACGCGGCCTTTTCGAGGGTTTCTGCCTCAGCGGCAGACTTTTCTGTCGGGTTGGCGTTGAAGAACCATTTGACGAGCACTGGAGTGAAATAGATGAATTTGAAAAATTAAGAACCGTAGTAATTGAAAAAGTATATCAATTTGGAAGATGTGAAATAAGGGATAATAAAACTCACGAAAATTACTTAATTTTACTTACGTGTTCGCAAGTCACCGATCGTTTCGAGAGTGGCGTCGACTTCGAAAGCTTCGAAATCATTGCTTCCATTTAAATCAAATTTTTTGGCAAGGAAACGAGCGATCGCATTAGATTGATACAAAGTCTTTCCATCAATTTCAAGTGTTGGCAGTTGTGCGAGGGGCGTTTCTGAGAGAAAATATCATTTTGTAGGGTGAAAATAATTCCACTATTCAAAATCAGCATAGAAATATCATAGAAATATCATTAAAGAGAATACGAAGTTTTTACTTACTCGGTTTCAATGCCGGCCAATCTGCGTGGCTTATACGATTATCCTCAAAGTCAATACCTCCGTAGCTTAGAAGGAATCTAATCGGTTCCCCAAGTGCGGTAATGTTGAAATAAGTCAACTTGTAACTCGACATGATCGCTTATTTTCTGTACCTGGATTGTTAACGGAGTTAATTACGGATCTAAAATAAGTCCTGCGATTAGAACACTTTCGTTTCACTCGCTCCCGTGTAATGTGATAGCCGGCGAACGAGACCTTGCTTATAAACTCTAAGATTCCTTCACTTGGGCGAAACTCTTTAACCACTCTTCGTATGCTTTCCATTCTTATCGCGCTTCTATAACGACCCATATGCTCTAGCCTCGTCTCTTCAATCCCCACTACAACGACACTAGATAGACACAAACGATGTCCATACTAATACATGCCTATGCAATGTATGGATGAATATATACACATGTACAATCGCACAGATACATATGATTGCTTTCACTTACACGTTGAAATTATGTAACTGTAGTGACTACGAACACTTGCATCACGTAATGTGTTTGAAGATAACAAGTGGCGAGTCACGATAAATCGTTAGAGGATCTGGATATGATTTGTCATCTACATGCCGTGGTTTATCAGGATTCGTTGCCTATCGTATCTTAGAAAAATATCAGTGAAATATGAAGAAAAATGAAATCCGTGGAATCTAGGTACACCTAGATTCTAGTACTAGGTGTACCTCACACTAAAATTGATTCCCCGCTATAGCAATACGGTAAAGCTGTTGTTAAATGAAAATAACGATAGGAGAATCTTATCAATGTTTTATCTGTTCCTAAAAGCAAACCAGCATTTTTAAGCTCGAAGAGACCTTGCTTATAAACTCTAAAATTCCTTCGCTTGGGCGGAACTCTTTACCCACTCTTCGTATGCTTTCCATTCTTATCACTCTTCTATAATGACCTATATGCTCTAGCCTCATCTCTTCAATCCCTACCAGAACGACACTATATAGATACAAACGATGTTCATACTAATGCATACCTATGCGATGTATAGATTAATATATACACATGTACATTCGCACAGATAAATATATTGCTTTCATTTACACGGTGAAATTATGTAACTGCAGTAGGGACTACGAACCACGGTTGCATCAAGTTTAATGTGTTTGATGATACAAAGAGGCCAGTCACGATGAAACGTGAAACGATCTGGATATAATTGATCATCCACATGACTTGGTGTATCGGGATTCGTTGCTCATCGTATCATAAATAAATATCAGTGAAATATGAAGACAAATGAAATTGTCCAGCTACCTAACACCAACATCGATTCCTCGCTATAGCAATACGGTAAAGTTGTTGTTAGATGAAATAGCGATAGGAGCATCTTATCAATGTTTTATCTGCTCCCATAAGCAAACTTGCATGTTTAAGCTCAAATTTGGACCGAGGCCATTCATGTGGTATACACTGTACGGTATTAAGAACCTCACCATACTTTCGTAGATGAAACTTCTCAAAGACTTTTGTATAATAAGTTGAGAAAGTTTTTTTATAACGAGTCAAAAGACCAAAGCCTATCTGTTTGTCACGTAGATTTTGGCAGGCGATGATAACGAAGTGGTTTCTGTCGTTTCAGTTGATACAGATCTCAGAGATCTTATCAAACGCATCTTATCCACAGACGCGATTATTATTTTTACACTTGGTGCCCGTCTTGCCCCCAATTTCTATTTTCCGTTTTACTCCCCTATAAGCCTATTGTTATTTCGAACGAAATAAATGCATCAGGGTCCACGTGGTCCAATCGAGATCTATTTATTCAGCTTATGTTCGGTACTTTCACGTCAAAACGACTCGAGGTTTTCGTCAAAGACTCCTTATTTTGAAATAGTATCGGCTGATTCGAAGACAGCCAAAAAGCGTGTGTACGAGTGAGCTTACAGCATCAACCATATGTACCCGACCTAAATTTTGGTTGAGGATCAAGGGATTTCCGGAGATCATAAGTACACAGTGAAGTCTGAGCGAGAAAACAATAAGCGAGTTATGCAAGAAGTTTGATTAAATTACAATTCTCGAACAATGACTTAAATTCATGAATAATTAAAACGGTAATCAATGAAATTTATTGACGCATAAGGGTGGAAGAAGAGATATTAAAAAATTATTCCACGGTATTCCAAAATGATGAAAAGTGCTACGAAAAACACCGTCTTTTTCGTCTTTACTGATTTTTTTTATTGCATCAAAGTTAGACAGGTACAAAATTCAGGATGGACAAATTTAAACACAAATATACATGTACTACGGATAAAAAAAATACCGAAAAATAAAACGTGTTCAAATTATGTTCCACCTAAGTTATAGATCGTACGTCCTTCTGATATAGAAAAGTAATTTCTCACGCCTGAAGGGTAGGGTAACCCTTAATGGGAGATGAATTTAAAAATGAAAGGAATGACATATTTTAATCATCTCGAAACTTGTCTGGTAGTTAGTTTTTTATCAATAATAAATGATAAAACATTTCTTACGCCTGGCAAAAGGGGCTAAGCCTTTCTTACAAGCAATAAACAATGTAAGTTTAGAGGGGTGTATTGTCAAATATTATTCAGCTAAAAATTTGTATTTACGGAAAGTCTAAGAGGTAAGTAATGAAAAAATGTCATTCTTACGCCCTGCAAGTGGGGCAATCCGTTTCTTACACTCGTCCGAAGGTCGAAATCGTGCGCGTCCTGCGACGCTCTTTCGCTGCAGCGCACGCTCATATAGAGTTCGCATTGTAATATAAGTTCAATGATTTTATTACATTTGAAAATATTGTCACCTATTACTGTACGTAGACACCCATTTGACAATACACCCCTCTAAACTTACACTGTTTGTTGCTTGTAAGAAAAGTTTAGTCCCTTTTGCCAGGCGTAAGAAGTGTTCTATCATTTATTATTGATGAAAAACTAACTACCAGACGAGTTTCGAGTTGAATAAAATATGACAAACACATTGCCTAAATATACATGTTCATTATAACGTTGTGCAACAAAGCCCCAACGGACGACATCGGCACTATCATTTGCATTTTTTACTTGGCCCAAATAACTGATTCTATCAATATTACAGTAAATAAGATTTGACATGAAAATGTGCGTGGGCTCCCAGTCTATTAGAAGCAAATGTAACAAATTGTTTTCTTTCGAGTTCTATATTCTGATATATCCACAGGGTCACATAATTTCAATCAAACAGAGAGAATTCTTTGGTAATTTATATGTCTTTATTTATTAGTTTTATTGATCAAATATATGGACGCAAAATTATGGATGGGCAATCGTGTCACATTAATTCGTTTTCTTCGATCCACTTGCCTAACAGTATTACAAACCAATCGCGATTACCCAGTGAGTTACAGTTTTAACAATAGTTTATTAATAGTAATGTGGCGATGCCACATAAATCACTAGAATTCACATATCAATAATCATGAACACACAAAATATATAATGATACACTTACAACCGCCAGCAGAGGATATAAAATAAGACGGATAGAAATAAAATAGATAAAATGGCTCAGTCCCCAGGACCTTAATAATAATGAATACTTATTGGTACGTCTGTACTAATCAGCGATCATGGGGCAAAGAGATCGATATTCCTTTTGTCAGTGGTGACATCCCCACTCTACTGTCGTCTATGTCATCGACAGACTTTGTATTATTTCGCATATATTCGTATACGGCATAGATCACACTCACACAAACATCGATCTTTTATTACACTCTGTCTAATATTGCTCGATTACGCACTTTGGTTCCATAAATGATAATATTGATTGTTGGATAGTTTTTAAAATACAGATTATAAATCTGTCTTCGGACGCCTTGCGATGTAGGATTTAATTTTGGGTTCAGAAATAACCTTGTCGATTACACCTTGTACTTTTGGATATTCTGCGAAAAGGTTTTTTCCCGCCAGGTGTGATAGGAAACCGCTAAACCCAGCCAAAACAATGTCCGCTGCCGACAACTGGAATGAAAAATATAAAATATTCAAGAAATATACATAATATGTAGAGAGTGATAATTATGAAGGAAAGAAATAAAATTAAAGAACCAGTCTATATTTATACGTAATATTACTGAGATCGCGATATTCGCGAGTTAAATAAGAAGCCCTGGAGTGCAATTCCGGATCTTTGGGCCATAGCTATGGCCTGCCAGTTATTTCTTTTTGCAATCCCAAGGGATTGAAAAACACCAATTCAACTTTTCACGGCATCAGCCTGAAATCAGCCTCTTTCAACTAACAAAACAGGCAACGAAACTTGCAGTTTCAGAGAAGATGTTATGAAAATGAATTGAGAACTGCTGGGTAACGTTATGTAATAGTTAATCTGTGCAGGTTTCGGTTTAACCACTAGTTATTTTTAGTCTTGAACTCACCTTCCCACCAACGAGATATCCGCCGTTTTTCTCAATCACAGTTTCAAGCTTGCCCAAATAAAAAGCGACCTTTTCGAAGGTTTCTGCCTCAGCAGCAGACTTTTCTGTCGGGTTAGCGTTGAAGGACCATTTGGCGAGCGCTGAAGTGTAATAAGGAAATTTGGAAAATTAGGAACTGTGGTAATTGAAGAAGTATATCAATTTGTAAGATGTGAAATGAGGGATAGTAAAACTCATGAAAATTATTCAATTTTACTTACGTATTCTCAAGTCAGCGATCGTTTCGAGAGCAGCGTCGACTTCGAAAGCTTCGAAATCATTGCTTCCATTCAAGTCAAATTTTTTGGCAAGGAAACGAGCGATCGCATTAGATTGATACAAAGTCTTTCCGTCGATTTCAAGTGTCGGAAGTTGTCCGAGGGGCGTCTCTGTGAAAAAATATCATTTCATTGATTGAAAATAATTCCACCATTTGAAATCAGCTTTTATAGAAATATTATTAGAGAGAATACGAAGATTTTACTCACTCGGTTTCAATGCCGGCCAATCTGCGAAGTTTATACGATGATCCTCAAAATCAATACCCCCGTAGCTTAGAAGAAATCTAATAGGTTCCCCAAGTCCGGTGATGTTGGAATAAGTCAACTTGTAACTCGACATGATCGCCTGTTTTCTGTGTCTGGATTGTTAATGGAGTTGATTAAGGATCTAAAATAAGTCCTACGATCCGAACACGTTCGTTTCACTCGTTCCCGTATAGTGTGATAGCCGGCGAACGAGACCTTGCTTATAAACTCTAAGATTCCTTCACTTGGGCGGAACTCTTCACCCACTCTTCGTATGCTTTCCATTCATATCGCACTTCTATAACGACCCATATGCTCTAGCCTCGTCTCTTCAATCCCCACCAAAACGACACTATATAGACACAAACGATGTCCATACTAATACATACCTATGCAATATATAGATGAATATATGCACATGTACAATCGCACAGATACATATGATTGTTTTCACTTATACACGTTGAAATTATGTAACTGTAGTGACTACGAACACTCGCATCACGTTTAATGTGTTTGAAGATAAAAAGTGGCGAGTCACGATGAATCGTTAGAGGGTCTGGATATAATTTGTCACCTACATGACGTGGTGTATCAGGATTCGTTGCCTATTATATCTTAAAATAACGATAGAAGAATCTTATGAATGTTTTATCTGTTCGCAGAAGCAAACCAGCATTTTTGAACTCGGATTTATACTGAGGCCATTCATGTGGTATACGGTATTAAAACCTTACTTTACTTTTCTCTATGAAATTTGTCCAAATTAGATTCTGGCTTTTACATATTTAGTTGAGAAAGTTTTTTATAACGAGTCAAAAAACGAAAGCCTATCTATTTGTCACATAGATTTGTCAGGCGATGATAACCAAGTGTTTTCTGTTGTTTCAGTTGATACGGATCTCAGAGATCTTATCAAAAGCAAAGGTGCAGGTTTTATGTAATTGAGAATTAATTTTAAGATAGTAAGTTTCTCATTCTATGTAGTATACCTATTGTTATTTCGAATAAAATGAATGCATCAGGGTCCACGTGGTCCAATCGAGATCTGTTTATTCAGCTTATGTTCGGTACTTTCACGTCTAAACGACTCGAGGTTTCCGTCAAAGACTCCTTATTTTGGAATAATATCGGCTGATTCGAAGACAGCCAAAAAGCATGTATCCGAGTGAAAGTACTGTAATTCTATGAAATGAGCTTACAGAATCAATCATAATTATATACCCAACTCAAATTTTGGTTGAGGATCAAGGGATTTCTGGAGATCATAAATACACGATGAAGTCTGAGCGAGGAAACAATAAGCAAGTTATGCAGGAAGTTTGATTGAATTACAATTTTCGAACAATTACTTAAATTCATGAATAACTAGAACGGTAATCAATGAAATTTATCGGCGCATAAGGGTGGAAGAAGAGATATTAAAAAATCATTACACGGATCGATATAGATAGGGAGAAAAAATTACTAGCAAATATCGTGTGATATAATATTAATACGGGTTATCATAAGTTATACTTCACGCAGAGATGAAGAACATGGTAGAATTTTCCGAGCAGTGTGATTACAGAATTAATCACAACTACACAATAAAAAAGAATAACTTGGGCCAAGCATTTTTTTTTTTTGAACAACCGACAATCTCTCGCGCGAAGTAAAATTCTCTGAGACCAAGTAAAATCTTTCTTGAATCATGAAAGAGAGATTGTCGGTTGTTCAAAAAAAAAAAAAAAAAACGCTTGGCCCAAGTTATTCTTTTTTACTGTGTAGGTAGATAATTTAATGGCAGTGAACTCATTCGGATGTATTATATATACTGTATAACTTACTGCACCAATATCTCAGCTGAAGGCTGGAGATACGGTGCTAGTTCGCGTGAGTGTGTTTGTCACGGGTAGCTGTCAACAGCTAACCACGATGAAACTAGTGACAGCTGAAAGATTTAGAGAAATTAATTAAAAGAAACGGAAATTGAAAGAAAAAGATGTAGTTTAACAATAGATTTGATTTGATGAAAATCAGTTGGATTAGATTGAGAATAATACGAGAGAACCGAAGGTTAGCTCATTGAGCTCAGGATTTCACAAACAGAAATCATAAAGAACAGAATGAAGAATACGAGAAGAAATTATAAGATAAATTAAAGTTAAACGAGAGCTAATTTCCTAATTTGATCAATGTTTCCGATTGAGGTTTGAATATTTGATTTCGTTAATCCGAGATTTTGTAAAATTTTCTAGATCACGGCTTTCCAAGCTACCATTTGTGAAATTGTTCCGTTAAATTAATTAAGACGACTTTTACGCTTGCAGCCTAATTTTTTAATGATAAAATTAGTCAAACAATGTGAGTGTGAATTTAAGAGATTTAATTAGACTTATTTTTCAATATCAAAATTAGCGATTCTAACTACTACAATTTTAGCTAGTGCCGAATGCTAATTGAGAGCAAGATCGGTCGCGTACAATTTTAGCTACGCGCCTAATAATTAGATACAAGTGACTTGACGGGCGCTTAGCCACACAATCGGTAGCGAGCGGCTTAGCGGCCCCTCTTTCATAACAAAATCCGCGTAACCCGCGGAATCGCGTGATCCGCATCGCGGGATCAAAGAGATGAAAATGATTTAACTCAGATGAAAATATGCAATAATCGATTATATTCAACTCGGACATTTCTTGTCGTATTGACGAACGTCAAGAATTTTTCAAAATTGTTCGAAGCTGCTATGCTATTGCCTAGAGTATTGCCAACTCTAGAACATGACATACCCTCGGGTGCATATTCTTAGGGGCGACAGTTTCAGCTATTGTTAGTGAACACAATCAACCTGTACTAACTGCGAAAAATATGTAGGCGCAGCAGGGAATGATACATGGTATAAAAAATACTCAACAGTTGTGCAAATAGTTATTTATACTTGGCCAATTTGCTCAAGTGTATAGAGTCGTAAATTGAAAAGAAAAAAAACGGAACCAGAAAAAAAAAAAAAGAATTCATTCCTTCATTTCTTTTATTGTATAACAAATATTAGACACGTACAAAATTCAGGATGGAAAAATATAAACACAAATATACGTATGTATATAAAATTGAAAAATAAAACGTGTTTCAAGTACTATTCACTCGAGTTAGAAGCAAACATCGATCTTTTCGTACGCTCTGTCCAACAGCTCGATTCCGCACTTTAGTTCCATCATCGATAATATTGATTATTAAATCGTTCTCAAAATACAATTCAGAGATCTGCCTTCGGACGCTTTGCGATGTAGGATTTAATCTTGGGTTCAGCATGAACCTTGTCGATCACACCTAGTATGTTTGGGTAATCTGCGAAAACGCTTTTGCCCACGGTCATCAAGAACAAACCGTCAAGCCCAGCCAAAAAAATGTCCGCTGCCGACAACTGAAGTGAAAAATATAAAATATTTACGAATTATATCTAAAGAGTGATAATTGTAAAGGGAAGAGTTATGAGTGAAGAATCTATCCATATTTATATGTAATATTACTGAGATCGCGATATTCGCGAGTTGAAGGCCTGCAGCTTTTGCAATTGTAGTATATAAGGTAATTCCGGCTACTACAAACGAAATGGTTTTCACTACAATCAACTACATACGAAAATCTTCCATAATTATAAAAACCAAATCGATTGGTGCAAGTCGGGGGCCAGGTTCACATAGGTTAGTTATTTCCCTAAACAATAAATGAAGAACTACTGGATTACGTTATGCAATAGTTAATCTGTGCAGGCTTCGGGTTGACCACTAGTTATTTTTAGCCTTGAACTCACCTTCCCAGCAACGAGATATCCGCCGTTTTTTTCAATCGCAGTATCAAGCTTGCCCAAATAAAAAGCCACCTTTTCGAGGGTTTCTGCCTTAGTGGCAGACTTTTCTATCGGGTTAGCGGTTAAGAACCATTTGACGACCACTGGAGTGAAATAGAGAAATTTGAAAAATTAAGAACCGTAGTAATTGAAAAAGTATATCAATTTGGAAGATGTGAAATAAGGGGTAATAAAACTCATGAAAATTATTCAATTTTACTTACGTATTCTCAAGTCAGCCATCGTTTCGAGAGCGGCGTCGACTTCGAAAGCTTCGAAATCATTGCTTCCATTTAAGTCAAATTTTTTGGCAAGGAAACGAGCGATCGCATTAGTTTGATACAAAGTCTTTCCATCAATTTCAAGTATTGGAACTTGTGCGAGGGGCGTGCCTGAGAGAAAATATCATTTCATGGATTGAAAATAATTCCACCATTTAAAATCAGCGCACATACAAATATTATTCGAGAGAATACGAAGTTTTTACTCACTCGGTTTCAATGCCGGCCAATCTGCACGGCTTATACGATTATCCTCAAAATCAATGCCTCCGTAGCTTAGAAGGAATCTCAACGGTTCCCCAAGTCCGGTAACATTGAAATAAGTCAACTTGTAACTCGACATTATCGCGTGTTTTCTATATCTAGATTGTTAACGGAGTTAATTACGGATCTAGAATAAGTCCTGCGATTAGAACACGTTCGTTTCACTTGTTCCCACGTATAGTGTGATAGCCGGCGAACGAGACCTTGCCTAGAAACTCTAAAATTCCTTCGCTTGGGCGGAACTCTTTACCCACTCTTCGTATGCTCTCCATTCTTATCACTCTTCTACGACGACCTATATGCTCTAGCCTCGTCTCTTCAATCCCCACCAGAACGACACTATACAGACACAAACGATTTCTATACTAATACATACCTATGCAATGTATAGATCAGGGATGGCGAACCTATGGCACGCGTGCCATTGATGGCACGCGACGAAATAATTTGGGCACGGCATTAATTGAGGAATTTGAGTACCTAATCGAAATAATTTATTTTTTCGTCTACATTGAGGGACACAGTAGGCACGTCACGGCCACATTGCACATTTATTTGGAAAAAATGGCACGTAGATGTATAAAGGTCCGCCATCCCTGGTATAGATGAATATATACACATGTATTGCACAGAGACATAGATTGCTTTCACTTACACGTTGAAATTATGTAACTGTAGGCACTACTAACCACGGTTGCATCACGTTTAATGTGTTTGATGATAGAAAGAGGCCAGTCACGATGAATCGTGAGAAGATCTGGATATAATTGGTCATCTACATGACTTGGTGTATCGGGATTCGTTGCTTATCGTATCATAAATAAATATCGGTGAAATATAAAGACAAATGAAATTCGTAAAATCTAGCTAGCTAACACCAACATCGATTCCCCGCTATAGCAATACGATAAAGTTATTGTTAGATAAAATAGCGACAGCAGAATCTTATTAATGTTTTATCTGCTCCCATAAGCAAACTTGCATGTTTAAGCTCGAATTTGGACCGAGGCCATTCATGTGATACACACTATACGGTATAAGAACCTCACCATACTTTCGTAGATGAAACTTCTCAAAGACTTTTGTATAATTAGTTGAGACAGTTTTTTTTATAACGAGTCAAAAGACCAAAGCCTATCTGTTTGTCACGTAGATTTTGTCAGGCGATGATAACGAAGTGGTTTCTGTCGTTTCAGTTGATACAAATCTCAGAGATCTTATCAAAAGCATATTATCCACAGACGCGATTATTATTTTTACACTTGGTGCCCGTCTTGCCCCCAATTTCTATTTTGGGTTTTACTCCCCTATAAGCCTATATTGTTATTTCAAACGAAATAAATGCATCAGGGTCCACGTGGTCTAATCGAGATCTATTCATTCAGCTTATGTTCGGTACTTTCAACGACAAGAGGTTTCCGTCAAAGACTCCTTATTTTGAAATAGTATCGGCTGATTCGAAGACAGCCAAAAAGCGTGTGTACGAGTGACCTTACAGAATCAACCATATGTACCCAACCTAAATTTTGGTCGAGGGTCAACGGATTTCTGGAGATCATAAGTACACAGTGAAGTCTGAGCTAGGAAACAATAAGCGAGTTATGCAAGAAGTTTGATTAAATTACAATTTTCGAACAATGACTTAAATTCATGAATAATTAAAACGGTGATCAATGAAATTTATCGACGCATAGGGGTGAAAGTAGAGATATTAAAAAAATTATTCCACGGATCGATATAGGTAGGGAGAAAAAATTATTAGCAAATATCGTGTGATATAAAATGAATGCGGGTTATATCATAAGACTTATGACATATGTTATACTTTACGCAGAGATGTAGAACATTCTAGAATTTTTCGAGCAGTGTGATTACATCTAATTAATCACAATGTGGTAGATAATTCAATGGCAATGAACTCGTTCGGCTGTACATGGATTATATATTCAGTAACGCCATCAAAGAAATAAAAATGATTCAACTCGTACGAGAATATGCAATAATCGATTACATGCAATTCAGATATTTCTTGTCATATTGACGGATGTCAAGAATTTTCCAAAATTGTTTGAAGCTGCTATAGTAAAGCTCCAGTGTAACGCAATCAGTGTTGTAAAAGGTACTTTATAAATAGTACCTAGGTACAGGTACAGTTACTATTTATGAAATGTACCTAGGTACGGGTACAGGTACTCAGAATGTACCTATATATAGGTACTTAGGTACATTATTTACGTTGAGCATAAGAGTGATACAAAGAAGGGTGAAACAAAATATACGAAAACCAAGTTAGTGATATACATACTGGTACAGTTATACGTACACGTTCATTTACCACATTTCACACGCCGAGATTCTTACGTAAATGAAGTACCTTACATTTTAATTAATATATCCTCTGAAGAAGGAACGGATAAAATGATCGAGACATCAACAGACTGGTACATTTCTAGATCAATCGTTAGACTTGGACTCTCTTATGCTTACGTGGTTTGTATAGCGGCTAATCTTCATCACTGATGCGATGATCTTCGAAATTAATGCCACCATGGGTCAGCATGAATCTCACGGGTTCCGTGAGACCCGTAAAATTGAAATATGTAAGCTTGTAAGATGGCATAATTCGACGTTTTATTTATGAACTCACAGGCTTCGAAAACCTTTGTGAGCGTCAGCGCCACACGACGCAGAATAAACTATGAACACCTGAGCTAGAGTGGGAGGACACAAGTAAATCCCTAGTCAAAGTCCTCTTTCTCCCAGGACCGTCGATGAGTACATATCGAGTATTGACGTTATAATTGGCCTACGTGTCTCAAACTCCGTCGATGAGTATTATTTTATTAATTGTTTCACATGGTCTTGGGAACTGAGCTATAAATATTATTTGTCCTTTACTGCTATAATTATTGATGTGCCAATATTGACTATATCCTGAATTTTATTATCTGTCTCTATTTCTGTGTAATTTGTAATATTTGACTTGCTAGACCATAGCATAACTGCCAATCTCAGCGCTTCGTCGATTGTCCATATAATTCTGTCAATGTTAATCTCGCCTATGTAATAACATAATCATTCTTTACTTTGTCATATCATAAAGATGCCACGTTTATATGCATATATTGTTCAGCAAGAGGATCATTTTATTTTAACTATTGTACGGTGGTATCTCAGAGCGAATCATAAGTTGCACCTCTATAAAATAAATAACATTATTGATGAGAAATAGTCTTTGAGCATCGTATCATTTGTGTGTGTGTGTGACCATTTTACCTTCTTTCCGTCTACCTAAATTTAAAATAATATAACGTAGAATTAATCCAAAGATAAATTCGTTACACCTTTATGATTTACAATGTTTCTCTCAAATTTTTGGAACGCCAGGCTACAACACTTTGCGAGACACTCGTAGGATGTGACGGAGAGCAATGGATGCAGTAAGCTGCAATTCATACAAGCTCCCTTCACTCAATTGCTTCTCTGTACATTTCACATCATGGATGGACTCTAAAATTAACATCATGTTTTAAGGGGACCAGTACAGCTTGAATTTTCGAAAAAATCGGTTTCTCGTTTTTGCAGTTCATGTTACCTAAGAGTCTTCTCCATCAGTGAAAAAATTAAGTTTGACGAAATCGTCAAAGTTTCGGAGTTACCGCCAGAAGTTCGTCATTTGCCTATCGCGATCTGACGCAAGTGGCGCTGGCGCTTGATTTCAATATTGATCACATGGTGTATGATCGCCATCACTTGTCCAATATTTTTCTAGGCTGCGTGAGCGTTTCTGTGATTTTCAGTGTTTCAAAATTGAAAAAAGTGAATAAGAACAGTACTTCTCAGTACTGAATAATCATTAATTTACCGAATATCTAGCGTGTTATCGTTGTACGGATGTTGGGCCAATTTGCTCAAGTGTATAGAGTCGTAAATTGAGAAGAAAAAAGAGGAACCAGAAAACATACAACTTATTCCTTCATTTTTTTTATTGCATTAAAGTTAGACACGTACAAAATTCAGGATGAAAAAAATTTAAACACAAATTTAAATATACATGTATGGATAAAAAAAAAATACCGAAAAATAAAACGTGTTCAAATTTTGTTCCACCTAAGTTAGAAGCAAACGTCGATCTTTTATTACGCTCTATCCAATAGTTAGCTCGATTACGCACTTTGGTTCCATAGCCGACAATATTTATTATTAGATAGTTTTTAAAATACAGATTAGAAATCTGATTTCGGACGCTTTGCGATGTAGGATTTGATCTTGGGTTCAGCAAAAACCTTGTCGATTACACCTTGTACTTTTGGATAATCTGCGAAAAGGTTTTTGCCCACCATGTGTGATAAGAAACCGCTAACCCCAGCCAAAACAAGGTCCGCTCCCGACAACTGGAATGAAAAATATAAAAATTACTGAGATCGCGATATTTGCGAGTTGAATAAGAAGCCTTTGCAATATTGTAGCATAAAAATGAATTGAGAACCACTGGATTACGTTATGTAATAGATAATCTGTGCAGGTTTCGGTTTGACCACTAGTTATTTTTAGCCTTGAACTCACCTTCCCACCAACGAGATATCCGCCGTTTTTCCCAATCGCAGTTTCAAGCTTGCCCAAATAAAACGCGGCCTTTTCGAGGGTTTCTGCCTCAGCGGCAGACTTTTCTGTCGGGTTAGCGTTGAAGAACCATTTGCCGAGCACTGAAGTGAAATAAGGAAATTTGGAAAATTAAGAACCGTAGTAATTGAAAAAGTATTTCAATTTGTGAGATGTAAAATGAGGGATAGTAACTTATGAAAATTATTCAATTTTACTTACGTGTTCTCAAATCACCGATCGTTTCGATAATAGCGTCGACTTCGAAAGCTTCGAGATCATTGCTTCCATTTAAATCAAATTTTTTGGCAAGGAAACGAGCGATCGCATTAGATTGATACAAAGTCTTTCCGTCAATTTCAAGTATCGGAACTTGTCCGAGGGGCGTCTCTGAGAGAAAATATCATTTCATAGATTGAAAATAATTCTACCATGTAAAATCAGCTTTTATAGAAATATTATTCGAGAGAATACGAAGTTTTTACTCACTCGGTTTCAATGCCGGCCAATCTGCTTGGGATATACGATTATCCTCAAAATCAATGCCTGCATAACTTAGAAGAAATCTAATAGGTTCCCCAAGTGCGGTGAGATTGAAATAAGTCAACTTGTAACTCGACATGATCGCGTGTTTTCTGTATATGGATTATTAACGGAGTTAATTACGGATCTAAAATAAGTCCAGCGATTAGAACACGTTCGTTTCACTTGTTCCCACGTATAGTGTGATAGCCGGCGAACGAGACCTTGCTTATAAACTCTAAAATTCCTTCAGTTGGGCGGAACTCTTTACCCACTCTTCGTATGCTTTCCATTCTTATCGCACTTCTATAACGACCCATATGCTCTAGCCTCGTCTCTCAAATCCCCACCAGAACGCCACTATATAGACACGAACGATGTCCATACTAATACATACATATATGCAATACATACATACATATATGCAATATATAGATGAATACATATCCACATGTACAATCGAAAAAATACATAGGTATGATTGCTTTCACTTACACGTTGAAATTATGTAATTGTAGTGACTACAAACACTTGCATTACGTTTAATGTGTTTCATGATAGAAAGAAGAGGCCAGTCACGATGAAACGTTAGAGAATCTGGATATTATTTGTCCTCTACATGTCTGGGTGTATCAGGATTCGTTGCCTATCGTATCTTAGACAACTATCAGTGGATTATGAAGAGAAATGAAATTCGTGGAATCTAGGTACCTAACACCAAAATTAATTCCCCGCTATAGAAATACGGTAAAGTTGTTGTTAGATAAAATAGCGATAGGGGAATCTTATCAATGTATTATCTGCTCCCATAAGCAAACTAGCAATTTGAAGCTCGAATTTGGACCGAGGCCATTCATGTGCAGTATTAAAACCTCAATATACTTTCCTAGATGAAACTTCTCAAAGGCTTTTAAATAGTTAGTTCAGAAAGTTTTTTTATAACGAGTCAAAAAACGAAAGCCTATCTGTTTATCACGTAGATTTTGTCAGGCGATGATAACGAAGTGTTTTCTGTCATTTCAGTTGACACAAATCTTTGAGATCTTATCAAAAGCAAAGGTGCAGGTTTTATGTAATTGAGAATCAATTTTAAGATAGTAAGTTTCTCATTCTATTTAGTATACCTATTGTTATTTCGAACGAAATAAATGCATTAGGATCCACGTGGTCCAATCGAGATCTGTTTATTCAGCTCATGTTCGGTACTTTGACGTCTAAACGACCCAAGGTTTCCGTCAAAGACTCCTTATTTTGGAATAGTATCGGTTGATTCGAAGACAGCCAAAGGGCGTGGGTACGAATGAATGTACAATCATTGTATGAAATGAGTTTACATAATCAACCATATATACACAAATCCAAATTTCGGCTAAGCATCGAAGGATTTATGACTATTAGAAGTACACGGTGAATACGGCGTCTTAGTGAGGAAACAATAACCGAGTTGTGTACACTGTTAAAAATGATTGTGAATTTACAACATGCCTTACTAAACCAAAGTATTGGAAAATTACAAATGTGGCGTAGCAAAAGTAAATTGCTAAGCTTGTTCTGTAAATTTACAAATAAATTCTTGATTTTACTGAACCTTCATAGGAAAAACACAAAATTGTATTTGAATTTTCTAATAATTGTTTAGTAAATTTGAAGTATTTGTGAATTGATTTTACAGGAAATGTCTTGTAAATTCACTACTCATGTATCTGCCAAAAAACTTCCAACACAATTCCAAATGTATAGGAAGTTTCACACAGACATTTTTAACAGTGTAGAAAGTTTGATTGAACTACAATTTGCGAACAATTACTTGTTCCTAAATAATTGAAAAGCTAATCACTGGAGTTTATCGACGTATAAAGGTGGAAGGAGATATATTACAAAATTTAGGGGGAAAAAAAATATTAGGAAATATCGTATTATATAAAATCGGTTTGAGTTATCATATTAAATTAAACTTCACGCAGAGATGAAAAACATTCTAGAATCTTTCGAGCAGTGTGATTACAGAATTAATCATATCCAGGCAGATAATTGAATAGCAATGTACTTACTCGGCTACATATACAGTGACGTAAGCAAAAAGATAAAAGTTATTATTATTAGATAAAAGATATTAAAGAATGGCAAGAATTTTTCAAAATTTCTTGAAGCTGCTATAGTACAGTTCAAGTGTAAAGCTATATGAATGATAATTTCACTTCGCACTCCGTACCATAAATATTAATAAAGTATTTTATTGATTCACCATGAACAATTAAATTTCAAGTATAAATTAGAATTTTGTTTCGGGACGTTTCTCCAAGTAAGACTTAATGTTTGGTAGATTGTAGATTTCGTTAATTAGATTTTTCAAGTTCGGGTGATCTGCCGTGATATCCTTTTCCACCATTGTAGAAAGATAATCGTTCAAAGACGCGAAGTAGATATCTGCCCAGGTGAGCTGCAGCGCAAAATTAGAAAAAAATAAAAATAATAGAACGTGTGATTATAAGATATCAATTTGAATATCAGTTTAACAATCGAATAAAAAATAATAATTGGTTTCATCCTCGAACTAACCTTTTTACCAACAAAATATCCGCCGTTAGCTTGCAAAATCGATTCAAATTTTTCAAGGTAGAAGGACGACTGTTTCAATGAGATTGGCTTCTGCTTTGCTGCCTGTTCAGGTTCTTTATTCCAGAAAAACTTGACCAGTTCTAAACAAGTTTGAATAGAGACAAAGAATAAGATTGATCAATTCTTTTTTTATTCGATAATGATTTTCCTAAAAATGATTTATTCATGTTCACCTTGGCGTAGATCATCGATGCTATCGACAGCAGCATCGATTTCTAGAGCTTGCAAATCGTTGCTACTGTAGAGGTCGAACTGCTTAGCAAGATATCTACAGATTGCTAAAGACTGAATATATTTTTTCCCATCAATTTCTAAAACCGGAACTTTTCCCATGGGCATCTCTGAAGAGGAAACGGATAAAATGATCGAGACATCAACGGACTGGTAAATTTCTAGATCAATCGTTAGACTTGGACACTCTTATGCTTACGTGGTTTGTATAGCGGCCAATCTTCTTCACTGATGCGATTATCTTCGAAGTTAATGCCACCGTAGCTCAGCAAGAATCTCACGGGTTCCGCGAGACCCGTAAAATTGAAATATGTAAGCTTGTAAGATGGCATAATTTGACGTTTTATTTATGAACTCACGCAGGCTTCGAAAACCTTTATGATTTACAATGTTTCTCTTAAATTTTTTGAACGCCAGGCTACACACTTTGCAAGACACTCGTAGGATGTGACGTACAGCAATAGATGCAGTTAGCTCCAATTCATACGAGCTCCCTTCACTCAATTGCTACTCTGTACACATAATATGATAGGTGGACTCTAAATCATAGGATAGGTTGAACCAGGCAATGAATAAGGGGCAAGCGAAAGGCATCATGGCCTTCAATCGGATGTACACCCAGAATAGCTTAAACTGTTGCTCCTAAGAATATGTAACCGAGGGTACATCAATGTTCAAGTCGGCAATACTCAAGGCAATAGCTTATTTGAGAACTCACACAACGGAGATCGGCGTAAAGAGCGAAGCTCGCGACGTTTTATCTGTCAGAACCTCAAAAGGGGGCCTAAAGTTAAAACAAGGTGTACCCTCGGTTGCATACTTCGGGGGCGACAGTTTCACTTAATGTTAGTGTACATAATTAACCTGTAATCACGCCTCGAATCTGGCATTCTGAAATACATAACTATCGCATCTTATTTTCCTTGTCATAATTAACAATTACTAATTACTAATTACTAATTATTTATAATCATTGACGAAGCGAAATTCTACTTGAGCTTTAGGAGAGATTTTTCGTAGCTCTAATCTTTCGAGAAACATCCTTGAACCCTGAGTCACTTTTGGTTCGAAGGGTTTGTGCCAAAGTTGAGATTTGTTTTTTTACGAGATCCCGCTCATCTCGTTTTACACACCTCCATCACTTCGGCGTCAGTTTATTATTTCAAGGCATGAGATAAGGTCGAGGATTTTCACAATAAGACCACAAAGTTAACTGACCAGAGTTAACGTTTGATATCATATCGTATCATGGCGTATCTCAAGATTCCAGTTTCAGCTTATACAGTCTTGGAATTTTCATATCGCTTCTTTGACTTTGTGATACATGCAGGATATCATCTTTTTTTAAAAACAATATAAAATAAAATAAAAATTTAACAACGACTCTTTTGGCTTAAAGCTTCCAATATTATCGCATTCCGATATTATCAGACTTCGTTTCCATGCGACAGAATATTTAAAACGTTAACTACATCATATACTAGCGTTTTATTAAACCACATATTTCGTAGCTGTACTTGAAAATACGATAGTTAGGACCCATCAAGCCCAGACTGAGTCCATAAAGTTACAACTTATTACCATTTGGAGTCACCACTTTATGTGCCAATAGATTTCTGCATAGTCTATACCAAACAGCTTGAATGTGATAATTACGAAAAAATAAAATCAATTGAAAAATTTAAAGCAGAACAGGGAAGAATCGGAAGACTAAGAACGGTGTCTATTCCTCAATGATTGAAATGAACTTGATTTTCTTGAAGCATTATATCGCAGATTCGCCTAAATACAAAAATTGAATATTTATTACTAAACTGTTATCATTTTGACAAAGTCGACCTGCCTGGCCTATGAGATTAATTTCGTTAAAGTAATGCGTGATTTTTGTCAAATCATCGACCAACGTTTCGCTTGTGGTATACATCTACGATTACACGATAATACGAAACATCGAAGTATTACATAATTTCTATAATTCGTACATCGTTATCAATGATTGTCGTTTTGTTCTACATATATGTATGTTGTTTGGCCTACATATATGTATGTTTACGACTAGATTAAATATTCCATCTCCATACACACGTCCACGTGGTATGTTACGTGATCAAACCATTTAGCAGACTGATCTCGATCTTCAACTCGAAAAACGTACCTACTATCACTGGTTCAACGAACATTATTTTGTAGTCTTCGTACGAAAGATTATAACAGTGAAACGTCATTTTGATAATTGCAAAAAACGTACTGTACGAATAGTGATTATATATCGTGAGTATACCTAGCCTATACCTATTCCAAATTTTGTGCAAGTAAGAGAAATACGTCTTAATCGTGCGTGAGACTAAAGATAAATGACTTTGAATTATTGTAGTAGGTACATTTTGAATGCACATGCTGATTTCTTTGTGAATATCATTGACTGACTAGAGAGTCCAAGGAGAGATAGATAGATAGATGTTTGAGGGATGAGTATCCGATATTGTTCCAAGATTGCCATTTTTTGATGTGTTATATTTTCACAGCCAAAATGCCAAGGTACAAACTGACGTATTTCAATTTCAAAGGACTGGGAGAACCGATCAGATTTATTCTACATTATGGCGGTGTGGACTTCGAAGACATTCGTATAGATAAATCGAAATCGTGGTCAGAGATCAAGCCTAGTATGCGATTATACAATATTTGTGCACGTGATTCTTTAAATTATTCAGCCATTCTTGTAGCTATCATCAAAATAAATATTTTCACTAATTATGTTTTCCTATTCCAGAAATGCCTTACGGCCAAGTACCGATACTAGAGATAGACGGGAAGGTGTATCATCAAGCTTTACCAATCTGTCGTTACCTCGCAAAGCAGTTTAGAATCGGTGGCAAAACAGACCTAGACGCCCTAGAAATCGACGCTATTGTAAATTCGATTCACGATTTCAGGAAATGTGAGTTTTGCCAAACCTTCGAAATTTACAATATCACGGAAAATTCTGATTCAATAAAATGTTGATGGTTACTCATCAGTTGGGGAATAATTCAGAAAGAAATTGTAGCTGCTGAATCGGAAAATTCACTGAAAAAAAAAATTGTATGCAATGTATCAATGTGGAATCAAGTTTTAATTTCGATATTTGATAATCAGTGATCTTCAAAGGTTGAAACCTCTTATGCCATTTGCACATTTTTATTGTTTCCTTGACGTCTTTTTTTAGCTTTATCTTTATACTACTTCGAACCAAATCCAATCGAGAAAGAAAAGAAAAGAGAAACTATCCTGAACGACGGTCTCCCATTCTATATGAAGAGGTTTGACAATCTAGTGGAGAATAATGGTGGCTATTTTCATGATAAAGAGGTAAATACATACTAAGGTGCAAATAATCGGCCGAAATCTCGCTTATCATGAACAATTGAGATACCATTTTCCCTCTTTCCGCTACAGCTAAGCTACGCAGATTTGTTTTTTGCTGGAGTTCACGAGCACATGAACTCTTTTCTGGACATTGACGTAATCAAGGATTATCCAAACTTGAGACAACTGGTCGACAAAATTTTAGCGTTGCCTAGAATCGCTGCTTGGGTAGCTAGAAGACCAAAATCTGATCTCTAGACGATCAATGACTTCGTAGAAAAATCTCTACGTCCGATTTCACGGCTAGCTTGGATTGATGGATATTTGAAACTGAATCAGTTGTGGATTTTATTGAAGTAAAAATTAATTTAAACACAGAGCTATATCGTGCATTGCATTGGCCTGAATAAAAGCATCCACAACGATCATATTCCTCTCTCGAATATCAATTTTCCTAATCTTTATTATCCTAATCTGATAAAACGAGCAGATAATATTTTGTCGAATAAATTATCGACATTTCAAACTGGCGAAAGTTATTAAATGAAATATACACGAGACATCGAAGCTCTGTGCTATATTTACACGACTTTTACTGTTATCCGTGATTGTTGTTTCTTTAGCCGGTATATTACAGTTAAATTTCCACCTCCATATCCGAAACCACGTGGTATCTCACGTGGTCAAAGCCTTGAGCCATTCATCGCCTGAATAAAACGGTATCGCTGTCCAACAATCATGCGAAGTCTTCGCTCTTACTTTAGTCCTTCATACGAAAGACTACAAACTGAGTCGGAGAGAAAGAGCGAAATTTGATTTTCAAAAATCAAGAGAAACGTAGTACAACGATTAGACACCGTGAGTACATTTTATTATCAGCTATACGTGAAAACAATAAAATTAATGTATTGGCAGTATAAGACTTGAATGAATGATTTCAATAATTTATTATTGTCCGGGATTTTGGCGACAGTTTAAAGATTCGAAATAATTTTACCGGCAATTAGCGTTGAGTTGTGAGACAAAGACTTCTTGTAGATTTTTTTTTTTTTTTTTTTTCCCAACATCCTATCGTTCTTGATATAGTGTTATCAGAATTTACCACGCAATAAGCAGAATAGTGATTTTCAATACCGAGTCTCGCTACTCGACCTGGTTTTAAGAGCCTGTCGTATATTGTGCATTGTAAACAGCTATTGGAAAGTTAAAAAATTCGCCAATCCCGTGTGGAACGCCACACGGAGTGCAACATGTGATTTTCTTTGGAAATGCCATTGACTGAATGAGAAATAAAATGAATCTGAATCTGGAATAATTGTAAAATCGTTATTTTTTCAGAAATAATCGTTTCACAGACAAAATGCCTGAATACAAACTGACGTATTTCAATGTGAAAGGTCTGGGAGAACCTGTCAGATTTATTCTGAGTTATGGCGGTGCGGACTTTGAAGATTATCGTATAGATCGATTCAAATCGTGGCCAGATATCAAGCCTAGTATGTAATCGTTAAACACTTTCACCTAAAATTTGTATGATTATAAATCATAATGAAACACTACGATTTTCGTATTCCAGCAATGCCTTATGGCCAGGTCCCGATACTAGAGATAGACGGGAAGGTGTATCATCAAAGTTTACCAATCTGTCGTTACTTGGCGAAGCAATTTGATATCGGTGGTAAAACCGATCTGGATGTCTTAGAAATTGACGCTATTGTAAATTCTATTTACGACTTTAGAAAAAGTGGGTACATACTGGATATCTTTCGAATTGCATATATATACGTATAGTATTACATACATTATCTTCATTATGGACTTCCCAATGAATGAAAAAAAAAAAAAACGATTTCATCCGAGCCCCAAATAATTGGACCACCCTACCTAATGTATACGTTTTACTGACAATATGTCTCGACTTGATTTTTCAGCATTGGCTCTTTACTACTGGGAAACTGACCCAGTCGAAAAAGCAAAGAAAAAAGAAGCCATCGTAAATCAAAGTTTGCCTTTCTATATGAAAAGGTTTGACGATCTCGTGAAGAATAACGGTGGATATTTTCACGCTGGAGAGGTAAGGGATTTGAAAATATGTCTTTTCATTTACCTATACCAAGCAAGTCGTTGTTACTTCTTTTCTTTTTCACAGCTAAGCTACGCGGATTTGTACTTTACTGCAGTTTACGACCACATGAACGGCTTTCTGGGATTTGATGTTACCAAGGATTACCAAAATTTGAGAAAATTGACAGACAAAGTTATTGCTTTACCTAAAATCGCAGCCTACATCGCTAAGAGACCGAAGACTGATTTTTAATTACTCAAACTCCGGTGCGAAAACCGATTGATAATCCAAAAGCTGATAGGAAATCAACCAAATAATTGATCCTACCTGAATCTCCGATGTACAACTAATTTTGGCTCTTCACATCTGCAGACAGCTTGAGTCAATGACTATTCAGATGGATTTCATAAAAATCGAAATCAATTGCAACACATTTCGAGCGAATTGTATCGTATACTGGTCTAAATATAAGCATATAAAACATCCATATTTGTGTCTAGAACATTTAATTTCCCAATCCTGATCCTAATCACTAATCAGATCCAGCCACTTGAATTCAGCCAAATTTCAATACACTATAATTAGAGTGTTTCTATATACGTTTGCTGACGCACTATAATTGCACAATTTACACCGTTATCAGTGATTGTCGATTCGTTTATTAGCCTGCGTCTGGTTATACAGATAAATTTCCACCTCCATATCAACGCGTCCCGTGGTCAAAGCCGCGATTCTCATCGATTCAATAAAAGCGTATCGTTCATCAACCGTACCGGTAGTATTCACTCTCATTGTTTCGCGAAAAAATACTACCAGCTGAGTCAGAGCGAACGTGTAACGCTATTTAAAAAAATTAAGGCAAAACATACAAGGACTAGACATCGTGAGTATCTCATCACTCCATATCTTCATTACTAGTTACGTGAAAATATCATTATATGAGTCGAGAATTCGTCACATTGAAACCGAATTCTTATAGTTCTTCGATATTTGAATATTTTTCATTTTTACTAGCACATTTTCTGTGAAGTGTTACCCTCGAAAAACTTATCCGTTAAACACCAAAATGATTTCGATAAGGTGGTTCATTACCTGAGTAGCGTATCCGGTATCGGATGGGTGCCAAGCTAGGGCCCTACGTAAAATTGCGATTAACCGACTAATTTTTACGGAAACTTAATCTATATGAATCATATAAGCTTGATATGATTATATTTCCATGATAAACTATGAATTAAACGAAATCTGAAAATTATAATAAAACGTCTCATATATTTTGGGAGTTTGTTACGTGACTGGGAAGTGATAACTGTGGCAACGTCGCTATCCCCGCTCGTATGAATCTTTCATAAAACTGATATCACATTCGTAGGTATAGTGTGGTTGTATCCTTCAAATTTCGCGCGTCGTTGAACTAAGTCCTTAGTATAGTAGCGACGTCGTCAAATATTATACGCGCCGACGGGCAGACATCATACACGAACCTTTTAGTTATTTCATCAGTAAATATCTCGTTAAGGACTTCCGACGTCAAGCATATTTTTCGAAACCTATAGAATCCTGATAATTCAAACCATTTAGAACCCGTTTTGTGAGAATTACTCGATTATAATTGTGACAGTGACTAGTCCGCCATAAGCTTCGTGACAAAAAGTGAATTTTCATCGATTTTCTTGATCATTGATTTCTCTCATTTGCCCGATAAGGGACCCTGAAACTCCGTATAGATAAACCGTGGTACTTTTTAAGTCAATTAGCAAAGAATCGGTGATCCCGTAAATCAGTCGCTCAGGTAAGGAACCAGCTTGAAAGATCTGCGCATTACCTATACGTAGATCGCAGACCTCCCTAATGTAGAATTATGAAACTTATCTTTGCATAATTATTAAATCTAAATAGTGGCCTTTTTTTTTTTATACCAAATTTTTTCACAGGTCAAAATGCCAGAATACAAATTGACGTATTTCGAATTCAAAGGTCTGGGGGAACCTGTCAGATTTATGCTGAGTTATGGCGGTGTTGAATTTGAAGATAATCGTATAAATTACAAGAAATCATGGTCAGCAATCAAGCCTAGTATGTAATTACATGATATTTTGGCTAAACAATAGTTAAACGCTGATAAGATTATCCATTGAAATCGGGTCCGTGTTATTTAAGATTTTTAATATTTTTAATATTTATGTACAGTATGCCGCAGTAATCAGGCTACTATATTCGAATCGGATGATTATAAATCACAACAATTATACTCAGATTTTTGAATTACAGCAACGCCAATTGGCCAGGTACCGGTGCTAGAGATAGATGGAAAAGAGTATTATCATACTTTACCAATCTGTCGTTATCTTGCAAAGCAATTTAATATCGGTGGCGAAACTGATCTAGAAGAGCTGGAACTAGCATCTCTTGCTAATTCTATGCACGACTTCAGAAAAAGTGAGTACCTCACTATATACTAAGTGTTTGGATGACGTGCATGTTTAATTCAAGGTTGAGCTATGCCTATATCATTTATTTTTACCACTCATTAGCGCGTGTCTGTTACTATAGTATACCGAACCTGGACTTTATTTTTTAGTATGTTCTCTTCACTATTGGGAAACGAACCCGGTCCAAAAAGCAAAAAAGCGAGATGAGATCGTGAACGTAACTCATCATTTTTATATGGAAAGGTTTGAGGATCTCGTGAAAAATAACGGTGGATATTTTTGGGGTGGAAAGGTAAGATATTCGAAATGAAATATATCGCAAATCATTTGACGGTGTGTACCTAATTCCTTATACATTTTTTTTTTTTTTTTCCAGCTGACATACGTGGATCTGTTCTTTACCGCAGTTCAACAAAACATGAATGGCTTAATGGGTTTTGACGTAATCAAGGATTATCCAAACTTGAGAAATTTGACGGATAAAGTGGTTGCTTTGCCTCAAATCGCCGCCTACATAGCTAAGAGACCAGTAACTGATATTTAGGTTGTTAAACTCTGTTTAAAAAACAACTCATCATTCTCTATATGTTATTTTATTGAAAATTTCATTTGTTGAATACGGATTTGATAAAACGAATCTATTCAATGCATCATTTAAATATCGAATAATTTATTACCGTATAATAAGACCTACGTATAAATACGAACAAATATATTGTGGAAGAATAAATTTCACTTTTTGTTTTATCTTATGCGTACATATATACTCACGTCTAATTCTGATTAGTACCAATAATATTTAAAGTTGAAAGAGAGAGCCTCAAGGTAACAAACAGTATAATTATGTAATATATTGTACTGTAACTTAATAGGGTAAATGTACCAGTGAATGAACGGTTAAGGAACGTCACCAGTGAATGAACAGCCATGTTAAAATCACTGTATACAGATATACTTTGCGTGAAAATGGTCATTCACTGGTGCGTGTTCATTCACTGGTACATTTACCCTATAGTCGATACGAATTTTATCAATACAAAGCTTTACAATATAATTTGAAAAACATTTATATTATATATATACATTACATGTGGACGATTGAACCGCGAGAAAAAAAAGTAATGAAAAGTTTGATATATCCGGGAGTGTTCGACGCAAGTAGATCAAAATTTCGCAATGATTTTTTGCAACTTTTTATCCTATAAATAGAAAACGAAGTGACTTGATATGGAAATCTCGCGATATAGCAGGTATAGGTGTAGATATATTTATCTAATCGCAAAATTTAAGTGACGAATCGCTAATCTTGAAAAACTCTCGAATATATTCGAGAATTATTGACGGTGCAAGACTTGGCTACCTAATATATCGTGGAGGAGTTTTGTGTTGTGTAACTTTTTGTTAATTTTTTCAAGATTTTGTAGATTCCCATATGATTTTCTTGTATATAAAGTCCCGCATAAAAATTATCATGATTGAAAAATAACCGCGTATGATAAATTTTTCTAAAACTTGATGAAATTTTGAATTTAAAAATGAATTACCTACACGATAAGAGAAGCAAGAAGAAAAAAAAAATTCAATTTTGAATTTGATCTGAAACGAGACCGCGACATAACCCGCGAGTACGTTCCTATACTGAAACTAGGATATCTATGGTAGATATTTTCGAATCTGTTGATACCGACGCAGGGACGCAATATAATGTCCGGTTAGTGCACAGAAAATTTTCGAAGCGTAGTCGCGTCGCGATGCGCGTTGCGCGTTGCGCGTTGCGCGCGCATCTAAAATATGATTCAAATTAAAATAGAGGCGGGAAATATCCGCGGCGGCGGCACCTAGAGGTCATTCGAGAAAGTCTTCCGGTTTTGTATGTATGTACGACGTACGTACGTCAGATGCCGCTGAAAGTCATAATTCGATACGGTGAAACTCGTAGCTGCGTATTTGGTGCCGTTTAGAATCGCGTCGACTATATAGAGAGGGATATCTCTCGACTGCGCTGTCGGCTCTTTTTTTTCCTCTCTCTCTCTCTTTACCTCTCTCTCTCTTTCTCTCGTCCTCGAATAATCGGTGCGCCTCCGAGCTGCGCCCTAAAGTTGCGCTGTAGTTTTGGCCGCGGAACGACAGTGCGTGCCGCGACCGAGACAGACATCTTGTAGTAGAATTTTAGCACCGCGCTTACTGGTTACCGTGCCGTGTCGTGCCGTGTCGTGTACCGTGTCACCGTGGCGATTTAATAATAATAATAATAATAATAATAATAATAATAATAATAAATAATAATAATAAATAATAAATAATAATAATAAATAATAACAAATAATAAATAATAAAAGAACGAAACAAGAAAAAAAAAAAAAAAAAAAAAAAAAAACAGAAGAAGAAAAAAACCACAAAAAACACAAGAAAAAAAAAACAAAAAAAAAAAAAAAAAACAATAACGAAAAGAGAATATTTATTTAATATAATATATAATACATACATATACTATAATAATCGCGAGTTAATTTTCATCCGATAGTAAAAATTCATTAAAATATACCTTAATAATAATAAATATCTTAAATCTTAAAGATAAAAAACAAAAAAAAAAAAAAAAATTCTTGAAAAATTTTCTTCATTAAAAAAATATTTTTAATTATATAAAATATATAATATTTATTTGTTTCTATAATATTATAAGAGAGTGTGCGCGGTGGGTGAGAAAACTGCTGCCAGCAGATTATTATATATATATATTACTAGCGATCAGGCGATATATATATATATATTATATTTATAATAGCCTATCTGATGTTGTGTGTCGTGTAATTATTATTATATTTCCAAAATTTTACCCACATTAGACGGGATATAATAATAATAATAATAATAATAACAATAATAATAATAGTAAATAATAATAATATTAATATTATTAATAATAATAATAATAATAATAATACCAAAACTAAATAGTTGTCAGGAGGTACACCGACGTGAATCGTGAGTGTCGCGCGCGCCCGCGACCGCGAGCAGGATGTCATCAAATAATTCCCAGAAATTGTCGACGACGGAACGCGTGATTAAAAGTAAGTAAGTAAGTAAGTTTTGGTGGAAAGAAATGGCGAGAAATTATTGTATAATTATTAAAACAAAATGGTTTAATTAATGATATATGCGAAGGCGTATTGAATATAATACGGTAATGAAAACATAGCCGCCTCTACTAGAGAAGACCGACGGATTGATTTTCTGGCCACTCGCCGGCGCCATTGCTATCGACCTACCCTCCGCCAGTTTACTTGGAACTTTTTTTTTTTTTTTTTTTTTTTTTTAAATTCATTTTATTTATTTATTTATTTAATTTAATTTTTTTTATTTCCACTAGTCCGGGTCGTGGAATTAATAAGATTATGTTTATTTTTTAACTTTTCCATCAGTCTCATTAATCTAATTGTAATGTAAGTAATAATTATTTAAGGAGATATTTCAAACTGGAAGAAATTTTGACGCATCTGCAATCATATTATTATAGTTGCTCTTGACACTTCGACGATATTTAAAACAACGTAATAAGGTGCAGATCAGATCTACCTATATAGAGCTGAGATAAACTAACTAAACCGGTCGGTTATTCTTAATAATATTTTATTTCATTTTCTTCGTCTTTTTCATTCTCATCTGCTGTCTGCAAGCTGGTTTTCAACGTGAAAATTTATGAAAAAACCTTTATAGATGTAAAAAAACAAAAAAAAAAAACGAAAAGAAAAGAAAACTAAAATCCCTTTTTTTTTTTTTTTCATCATCATTTCTTTTCCCACTCTACAGGCGGTATAGAAACTGAGCCTACTGCTATTTTAAATACAGGAAATTTATTAACCGCAGAAGAGTTTTTATCGCTGGCTAAAGAAGTTTACGATAAAACCTTCTTTACTTATTATATAGTATATACATGGATATGTGTATATATGTATAGTATACTCTGTTATAACGTTCGCAGAATCAAACGATCATTTTATTTATATTTCACCGATAGGTACTATATACTTATACAGCGAGAGAGCGAAGAATCGAGGAAAATTTACCAATGCGATGCGTGTGTAATGTTCAAAAACTGGGAACCTATATTCCATCGTTTTATTTTATTTTTTTATTGTTTAGTTTTTTTTTTTTTTTTGTTTTTTTTTTCTTCTTCTTTTAACAGTACACCCTCGAGGCTACTGGCCAAAGCCTAGCCCCCCTGCCAGGTTCCTTTACCTGTCAAATTTAAACGCCAGCCAATTCCTCATCTCAATTTGCTAATGGCTTCGTGGAAAGTAATCTTCTATACCGGAATGAATGAGGCAAATAAAATTGATCAAACCATGGGTGATTTAGAAAGCCTGATTCTCTGCTTTAGTCTTCTCCTATTTTTTTTTTTTTTTTTTTTTTTTTCTTTTCATTCATTCTTCATTTCTTTTCTCTTGGATTGTATCTAAACTTTGAAAGAAATTGGATTTTTTTGCGACTTTATATTTCATTACATTACATTTTTTTTTTTTTTTTTTTTTTTTTTTTTTTTTTTTTTTTCCTTATAACAAAAATCAAAAGTTTATTCGAATTATACTTTTGCATTTCGTCGATGATAATATTCTTCTCGGTGACCTAGTTATTTAAAGAATCATTATTATTAGAAGTTTTTGTTAATTTTAATAATTGTAAGTGAACCGAAATTAAGCTGTTTTTAAATAATTAAATATCTCTTGAACACTTTTAGCCAGTAAAATTACAACTCCAACGACACGATCTCAAATAATAAACACGCACAGGTGTATGTACGGGGTGGGGGGATCTTCCACGAATCATAAGTTTCTTTTTAATTTAGTTTTATTTAATTTAATTTTATTTTATTTTTCTCACATATATTTCTTAACACGCGTTTTCATTATTATGGAAAATTTATTTCCGAACTTGAATTGCTCGTTCGTCGTTCAAGCCTTGTTTCTATCATAAATTAGTATAATTTCTGATTATAGTTATCTTCATCAGTCACCGGCTAGTCAAAAACTTCTGGAATTTCTTTTTTTTTTTCTGCTCTTTTTTTTTTTTTTTTTTTTTCTCATCCCCAAAATTGTAATAACCATAAATATGAAACACCGTCGAATTTAATGTTACCCTAACTTTACCGGAACAGATCAAAACTTTCAACTCCCATTTATTATTCATTCACGTTTTTACTCTGTATTAAAATAAAATCCCGTTCAATATACAGATGAATATATTTTAGGAGTAGATATAGTATATGAATCCCTCTACAGTTTGCAGCTTGGTTTGCAGAAAGAAGAAAAAAGTAAAAAAAAAAAAAAAAAAAAAAAGGGAAATCTGCTTCAAATTTCAAAGAAAAAAAAGCAGGAAAAAATGTCCGCACTATTTTGAAGTTTCACATTCATATAGATGTAAAAAAAAAAAAAAGCAAAATCGAGAAAAATAGTAACTATCTGGGGAAATCACGGGGGGGGATGCTGCAGATTCGATTTGACGTTCCAAAAACTGATTTACACTGCATTGTCGCACGTAAATCAAGCATAAGTAATTTGGAGTAATCGAGGCCAGTAACTATAATGAATTATAGTTGTGTTATATGATATGCATTTGAGAAGAGACTGCGGTTCAAAATATATAAAAATGATAAAGGTACGCCATATTCGAGGAGCCAATACGTATACGAACGAATGAATACCGCACGACTTGAGATAATGAATTATTGAATTATAATTATTATCCGAATGTCTGTTTGTCACAACTGATTAACCCTCGATTCGTTAAACGTATTATTTTCATAATATTCTCCATCGCGTTTTGGACGTGATTGAAGAGAATCGTATAATTCATCATCAACGTTAAATGAATGAAGAAGCAATCGGTTATGAAATTAATTAATTGATATATTATATCGTATATAATGTGTTTTTTGGAAGCGAGAAATTTAACTCCGTATTTGATTAATTATTATAAGTAAAATTTTCTGTATACCTGCAAATACATAATATGCAAAACATCCAATTAACAAACAATGAAATTAATTTTTCTTTTTCTTTTTCTTTTTATCAAATAAATATTTACGCAGCTGATGCGAATCAGCTGTTCTTAAGACTATAGCAATTACGAAATTACCACATGTTCGCATTAGTAATAGAATTTTATTACAATTCATACACCCGCGATGGTTGGATTGCAGAAATAATTACGAAACTACATTATTAATTCTACAATTATTACCTTTTCTTGAATTAATATTCTAATAATATCATCATCGATTTGTTTCAATCGTAATCAACGATCAACATTTAGATCATTTTTTTTTTTTTTCTCCCATCGTATTTCGTAAAACCCAGCTAATTCACAGTTTCTGGCTTCATCGAGCCGCCCCCGAGTCATTGTTACGTATATAATTCGCAGTGGCTCCGATATTTTCAGAAATTTCTATCCGCACGATGCAAACTTGTATAATTTTTTTTAGAAAGCGCAAAAAATATAACATTTAAATACGTTTATCTCTGGTTTATTTGATTGTGGAGATATGAATGATTGTACAGATTATCTCATCACTATATACATATATACATATTATCAATTTTATACCCTGGCCATAAACATGGTAGGCCTTTTTTCCCCCGGTACCTACTTTGAAAGGGTCTTTCCTATACACGTGTTTGAATGAATTTAACAGAACTTCGAATGCACTGTGTTTCTATATTCTATCATATGCTTACGTAGTCGTAACTTATACCACCTGTACCTTACGACATCAATCGACTTTGACCCACTCCGAAGCGTACGACTCTGGAGTATCTCATATTTCTAAGACTAAAAATTCGGTCGGTGGGTTACGACTCTGAAGAAAGTTATACTACACCACGAAGTGTTACGTGCTTATAGCTATATATATATATATGGATGCATATCTTATTTTTACGATAACTAATCACCACCTCCGAATTATGTAATTAGTTTACTGATTTGAATCGCGGTTTAGATCAAATCTGATCATTTTTTAAAACCACAAGTCATTTGGATCAATTTTTTTTTCCCACTTTCGTCGCATACAATTATTTTGGAATATGAAAATCTACAATTGAAACGAAAAGGAGAATTCTCACGTTAATGACGCGGGGACACAGGTCCGGCATACATATATATATATATATATATATATATATATATATTTATACAGTAAGTAAAGGAACGTCGACGTCGTTCGTCGGTTCCTTGCCGAAAATATCTTTGACCTCGGGGATTGCATCGTTCAATCTTTGAGACTCTCTGGGTCTCTCCTACTTCTGGTACCGGTGCCACTGCACCTCTACACCTCTACACCTATACCTTCGCTCCTCCTCCTCTTCTTCTTCTTACCTCACTTTACTTCACTAGGCAGACTAATTTTTTCCTCAGGTTCGCCCTGGCCTCTTGGGAACCCATGACTCGGCAGCCGGTTCAGGGCGTAATAATAGACACAAACAAACTCATTTGGCTCCGGGGCCAACTACAGTTGGCCCGACCATCGTCCACTGTTCGTTACGGTACCCTAGTCACAGGTTGGCTGCAGTATGGACTGGTGAAATTTTTCTTCATTTTAAGAAATAATTAATAATAAATAATAAATAATAAACTACTATACCCAGTATAAAATATTTAGGAGGTACAGAAAACGGTCTGGTCATGAACCAATGCGATATATTTCAGAGCTAGTAATTTCACGGTTTTCCCTTTCTGTAGGTACATACTTGTACAGAAAAAGAAAGAAAAAAAAAAAAAAAAGAACCATTTCGTACCGCTTCGAAAGACTAGTTTCAATATAACTGGTAATTTTGGTTGCAAAAATTTCGACTCTCGTTGCAACGATGTATTAATCACAAACTGCAAAATCGACGCATGTTTTATTATGCCTTTGTTTGAACCGAGTTGAGAATCGGAGTTGTGGGAAGGAAAACCACCGTTTGATAACCGGGATTTTTTTTATCTAAATTAATCTGGTTACAGGGGGAAAAAAAAAAAAAGACACAATTTAAAAATAACTAAATAAAAATCGTTTTAAATTATCATTTTATATAGCGTCTTATTTAATTTGTCGTTAGATTCTGAATATAGAACGACAAAACCTGTCCTAAAATGGTCACGTTTTTCAAGTCACGTAATTATTTATTGAGCTCGTATTCTCGACCTTGACGCCGTTATATTTTAAAATATGATTCGGGGGATTTGACCTCGGCAAAAAAAAAAAAAAAAAAATCTTTCATTTAAATTTTTATATACATATGCATATGTATGTATGTAATACGTATGGATACGCATCTAAATGGATATAATATAATATGTATAGTATTAGCACGACAGAGTTAATCTCGTTCTAAGAGAGGAGCATTCCTACGCAGCTTGTTGTTCTATTGTATTCGTTGTGGTTTGACAGCTGAAGCGAAGAATTCATAATTACGTATGTCTATCGTTATATACCTATAGTATAATATAGTAACATAACGCAGATTTACGGGAAGCTCGACTAGAGCGTACAAAAGGAATTGAAACTCGCAAACTCTATTCAATTCGCAGTAATACAGAAGTGAGCCGCCTGCTTCACCATCATGCATACATATATAGGTACATATATATATTATATTATTATATATATAGGTACACGTTATAACATACCACATAAATATGTCACGCGGAAAGTGTTAACATACTACGCACTATACAGGGTGTCCCAGAACTAAGTGCAATAAATGATAGGGGTAATAGAGGGGGCCGAGCTGAGTAAATTGACCCAAAGAACATGTGGCCTCCGAGTCCGCGTTCGCGAGATACGACCGGTTAAAAAATCGCGTTAGGCGCCGGCATGTAGGCAACCGCGGACACAGCAGGCAGTGGTTCGCAATCTTTTTGATAAGCGCGATCTTTCTGATACGAGTCATAACATTTTTGAATTCGAAAATTTCGAACGGAAACACTTTCGACATTGATTTTCCGCCAAACACAACAACATTACTTGTTTCCATAATAAAATTTCATATCAAAAGTATTTTTGTTTGAATTTTTCGAATTCAAAAGTGTTATGACTCGCTTTAGAAAGATCGCGCTTATCAAAAAGACTGCTAACCGCTGCCTGCTGTGTCCGCGGTTGCCTACATGCCGGCGCCCAATGCGTTTTTTTAACCGGTCGTATCTCGCGAACGCGAACTCGGAGGCCACATGTTCTTTGGGTTAATTTACTCAGCTCGGCCCCCTCTATTACCCCTATTATTTATTGCACTTAGTTCTGGGACACCCTGTATACAAAAGAATAATAAAAAGTTCATTCCAAGATTCACCAAGTAGGTTTTCATTTCTTTTTTTTTTTTTTTTTTTTGTTTTCTTCTCTCATTTTTCCTTCCTATAACATTTTTCGCAAATGAAAGCCAGTAAAAAAAAAAAAAAAAAAAAAATACTCAATGTTCATATCTTTTGTATTTTGTATATAGGAAAAAAAAAGAGAAAATACTGGGCTTCAATTCGCAGTGTGGGGAAAAGCTGGTGTGAATTTTTTTTTTTTTTCTTCTTCTTCTTCTCCGGCTGTATAATTTGAAGAAGAAAAAAAAAGGTGCGAAAATTGTATCTTTTTTTTTCTCTCTCTCCCTCCCTCTCTCTTTATATGTATCATTTTGTTTTTGTGTTTTTTTTTCTTTTTGCAATCGTTAGATTAGATTTGTTCAAGAAATTCTTACATACAGGTGTGCTTTGTGCACTATATAGTCAGTGTCCGTCCGTTCATAGGTCTAAAGGTTAGGTCAGTCATTGATTATTCTTCGGGGAAAGCAATGGCTGACACAGTTACGCGAACGACAAGAGAGCTGAGCTCAGAGCTGTGTGAAAGTCAGTCTAATTAAATTCTTTCATTTAAACCGACCATATATGTAAGACGTAGAGTATCTGTATATATATCGCGTCACTAATGCCATAAGGTCGTAAGCGCCAAAAAATTATTTTTTTTTGCGGATATGCCCAGACGATGTTATATGGCACAAAAAAGATTTTGCCACCAAAAACACGAAATTTTTTATTTTGGCGCTTAAGACCTTATGGCATTAGTGACGCGATATATATATATAATACGTTTATTATATTATATACACGATTATAGATTTGTTCACTTATAGTTATGTTACTGGTCTGGTCACTGGCCCAGAATTACGTATATATATATATATGGTATATACATATTAGATACATGTAAACAAATAAAGATAACGGAATAGCTTATGATATGATTATCAAATACTGTTTGTCAATTTGTTTTATACAGTTTACTCGATGTCCCACTTTTCCGAGATGAAATTTTTTTTTTTTTTCTTTTATTTTTTTTCAACTCTTCGTCGAAAATATATAATATCTATCTTTAGGTTCGGTCCTAAATTATTACCTACAATAATTTCCTATTGCTGTTTTTATCGATGCAGCCCTGATTATGTAGGAGTGTTAAATATTAACACTTTTTCAACAATTCTCGTGTTATATTAAAATATATTATATTATATTATATTATATTGTAGCATAACACACATAGCATGAAGTTTGATCAATATTCGTTCACGGATAGGACGAATGGCACCGGGTCAGGGGCGGACGGACGGACGGACAAATGGACGCAGCAGCAAAAGCAAAAGCACCAGCACCACCGTGGTTATTGAAAAGCTGATCCCAATTCCATCAATTATTTTGTCGTATCAATCGTTTTATATTAGACTAAAGAATGATGAAAAAAAAAAAAAAAAACAGAAAAAAAACTGAATATAGCTCAAGGAATAGTAAGCCTGGTAAAAAATAAGGGAGTGGACAAAGCTTGAATGCATGAAATCATCTAAGTCGTAATTTCGGCGTGTTCATCATCATCCGAGGTACTGAATCACGATTCCAAACAAGATATGAATATGTAATCATTGCTCTGCACCAAGATCAGAGATTTTTATCATCTATCTTAGTCGTAGCTGCGTGTTTATTCGGTTAGATAAAATTCCTCAAGGATTTAAAACGTTAAGATAATATATGTTACGCTGCCGCAGCAACAAACTTTCAAAGATTCTCTACGACTATAGGATAGCACGCTTCGTTCATTCATCAAATGACTCGGGAAGGGGTTCGGAGGGATTGTTCATTCATACAATTCTATTATTATTGGATCAAGTTTCACAATTCATCTAAAGGTTTTCGCAATTCGCTTGTTTACCAGCTACCACCACATATGCATATGCATATACTTATACTATACATATATATATATATATATATATTCATACGTCTATCGGTACCACGTATGTCGTCACAGTTACAGAGATTACGACTTTACATCAAATTTGTTATCATCATAATTATAATATGTTTGCCGGCTGCTTTCGTCACTAAAATTATATGATTACTTAGACTATTTAATTATTATCATTTAAGTTATAAATAAATCACTGATTAAAATCACCTCTTGATTAACAAATCTGTAGCATATGTATATAATATATATATATATATATATATTTTAGGTACACCTAGATGGGTAGTAGGTATAGGTATAATATTATACTCGTTCGTAACATGGTATGGCCTTATCGGAATGAGACGAAAGAACCGACAAAATTAATCATTGCAGGTAAATTTTTGGGAATAAATAATAAATCACGAAAATCAAGCAAAAATTCACGCGATTCCGTATAAACAAGTGATAATCCAGATCAATTTTGGGAATATCGTTACTCGGTATTCGAGGGGAATTTGAGATATCAATTTATTGAATTTCAGTAGGTATAGGAAATTGACTTTACGTATCCATCTATATATTTACTCAAGACCGGAAGATGATGCGCGTGATCCGAATCCTGGCAGCATCCGGTATCCGAAAATGCGATATTGTGTCGCCAAAAGCATCGCGTCGGGTATTCGAAGCAGTTTTACCCCGCAATGGGAATACGATCCATAATTCGTTTTTCGAATTTATAGCGTAGTAGGTACAGCAAATTTGTCAGAAAAAATAAAAATAAAAATAAAAATAAAAATCTAGAAATAATGTAATATTTAACAGCTGGTCAATAAAAATTGAAAATATCTATCAATCTCGGTGACATTAATTTCAAGATCAAGTTTCAAAGTTGAGATTAGTTGATTATACTAACTCAGTATAAGGGATAAGTTTAGTTAGAGTTGTTAAAACCTCGGTTCCCCCATCTGTGACAGATCTTATTAGCCCGTTATCTCGATAATTATTCATCCGACCAATTTCTTAAAAAAAAAAAAAAAAAAAAAAAAAAAACTTTACAGATTACTTTATACTTGATCCCTATATCGATTCATATTTACATATTCCTATTAAAAAGCCGGAAATTATAAATTTTCCTTATCTCAATACGTATGACTGATCAAAACAAAAAATGATGAACGAGATCTCATTCCTTTTCGTTTTTTTCTTTATTTTTTTTTTATTTTTTATTTTTTTTTGAATCATGCATACTGTAACTATTTTATACTTTCGTTAAAAATGTATAAATAATCCAGAAACTAAATGTTTTATTCTATGATTATGAGAATTTCATCTGATTGTGAGTTTCCCACTTTGCCAGGGTCTCCCCTAGATATGTGTTCGACTAAATTGAAGGTAACTGCAAATGCACAAATGCGCTGACCCTTTTTTTTTCTTCTTCAATTTTTGGAACGATACATACGTCTGTCTAACTCGAGACTCAACAGGTTATCTGCAGTGTTGAAAATTCGTCGAATAGATAAATTTTTACATCTTAGTTGAAAAAAATTGTAGAATATGGAGAAAGCGCTAGGTCAGACTTTGGCTGTTTTCGTGGTATCATACCTATATATGAGAGAAGGTCGCGGCGCCGGTGCCAGTGCTATTGGTATGTTACTGGTGTAGTGCCCCGTGGCGGTGGCGCCGGTGGCGTCGACTGAGGGCGTCGGCAGGGGGTTAGAGAGGCGGCAAGAGGCAAGAGGCAAGAGGCAAGAGGAAAGAGGGAAGAGGGAAGCGGGAAGAGGGCAGATCAATACGCACTGCCAGCTCGTAATGCATAGATTAGCTTATTCATGCACCGTCACGTCGAGTCGAACGGGGTCTACGGTTCCCGTAACGCTCCAGTAACCTTGACTCCTAATTACCATACGATCAGAAATTAGAGAAAAACTACGAAAACAGGTTATTCCATTTTTCGTAAATGACGAAAAAAAAAAAAAAAGGAAAAATGATTTCGAATACCTAAAAAAAAAAAAAAAAAAATAATTCCCGATAGCTTTTTACCGAATATACCCGTAGGCCTTTTCAGTGTTACAGACAAGCCGGATATAGGTGGTAATTTCCTTTCTTTTTTTTGTTTTTTTTTTTTATTTCTTTTCTCCTCAAGATTATCGGTACGATCGATAATTTCGCGTATAAACATTTTGGGAAATATCTTCGTAGATATTTTCTGCAACGTTTTTCAATAAAATCCAACAGGTTGTGCGAGGATTGTGTGACCCACGTTCAATTGTCTCGTGGGAAACGTGTGTCCCCCCGATTGTATATATATATGCGACCGAGTACGTAGCTCGCTAAATTATTACGTTACACTACTCGCCACTCTCGCCTCCTACTTTTTAGACACAACAACCCGATCCGAGTAATTGACACAGACCGATAGCCACATATTATATTATGTAATCGATGACCAATTCGTTATTTATTTAATCAACGAAAATTCTTGTCCTTTTTTTCTCTCTCCCTATTTTTTATTAACAAAAGTTCGCGATTTCACACTCTTCTATAGAAATAATTGATAAATATTTAACTCTTTGATATTGAAAACAAAAAAAAAAGAAAAGAGTACGCTCCATTTTTTCTCTCCTTTATTATCGGATCATTTCTCTCTCTCTCTCTCTCTCTCTCTCTCTCTCTCTGTCGCACTGTATGTACTACAGCGACAGGAGAACCGCAAGGTTTTACACAATGCGAGTAGCTGCCGTGTTTGTGGTAAAATTTAACGCACCAGAAAATCCCTCAGCGTCGTGGTCAGCGACGATTTTACGATGGTTAAAGAACAGAGATATTATATGATATCCGTAGATAAAACGCTATAAGCCTTGGCTAAAAAGAAAAAAGAAAAAAAAAAAAAAAAAAAAGTTTGGAAATTCGATCCATTGCGACGCGCCGTTTATTATACTGCACTTTGTGTTTCACTTATTAGAATCAATTATTCGAATTTTTTTTTTTTTTTTTTACAAAATTTTGGAGTACAATTTTTTCTTATAACCTTCTGGTTTAATTCGTCGTCAATTTTTCGTTAATTTATAAACAAGGGGGAAAAGGAACTGCAGGATTTTATGGATTTCTATCTGAGCTGTGGTTCCATCAATTTTCGGGGATTAGATTTTTTTTAAATCTGATAAACTCTGACATTTATAGGGACAATTATGTCACGATCTAAGATTTATTTTTAACGCTTCCTAAGCCAAGATTTTGACGATCCATGCGGCTTTCACATTACTTCCCCTCCTGTTTCACTAATTCTTACGTGACCACCCGATTCCATTCGGCTTTATATCTAGTTTTTCCCGGTTTCAACGTACCTATATATACCTACTTACTCTAATTCCTGAAGAGGCGGGTGAAGAAATAATAATAATAATAATAATGATAAAAGAGAAAGAGAAAAAGAAGAAAGAAGAAAGAAAAAAAAAAACTGAAATGAAAGCAAAAAAGAAAAAAGAAAAAGCGATTTTATCGAACCATCTAATGCCTAAGCCAATAAGCAGCAAGAAAAAACCCGCTTTTCTCCCTCGTTGCACGATCTAGATTCTAGTTGATTTTAACAACGATTTAATAAGCACGGAGGTGAATAAATCGTGAGGTGAGGTGTTAAATTCGGCTCATGCCACGTGTGCGCAATGCCTTCTCGTCGTATATAGGTACGTCGAGTTTTGCCTACTTTTGTTCAATTTGGTCACGAATATCGATGATATTCTTATAAGCAGCAAGGCGACGCTTCGAGGTTTCCTAATATACCCGTGCGTCAAAAAATTAGAGAACAGCTACAATCGAACGAAATATTTGAGGAAAAAAATAAAATAAACGAATAAAGAAATGAAAATGATTCCAATGAGGAAAAATAAAGTCCGGTAAAATGTGTTGGTTAAATATTTTTTTCAAGTAAAAAAATAACGTTGGAAAGGAGGAAAAAGAAAAATTAACAAAAAATGTGAGCAGATATTCTGCAGCACATTAAATTGTCATTTTTTTTTTTTTCTATTCTTTTTTTTTTTTTTTTTTTGACAGTATACCTCCTATTTTTCCGCCTGTTGCTGGTACTCGCCCAAAGATGGAGGAAGAGATTTGGAGAAATTCGATTTCCACCTTTTTTGGTGTGTTCAGCGACTCGGACATCCCGTTCAAAGACGAACGCCTTTGCGTCTGAAAATGTGCCTCGCTTAAAGCTTGAAATTCTGGTTTTGTTTAACGTCTTTCACACCCTTCTCCACCATATTTCCATACCATATCTCTTTTTCTCTTTTTTTTTTTTTGTTTTCGCCTCTCTCTTCTCGAGTCTCGCTACCCTCCCGAGTCACACCTATATTTCCCTTTACTATACAGCGTCCTCTTTGCATCTTAGTTACATGTCACTGCCCCGGCGAATACTTGAACCAACATTTCTCGACTACATGGGTATGTAGATATGTACTTGAGCCACTTCAGAGGTCGCAATTACCTACCTAGATTTATACTTCGACGCGTTTCGCTAGCAAAGAGTTGAAAAAAAAAAAAAAGAATTTAAATTAAAGAAACTTGTAAAAAAAAAAAAAAAAAAAAAAAACAGGTTCCTCCTCTCAGTTCACACTTACCTTTTCTGTGTTGTATTAGATTTTCAAAATTTTGTCATTTATTTATTTATTTATTTATTTATTTATTTATTCATTCATTCATTTATTAATTTATTTGAGTTTTCTCATTATTTTCTTTCTATTATACCTGAAATTAATTATACACACAATATACTACCTAACCCTTGGAATATTTTCTGACTAATATAGACGTGCTCAGATATGTTAAAAAAAAAAAAAAAAAAAAAAAAAAAAAAAAAAAAAAAAAAAAAAAAAAAAACTACATAATACCGAAGAATCCAGTGACTAATAAATGAATAAATAAATGACAAAAAATACATATTCACATGGGGTTTATTATGGGGAGGATCATACTTCCTCTAATAGGTATTTTCTAACGGGAAAATAGAATATAGTATTTCGCAAATTAATTTTCCGACGTTTTTCAATGATCGTGATGCAGTTCCACCGGTCATTGACCGTGTCGTTCGGTATCCACGCATAGGCTAGAATTAATCCGATGTAAATCTTTAGATTATGATAAGACTTAAGAGAGAATCTTCGTCGTCTATCCTTGGCCAAATTGTACGGATGGCCAAACGTCGCGCAACATCGGGATACGTCGCTGGGTTTTCCGCAGGTGGCTGAAGGTGGTGATCGATGTATTTGCGCGCGCGTACTAAACATGACCACAATTTTAGTCCACGTTACCATCATTACGCCCGCGTTACGCGGAACAAAATTTTCAAACTCGATGCAGAAAAACAAAAAAAAAAAAAAAAACAAACCAAAAATCCAAAAAACCAAAAAAACAGAAATTCTTTTACAACATTTTTCATATGAATAAAATTAACGAATCGAACGAATGATATACTAATATAAAGTAAATGAAAAGAAGGCAAGTTAATAAATAAATAAATAAATAAATAGGTAAATAAGTAAATTAAAAAAATTTCGCGGACCTTTTTTCACAAGAAAATCAAATCCCCGCGATTTGTATTATGAAAATAATATTTTCGCGCGTAAGAAAATGGCTTTAGGTATAAGACCGTGCCTGGGGCTGATGCTCGGGAGGACTTTGCAACCCTCAGCAACCCCGTTCCTTGCCACAGCCCCCACTTGACCGGTGGACTATCCTTCCGGGGTGAAAGATGGCCGAGATAACTCGAACGAAGAAGGGGGTTGACTGTGTATTTTATGTAGTGGTAATTCGAGGGATCGAGTATATACGTATAGATATATATAACATTATACTAAAAATATATATACGTACACTGAGAGAAAAAATTCGTGTGTTCAAAAAAACCTTGTTTAGCCCAACAAAACGCGGCGTTCACGGGCGTTCAAATGAATATTATGTAAATGTGACAAAATATTGGTTGCTTGAACTAAATTTGTTTGATTCAAATGGCCGAGTATATTATGGTAATTACGGCTTATTCATTCCTATAGAATGATGGTTGAAACAACTATTTCTTAACAACAAAATCAGTATGATAGATTCAACGACTTTTTTCCCTCAGTGTAGAGAAATTGTTGATAGTCGTATACTTTTGTATTTTACATGACTATGTCTACATAGCGATATACTATATAAATATACGAACTCGTGAGAGAAAATGACAACGTCTAATTTTCAATTAAATACCGGAAAATCATTTTCTAACATCGCGGAAAAATAAAGACGATTCGAAGTTTTGATTACATGAATATCATGGCGAATTGGTTGCTCGTTGAAATTGGAGAAATCATAAAAGCGATGTACGTATGTATACGCACATATAGTATCTACATGTGTGTAATTTGGCAACGAATCTTCAGCCGATATTGACTAACCGTGTTTATTCAAGTTTGTGGTAAAATTTAATGTTTAAAGACACCTGATCACGCACTATACATATAATGTACCTACGTATATAAAAAATTGTTAACAAACATCATTCAAAGTACTAACTTAAATTTTTTTTTTTTTTTTTTTTTTTTTTTTATACACATATTATATGTGCGTGGATAAAAAAAAAAATTCAATCAAACATTATGGAAGCCTTTGATGTTATTATTGCCAATGAAAATTTATTTTATCCGCACTGGACATTATGCGGCGCTAGAAGTCTAGTCGCCTACGGATCAGGCTAGAGTAGAAAATCGATTTCTATGAGGCTTAAGGCCAGCTTGAATTAAGTTTATATATATATATATACATAGACGCAAGAAAAAATTTCGTCACTTTTGGACGTTACTCGTATCGGAATGGCTTCATAGAACTCATTTCGTCGTCGCCCCGTGGGGTTAAGTTATAAGTCACAGTGTTAAAATATTCCTCCTTCTTTTCCCTCATTTAATTACCCCGGGCCTTCAGTCAACTGAGCAATGAAACACATTTTATGGAGGTACAATCGAATCAAGAAGATAAAATCAACGTAATTCGGTCTGGCTATTATTCTGACGTAATTTAACACGTCCGAGTATTAGGTAGGTACATTGAAATATTGCATATATAGTTCCATCGAAAATATTTCTCACTGTACAATTCGCGATTTTTACGAGTATTAAACATTTATTTTTTATAAAGAAAGAAAAACATTCATTGAAGTAACTTTTTTAGTAATTTTTTTTTTGTTTTTTGTTTTTTGTTTTTTCACGAACAGAATGCTTTTCCTAGCTCCCATGCATTTATTTGAAATAAAGTAAAAGGGAGTTGAAGCGGATAGTAGTAGGTACCTACATACCTAGTAATTTATAGGTTGAAATTTTATTTGTCTGAAGACTTTAGTTAATTAGTGAAACAATGGTGCGGTTGTGCCCCGGTTTCTGGCGTCAACCGCCCCACGAGTTATATCCCTAGATTCTATACAACAACTTTCGGGCCTCGGAGGAATTCTCCTCACCGTGCAGGTATTTTTATAAATAAAACGTGTGTTAAATCGCAGGAACAATAAAATTTCCGCAATATTCGTATAATACTATAGATATATATAACAGTTGCTGGCCGAATATCTTGGACCTGAGTTACGCGATGCGGCCAAAAGTCCATGTGACTTTAAACTATGGAAATTTGCCAAAAAAGAAAGAAAAAAGGAAAAAAAAAAAAACAAAAGAAAAGAATTATACTCAATTTGTTTGAGAACAGTAATTAAGTCCCACGCAATATTTCTCGTTTCATTTTTTACTCTTAAAAAAAAAAAAAAAACTTCAAGAATTTGTCTATTTCTTTTCTCCCCGCTTCCGTATATGATGAATTCCACGCGGAGCGGACCAAAAAAGACCTAGATGTCACGGATTTTTCTCATTTTTGGATGACCTTTAGTACCCTCAGAGTTAGCATTTTTTATGTATGTACGACATATGTAGCTTTTGTTACCTATGGTGTACGAGCTGTTTCAGTTTTTCATTTCTTACGCTCTTGATGTCTTTGGAGGCAAATATCTTAGAAACGGTATGTCATATGAAAAAAGTAATGGGGTGGTGATTTGTAGTATTCTTCACTCGTTTTCACCTCAACCCATGATCTTGCCCGTGACTTTCGAAAAACATGTCGAAAAATCATTTTCCAATCCAAAACTCCATTTTTATCCACTTATGTCATTTTTAGGATTTTTCTTGTATTTTTTTTCGAAAAGCTCGGAAAATTTCCCATCGAATCACGTTTGTTTCGGAATGGGACACGGCTGCATTGATGCTCCGTTGATTTTTCGACAGGTCGAAAAATCGTTTTCCAATACAAAACTCTATTTTTATCCACTTATGTCATTTTTGAGATCTTTCTCGTATTTTTTTTCGAAAAGCTCGGAAAATTTCCTATCGAATCATGTTTGTTTTGGAATGGGACATTGAGGTCTTTTTGTGGTCCGTTCCGCGTGGAATCCATCATATATTGTTCACATTTTTTTACTTTTTACATTTTCTTTATCTTTTGCCCACTTTGCGTCCGATATCCGGAATCAATATGGATACTTCTCTTCGTCCGGAAACTGCTGAAAGGGTTCCCTTTCGCTTTTCAATAATTCACAAGCTAAATTCTAAAGTCCCGATAACCCGGAATACCCTGTCTCTCTAAACATAAATCTACGCGACAGTCTCGAATATATATCTACACACCTTATATGTAAGTAAAATATGTTAGATCGAAGGATTTTTGTTCATTTTTTTTTTATTTTTTATTTTTTTTTTTTATTTATAATTCTGAATAGACATGCGAGATAAATATTATAAATTTAATCCTCAAAATTATGAAAATATGATAATTAACATCCACGGATTAATTTTATTCCGAGTATCAATAAATAAATTTCATAAAATCCCCTGGCCTGAAGTTTTGACACGAGTTTCGATTTTATCAACGTATATATATATATAATTTAATATCAATATATGAATTATTAATCGCTTGTGCAAAGTGGATTAAAAATTGTGAATAAAATACGTGTAAATGAAATCCGTAATAATTATATATTTGGTATACAGTATTAAAAAATAACGTTTTTGATAGATAGCATAAATAACAGGAGCGTACACCATATACATATAATATACGGATCGTATAAAATATTTTTTCCATACTCAGTAAATATAATATCGCAATTTTCAACCCTTCAAATAGCTGTTCGAGATAATCACAATGATAATGATAATGATAATGATATTAATAATAATAATAATTTTACTAATTAGAACCTCATTAGCATCGCGCTCAAACTTGACTTTATATGGACGACATTACTATACCTCAATACATTTTCTAACAGACGAGCATATGAGCAAATGATGTACACACCTCAAGGCAAAAGATGTGTATATCTGCAGGTAATAAGCTCGAACCCCCCTTCGCGAATTATTTGTACTACGTATGAGACATATGCATATAATATATGTACATAGAATGAAATTTCATGTGTATAAATTATGCCTTCTCTTTGCGGTATAAATAGTAATGGATGACTGTGTCTTGGAGTCAGACTCCCTGGTCCATTCATGATGACCTGCAGGCAACGCTAAGTATAGATTCCTCGGACGAGGTTATTTGGGAACGATATATGTATATATGTATGTGTGTGTGTATAGGTATGTACATATATAGATACCTAAGTTCAGTAGATTATTATACCTTTAGGGTTATTCGCCTGAACATATTTAACAAACGATATTAAGGCCGCAGGAAACTTACCTTCTGATTAACAATTCAGGTGGAAGTACCGCCCGAACCCAACCTTCTACATTAAAAACGCGAGATGAAAAGAAAATATGGAACAAAAAAAAAAAAAAAAAAAAAAAAAAGACTTCACTTCACAGATCAAAATCGATGGAGCTATGATATCCGTGTGAAATCCTACCATGTATTTGTTACAATATCGTGTATATAATTAATTCTAGATAACTCTGTTATCATTTTTAAACAAATTTCGGGAATTATTAAATACCGAGTAATTTTATGCAGATGAAATTTACAGTGCAGTAAAACAATTGAGGTGCACTGTGGATGTACATATAACTCTGCATGTAGGCATATATCTTTTAGCTGGAATATGAACGGTGAAAAATGTAATTAATCAGGATTGGCCAAATTCCAAATTAGTCTTGTTCTTGCAGCATTCGCTTAGAAATTTGTAATCGAGTCTGCCACAAGCAGTGACTAATATAAAGTGTGACTCGACGGACTGATAATCGGGCTTCCTTTGATGTATTTAGATATAAGTCACCAAGTCCATGTCACAGGGTGCTCCATCGATCCTGACAGATAAAAATCATAAGAAGATCTCTAATTCCAAATTCCAAATTTCAAATTCGTTGTTACACATACCAACGTTATACAATCGCTAATCTGCAATCTGGACTTTCTCAGCCTTTAAAAAAAAAAAAAAAAATAACAAATAACAAAAACAAAAAAAATCAAACCTCCGCAATATTCATGAGATCTAAAATTTGTACCAATTATTTGGTAAGACAGAAGATAAACTTATTATACGTATATCCCGAGAGATGAGCATGCCAAGATAGGCACGTGGGTAGGTAGGTAGGTAGGTAGGTAGGTAGTAGGTAGTAGTCACTAGTCAGAGGTATTGTGTAATACTTTACTTTTCGCATCCATAACACAAGCAGCGAAATTATATCTAGATGCGTGTAGGCATATATATACTATATGTGTAATATTGAGTAGGCGTGCTCGTCCCAGCTAAAACTACATGTGATATCTATACGTTTAAACGTATCTACATAGTGAGCTATGTCTCTGTCTCGTCCGTCCACTTGTTGGCACATGAACCATGCTGTGTTGAATCCATTTTTAATCCACTAGCTTGTCTTCGAATACCAAAGACTACCTAACATCAGTTTCGATGGCTCGATTTACCCTGAAACTAGATACTCTTCACTACATTTCTTATTTTTTTCTTTATTTTTTTTTTTTTTCAATTGTCCTAAGATTTAATAATGATTCATTTCATGTCTATAAGAATTGTTGATGAACTCTGACCCTAACAGCTTCTTCTTTTCTATTATATTGTATATTTTGAAATTCTCTCATGTTCCTAGCTATTAGAGATGCTTTATCCATAGTTGACTCGAAATTTATATTGTTTTGACTCTTCTGACAAACATAAAACGACAAGTGATCATTCTCATTTCTGGAGTTTATTCATCTCCTTATATATATGCATCGGAGTTGAATAATGATGAAGTTGGTATCGAAGATTCGGGAATCAATTTTTCGTCACTATTATAGAAATTTTTTTTACCAAAAACTAGTCATACGGATGACTCAAAACCGCAAATCACGTATCGATTTAGATCTTGGATAGATTTGACACTAGCGGAGAGAGAGAGAGAGAGAGAGAGAGAGAGAGAGAATTTGTTTTTCATTTAAATAAATAAAAAAAAAAAACAGGTTTGTGTAAAATTAGAGCCCAGGTCAACGAGAAGTTGTCTGTTTTTGTTTAATCGTTTAGAAAATAGGGTAAGGCTTGATCCTAAAATATCTCCCAGCTTGAAATGCATCGGCATAGTTTCTAATTTGGAATAGTCGTAGTAGGAATGAAAAGTTTATTTTACAAGGAAAAAAGAAAAAAAAAAAAAAAAAAAAAAAACGGTATCATAAGTAGGATGTATTGTATATAATTATATAAATATATAGGCACCTATATATGCTTACATGCATCTCGTGTTTTATATTGATGAAATAAAAAATAACTTACGATAATAAGATAGAAGGATTCTTTTCTGATGTAGGCGATTTTTTCCGCGGCTATAATTTTTTCGTTTTTATGTTCCAATTAACATTTGATATATTATTTATTGTTTTCAAGGCGCGTGCCGGGGTTCATATCTTATTTAAAAAAAATCTCCCTAAATTCTCTCTCGCGTACTTTGTTAGGCCTTAGAATTCTTTATGGTTGAAGTTTTGACGAAAGGTAATGCCTGCAGCCTACAAAAAGCTAATTTTTCTTTCTAAACCTCGGACGGAGGTGGAGTATAGCAATACCGGGTATGTAGCTAAAGGTATAAATATATTTCAGTAATATATTGTGTATAATATAATAATGCGAGAAGTCGGGTAGCTTTGACTTTCCACAGAGACCTGCGTTATAGTCAGCGTGACTCTTGAACTTTAGAGAAAAGCTTTGAAGCTTTGAAGTCACCGAGAGGAGCGAGTGAGCGAATGAGCAAGTGAGATCGCCTGCCTGCCTGACTCTCTCTTTCTCTCTCTCTCTCTCTCTCTTTCTCTCTTTCTCTGTTACAAGCAGGCAGAGTTGCTCCGAATATTTTTAGACGCGTTCAGGAAAAAAGAACTCGTATCATGCGGCAGTGTGCACGAAACTGGCGCGCGTCCTCCTGACGACAACGCGAAATAAAATACCATTTCATACGGTATACGTAAGTAAGTATATATATATATATGAAAAGAAAAAGGAGCGGGAAATTTCAATCCGGAAATCAGACCTATATCTACGAATTTTCTCACAGCGAATTTTTTTTTTTTTCTCAAATTATGACCAGGATTTAATTTCTAGCTTTTGGATCTATGAGAGCTCTCGAATTTCATTGATTCACAAATTTCTATCCTTGTCATTTCTCTCGGTAAATCTTTAGTGAACGAAATAAAAAAAAAATAAAAAAATATCTTGCATAGGTACTATATGAACAGTGATTTAAATTTCAGGAGACAAGATAAATCCTAGATCTTAAAGAGAAGATATATATATAAGGGAGTGTGGGGCAAAATGGCCTAGCGGGGCAAAATGAACCGCGGGGCAAAATGGACCAGTAAAAAATTTTTTCAACTTATAGAAAAAAGTGTCGAAATTGATGGTTGAATAGGAACAAATTGGTCCTCGAACATTATTGATATTCTAGCATTACTATTAATATTATTCCATATCACGTCTGGGGGCAAAGCAAGGAATCGCTCATCAAAAATTTGTTTTATTTATGAAAAAAAAAGAACCCTGATTTAATCTCCATTGTTTTTGCAATAAAAGAAAACTGAAAAAGATTCACAATAGGAAATGAGAAAAAAAAATGAGGGGGCCACGATCACGGGGTCACAAGTGTTCCCCTTCTCGTATCGCCACTTTATTATATTAAATATTACCTGGACCCAAAAAATGAATGAGATAATACCAACGAACTCCAAAATCTAATACCCCACAGTCATTGTTCATGGCTAACTGTTTTCTTCTGACTTTTTCGGAAATGAGACTCCATTCTAGTCTAGTTTCTTTTCTAGTTTCTGACTAATTTTTTCTTAATATGTTCCAGTAATTTCTTCAATTTCAAATCAATTGCATCAATAAAGTTCATATTTATACTCAAGTTTTTTAATCAACCATTTTTTTTTTTCACCGGTCCATTTTGCCCCGCTAGGCCATTTTGCCCCACACTCCCTTATTTTTTTTTTTTTTTAATGGAAGACTCGAATTATACCTATACTAAATAAAAGATTTGCACCAAGGAGAGATATGCCCACTCACATGAATAATAATATCGTTTTCATTACGGTTTACAAGTCAATTTTTTTTTTTAACGTAGGTACGAAGATCAAAGAGATATATAACTAAGTAATTTGAAGGTATATACATATTTCGGAACGTGGATTTAGCGATATAACAAATTTTTGTTGCCTACGATATTTCTTGTATTTTTATTTCCTCATTTTTGTATGAAAAAAAAAAACAAAAAATAAATAAAAAAAAAAAAAAGATAAGACGAACTCTCAAATATTTTTCACATAATTCTCACTTTGGTCTTGATCTTGGATCATAGAGTGCCTTGACTCAAACTTGTTTTCAAAATTCAGGGTCGTTTGATAACCATGCTTGAGTTCGACGGTGAAATTGAATCCGTTTCTTCTCCTGACTACAAGATCATATATCTGTATATATATATATACCAACGCTTGTAAATATATACTTGCATAAAAAAAAAAAAAAAAAAAAAAAAAAAAACTACAAGGCCTTTGACTTTACGCGATGTTTCTACGAGTCGGTTAGCGTTTATAGCTGGATCACGTAACGAATGTATATATATATATATATATATATATATGTAGTATCGATAACGCGTCAGTATAAGCGATAATTTTTCGAATAATATATAGTATTGAAAATTGATTAGAAATTTTATTCAGGATTTAGTGAAGGTAATTAATATATATATATATATAATAGAAATTTGTAGATCTAAGCGTTTTTAGAGGGCTTAGGGCGAATCTAGAAAAGCCGGAGAAATCACGGAGGCTAACATCAGTCGCGAGGCTTGTTCTGCTTGGATAAATAATTATTCTATTTCTAGCCATTGTTTACTACACTGACACGCCGCTCGCTGCTATACCACCTTCTCTTCCATCGAATCTTACGAGACTAAAAACGGTCCTAAATGAGGGTAGCGACGACGTCGAATTTTTGTTCAGGTTCCTTTTTCTCATTATTAATGTTTTCATCCGCGTATCGGTCCAGAGTTCAATTTATTGCCTCCACAAATGGCCAAGGACCTCGTACCTATTAGCTGATAATTGCAAAAAAAAAAAAAAAAAAAAGACGAGAATGAAAATAACCAACGAATGATGCAGATGGTTATTAACGACTTTGATATACGTTGAGTTTATTCAACGTTTACCTATTAATTTTCACTCTTTAATAGATGCGAAGGATGTTGTTTCCCAACGGCTGATATCACCCGTACCAATTTGACTGTACAATAATTATTCTTTAAATACCGGAGACAAGATACTTGCGAAATGCATACATCTGCATTAATTACGTATCCACGTAAGGCGTATACAAGCGAGGAAGGCTATAGGTATGTACATGGAACAATTCTCCTCTTCGATACGACGCAGACTTTAAATTGGAGTATTTTACCTTCAATTATTATAATAATATATTTTATCTGAAATTGATGTGCCAATGTCTTGGAATGATACTTCGACTGATATTTGGTACTTGAAAATTTACGATACTCGCTGTATTCGAATAAATATATTATAATATGGGTGTGTGTGCGTGTGAGTATCTATATATACACAGGGGTTACTACACCAGTTTAAGTTAGTTCGATAAACTGCATACATAGTTTACCAAACTGTCCAAACTTGCTGTGGCGTTTCTGCTTCGAGCCTGCAGGGAGATCTGAACGTTGGGAAATTACTAACCGAGGAAAGTTAGGTCCACGAATCTGCGGGAGACGAACTACTACCCACTGCTATTAGTCAGTGTTAGATGCCCTAGGTTTATAGTCTAATGAGCGATAAATTTTGAAAACATATATATCTCCATAAGAGAGAGACTTTGAAGTGATAGCTGATGGTTTTGTTGAAAATTAGGAAACTGCAATACATATATTGTGTGTTTTGTCAATTGAGGTAAAATTCGCTTTACATCTGCTGCATAAATGCAATGAATTCATTTCTCATTATAAGAATATTCAGTTAACTCTGTTGATTAAATTTCGTTAATTAGTACGATTACGTGTTTTTTTTTTTTCTCTCTCTCTCTCTTTACTATATGTAGAACCTTCGAAAATCCTTTGAATATCATTGCTGCTCTTTTCTGGCAGGAGTCACTCGGATCAAACGATCAATGTTCAATCGAACTTGAGATCCAATTAGTCCGGACGATTTATTCGGATCAAAGTTTCTTTCTATACCTATCGAGTTATTTTTTTTTTATAAAAGTGAAAATAAATCATCATATAATCATAGAAATGTAAAAAAAATATATATACAAAATAAAGATAAAGATAAAAATAAAGATTGAGGTAATTAAAAGTTGACAAAGTTTAAACGTCAGACTTTTAAATACATAAATGTATACAAGAAAAAATCACACTCTTCAGACCCCCCCCCCCCATAAAAATATAGTTCTCAAAGCTTGGCGGTATGAAATGTAATGAAGTTTTATTTTTGCATTCAAATAAAATCCGTATATAGGGGAGAGGCGGGCAAAATGGGCACCCCTGAAAATTTTTCTTAATTTAGTCAAAATTGTAAAATGTTCTGAATTTCATTATTTACTTACTATAATAGTATTCTCAAGTGAATACGAAAATGAATTTAAAACCTTTTTTCGATTTTGAAAAATTTCGACAAATTTTTGGGGTGCCCATTTTGCCCGCAATTTTGGAACTTTTCAGGCGAGGGCGTTCAACACTCGGAATTGATCAGGTTATCGTTTTTCGGACAAAATTCGAAGATCCATCGATTCAAACCTGTATTTGAAGCCTTAATTTCTTAGGGTGCCCATTTTGCCCGCCTCTCCCCTATATATTTAAGTATATGCATATCTGTATCGTTTGCATAGGTATATACATATATATATATATATATACATAAGCATATTGCCACGTGACGTTACTTTAAAGTCTTGATGCATAATGGAGTTACTCTCGACCACCCTCGACTATCGTCGGCGTAGAGACCCGGCTGCACCGATCAATATTCCGACCGGTCCATCCCCTGACCTATATATCTCGCGCGTTTCTTCCGAACTTGCTTATATTTATATCCTTTTCAATTTTGAACTTCCTTTTACAATTTTCTCAGACGTAATATGTGTCCAAAATTTGGCTCAAGATTTGGAAATAAAATTTTTACTTTTATGGCATTGTTTTTTTTCTTTCTGTCCCGCGTTCTTGTTTGCTGATTAAGTTCGTCACGTTCATTTAGTTTCATTGATACCAGCTGCGAGCACGTTTAGGTATATGAGAATTTTTTTTTTTTTTTTTTTAATATCCATAAAATAAAAATCGAATAATGTTTCCATCAATTGCGTCACTTACACATCGATTTCCTTTTTCTTTGTTACAGGTAAGGATTGTTTCGGCGAACACCTACCAACGCCCAGACCGTATCAGTATGTGATCAATATTCTAATTAAATAATAAAAAAAAAAAAAAAAAAAAAAAAAATGAATGAAAATCGATTCAGAATTAACATCTGTTAACTCTAACTTCTAACAAACTCTATCGAAGTATATTTAGGTTTTAGAAAATTTACAAATCGATATGGTCTCAGTATTAAATTAGAACGAAATAAATGACGAAGAACTTCATGCTGCTGAACTATATAAGTAGGAAAGAAAAAAAAATTCTTCCGAAATTTATTCTTGGGATGAAATTGAGGATATTTTACTATCGAACAGGTGTTGCATCACGAAATATAATTCGCAGGTAGATTAAGTGTTTATTGTTATTTAGGTGTATATTAGGTAGGCAATAAATTGAATATAAAGCACATATGTGTACCGGCTGCAATCCCTCTTCGTACATCTGTTTCGAGTCTTATACCAGACTTGCAATAAAATACATTCAGCTTCGTTTGATCGTATCATTCTACACGTATTATGCCACATATACCTACTCCGATGCATAGACGTCTGTATGCTAATAAAAAAATAGTGTACCCGGACAGAAGGCGAAATGAAAAGTACAAAAAATACCCACCTGAATAATTCGTCAATGAAAAAGAAAAAAAAAAAAGCTTTTTTTTTTTCGAGAATTCCAGCTTATCGTCTACTCATTAGTAAAGTTTCGTCGAGAATATTCGACGCTGCTTACGAAGACTTAGCACGTTTCAGATTTCTTACAAAAATTAACACGTTTCGGATTTCGCCGCGAAGACTAGCACGTTTCGATATTCACCACGAAGACTGGCACGTTTCGGTATATTCACCACGAAGATTAGCACGTTTCAGTTATCCCCGCGAAAACTATCATACTTCGATTATTGTAACGAGGATTTTCTGAAGATGTGTGCGTTGTGCAATGGTCGAAATGAAAGTCAATTTGCGGATGCAGAAGTGCATTTTTTCTATCAAAATAAACTTATAAATATTCTCGAAATTGTCTTGACGTGGAGAAATTGTAAAAATGAATGCTGTTTTCACAGGTTCTTTACAGATGTTTTAAATTTCTGATTGATTCATTATGGAGCTGCTAAAGAAATTATTTGAACATTTGTTAAATAATTTCAGAAGAGTTGCTTTTTATTCGTCGGACGTCGGACGTTAAATAATTTCAAAACGTCGTTTGTATATTTTACAGTACACAGTTAGAGAATGATAAAACGTTGCAAAATAGAAATATTATTCGTTTCAGTTCGACGAACATACTAGTCTTCGCGGCGAAATCCGAAACGTGCTAGTCTTCGTGGTTAATATCAAAACGTACTAGTCTTAGTAAGTGCAGCGTCGATATGATCTAGCAACGAATTTGGGACTAAAATAAAATCTGCATAAAAACAAATCGTCGGCGATAATGCAATACCGCGTAATTAAATATTGCAATATCGCCGCGTAAGTATACAAAAATAGCGTTAATGAGATTTGGTGAGCATATTATGTATTTTTTATTTTTACATAGAATGCACACTGGATCTCATTTTTTCTTTTTTTTTTTTTTTTTTCACTTACACGGTATTGCACTATCACTGACGAAATATCGAATTGCATTCGATTCGCTCGTGTTACCGACCGAATCCTAGTAGTGTTGAATATGGACAAGAGTAACAGAACAGAACGCGTACATCATAGAGTGTTCGAAAGTCTTGTAAATAGAACACGCAGATCCACCTGTCGGATAATCTGTTTACCCGAAAAAAAAAAAAAAAAAAAAAAAAAAGAAGAAATTCTTCCGGTATTTCGACATTGAAATTTCTCGGCTGGATCAGAGCCATTTTCTCAAATACAAATAAAACATTAATCTTTTTTATTTCTATTTAGCTGTAGACGTGTGCTATTGTAATTTTGACCATGTCTTGACGCTTAAAAAAAAAAAAAAAAAGGCACCAATAATTTGATTGTTTAACATTCTGTTTACACTTCGTGTAAAATATTTTCAAACCGTGTTTAACAGACGACAGCTTGAATATGGCGGTGATTATAACGACAATTAGCTAATTTTTTATAGGCGATTATAATTTGTCAGAAATTTAATAAAATTTGTCTGAATTATGTTGTCGTTTAATAATTTAAATAATTTCAAGAAAAGTTTAAATTATTAAAATTGTTTAGAAAACAAGGTGATAATCGATGATATTATAAAAGTGGAAACAATCGAACTCACCAATCGACGTCGTCCATCTCGAAATCGATACTATCGATCGCGATACACGTTCTTTTCCGGTTCTCTGGTCTCGGAGGATCACTGGAACAAAAATGTTCCCGATATTTATCCGTGATATTTTCAACAAATTAAACGATGGTCGAATCTGCCTGAAGATAGAGCCCTACGTGATAATGTAAGACATTTATTATCAAAAATTTTAATATCATTTATTATATCAATATCACTAGTTATAGTCAATCTCATTTCTGCTTTGAGTCGATCTCTCACCTCTCAAGAATGGAAGTCTGACTTGTCAGGGTCAATGAGTGAGTAAATGATGCCGTTTGTGAATTCGAACACGTAAAACTTCGTCAAATCATTTCTTTAACACGTCACGTTCGTTTTTATAACAGTAATATCAATTTTTCATTCATTAATCAACGTCATAATGAATTTGTTTTATTAATAAACGTTGCCTATAGTCAAGTTCTCCAAATTTATATTCACCTAATATTTGCTCATTTTTTTTTTTTTCATCTCTTTTTCACATTCGATCATGGAGCAGTATGAATGATCGTTAATAATTATTATTAAAAATCGAATTCATACACGCTAGACGCTATTGAAACCATGAGATGATAGTACGACTTGTGTTGAAAGCTAACCGTTACTATGACCTTGTTAATACGCTGGGAATATTTTCAATTGATATACGAGCATAAATATGTATACATGGTAACGGACGGACGGACGGATGGATGGATGGATGGATGAGTCATTGAGAATTACTTTGCTATTCCGTATACCGTACATTGACTAACTTCTTCGGTTTACATTTCAGCTTATATATCAAATAGATATCAGATACATTTATAGATTTTTTTTTTTTTTTTTTTTTTTCTCGACTTCCGTATCGTGTGATTAATCATTATAGCATTATATATCCTGAAATTTATATGAGCCGAAGAGGTTTTTTTTTTCTCGCTTATATATTGACTACTAGAATTGAATTGATCTGATCTTTGACTGACTGACTGACTGACTGACTGACTGAAATGCAACCGTATTTGACTTTTACAACTCTCATACGATTATCATCCTAAATAATATTTTGTTATCCAACTGGCTCCAGGAATTATCAAACTAAGAAAAAATAACAACGATAATTTATTCCATAGATAAAAAAAAAAAATCCGCCGATAATCGTAACCAGCATGGAGTTATTCCATTCCTTATACTCCGAGATATCGTCCGTATTTTCGACTAGAAAAGAATTTTCATTTACCATCGAACATCGACAGGGCAGTTTTCCTCAATTCGTCTTTATTATGGCTTCGTAGATAAAATGCTGACGCGATTCAGGGTAAGACATATAAATATATATATATATGTGAAATACGAGGAACGAAAAACAGCAATATAAATATATATATATATTTTTTTTCTCTTAGTTAATAAATTTACAAATTTCTGTCAATAATTATTCGAAAGATTTATCATTTGCTCATTAATAGGATGAAGGAGTATTCCTGGGAGGTGTGTACTGCTTTAAAACTGTATTCGCAAAGAGTAAGTCGAACGATGCCAACAACGCAATTACGAGTTACAAAATTTCAACCGAGATTTCACCACTTTGAAAACGAAGATTTGACGTTGGGAAATGAATGTAAACGGTGATATAAATTTAATTAGTTTAATTAAACGAACGAGAAGCCGAAGAAGTGTCGTTTGTACTTTGTGCAATACCTATATTTCCTGCGGGAATTTTAGTCGCTAAATTTAGATCGCCGAACAGTTGAACGGATAGAAAATTCGTAATAATAAGTTTTTTTTTTTTTAATAGGGTACCCATTTTTAGCTACATTGACGTCATATTTTAAAACACTAAAAACTTCATCATTTCGTTTATTCTCATTCGCCATACTGTTTTGCAAATATGCGACAATCATTTCTTTTGGCGTTTTCATTCGATTCATTTCAGCCGACAATCAGCTCCCTATCTCGTTTATATCGTAATACTTCGATCAAATCATAACTGATAATGTAAACTTTCTTAATTCGGTTCGAAATAGTGCGAAAAAAAAAAATATATATACATAAATTCTACCATCAAGGATTGTTTTACTGCCTGGAAATTCTTATATGATTCTTAAGAATTAATTAAATCTATAATCGGTTAATTCTTTCGTAGTCAAATTTACGTAGCGTATATATTAGGAAATCGAAAAATTCATACGACTACTATTTTTGCTTTGTGTTATTTCTGGATTTTTTATTTTCAATTTAATTTAATTTCAATAATAATAATTACTTAAGAAATATCGACGAGAATTTATCCACGACGATTAAATTTTAAGATTGAACTTGATTCCTGTATTCTGTGACAATCAGACTAAAATTTATTTCTACTTTTACTTTATTCACAAATTATCTTGATGATAAATTACTTGGGTTGAGATTTGGTTGAATATGGTCGGCGCATATTGTGAAATAATTATTAAGCAAAAGAAAGAAAAAAAAAAAAAGAAAAAATTCTGTGGATTATCATATCATGTTCATCTGTGTTTAAAATCATTACATCATCGTGTCGCTGGTCAGATGAACATTGTGATAATCTACGCGATAGTGTAATTATCTCACGTGCGTTATCAGGTTAAAATCAAATCCATACGCGGTGTAAATGAATTTAATTTTGAATTACAGTTTTTAAAAATCGCTGGTTAAAAATTGTAGCAAAATTAATATCAATTTTTCACACACCTTACGCTGGTTTAAAGCCTTCTGCTAATTATCGGATCGATTTATTTGTGGGTAAAGTAAACGTAAAATAAATTTCTCACGAATGATCTAATTAGATTTATGCCGAAGGCGGCAATATGCGATGTTTTTTTTTCAGTACTTAGATAAATTACATATAATTTAATTATTTATAGATTTTTGTATCTACACGTGTGATCATACTCAATTCAGAACAGTCTCACTTATTGAAAGACTAATTCTATCAAACTGCGTATACACTAATTATAATATAACATTGTAGTAAGATAAATTTTAGACAATTGTCTCGAATAAGAGATATAAATGAATTATTATTGTAATTTTTTTCTGATAATTATTACAAAGGAGCTGGAATTCCGATAGGAAAAATGAAAATTTTACTATTGTCATATGATTAGGAAACACATTGTTTTCAACTATTTGTTAAATGATATATATATACTACGAACATGATTAAAAAATAAATTAATTATTGATGAAATAAGTGTAATGAGATATTTGATTTCTCATGTGTGGATAATATTTACCTATACTTATCGATTGCGATCAGAGACATAATACAATAATAAATAACCATCACTATATTATAACGCGTAAAAACTTGACGTAATGAAATATGTTATTCGATCAATTTTTTTATTTTTTTATGACAAAACGTGACCTACTTCATTATTAATATACTAAACGAAAGAAATTTTATCGGAGGATATAATAATTATTGGATGTAAAACTGATCCTTGCAGATTATCGCATTTATTCCGGTTACTATTATCACACCAATGACGCATTTTGATTAATTGAACATATATCGACGTCTTGAACGTTAATTAGTCGGCTTTACACTCACTCCTAAAACGTCATCGTAAAGATACTTATCTTTTAATCAGATTAATCTAGGAACCGTGTTTATCTAGTTACGTCTCGACGATAATCCAAAAGCCTGTTTATTGAATCTCAGACATAATCAAGGATTATCATTTACGATTAGAGTTACGTGTGCTTTGATATATCGTGATCAATAAAAAAAAATTAAAAAGAAAAAAAATAAAATAAAAAAAAAAAACGATAAATCAATGATCTATTATACAATAATTGCTAGAGATTCTATTTTTTTTTTTTTTTTTTCCCTCCAACAATCTGCATGCTATTAAATGGCTATCTCGTTTTCGAGTACGTCGTTGAACTCGAGACGATGCCTTGAGGGATTTGCTGTTATCTTGTAGGTAATTATGTATAATAGTTGTAACAGATAGCTAAAATGATTATCGAATTAGAAAGTTCATTGTACTATATATACTATGTATGTCGGATAAATCGGAGTAAACTAGACCGAGATAAATCAAGTTTATCTACATATGCTATTGTGAAATTAAAATTAGCATTTAATCTGGTTTACGTCGAGTTACAACGAATATCGATTTCCTTTCTAAATACAAACTGGGATCAACCGGCCCTAGGCTTTGCTACAAATTCTCGTCTGGCTTTAACAGTTCATTGATCTGCGTAATCACTTGTTACCAAATTGATCGAAACAATAAGCGATAAGCTAAGCCAATTGTACATATCTGATTTTGAGGAGTAGATTCGAGGAGGTTCAAAATCAGACAATTCGATAATTTATGAAAATATATTTTCTTATTTTTATTAATTTTCTAACATAGTATATATATTTTGTCGAATCTAACAGAATCTTATCTTCAAAATAAGCCTAACGAATAATTCGCCAATGAAAACCAAAGACGAGTCTGACATCTTTCTGCAAGCTTACCACCCTAGTAAATTATCAAAGTCGATCGATTTTTCTGAAACTAGGTAATTAGACATCAGCAAGTTGGCAGATCTGTTATCTGACCAGATTCTCGTTCGCTCTCATTGCAGCTCGTAGTAGTTAAATTAGTCAAAGCTGTTCGACGTATCAAATAATCGAGTGTATATCAGTGTGAAACTTTAGCTAGAAATATGTCGAAAATTGTGATCTCAGAGTGCACTAGCACGACAGAAGTGAACGAAAAATTATCACCGAAAATACGTACGTTAACACCCCGTTGTCGGTGGTGGTCACCGGCAGTAAAGAAGATGAGAGAGACTAAATACACTTGCGAATTGTACCTGAAGATGCGTCAAAATTTAAACAAAGTAAATCGTCGATCAAAATCGCTATTACCACCAGGAGAGACTTTCGCTCCAGACGAAGACAAAAATGAAGACGAAAACGATCCAGGCGGTGTTGTCACAGAGTCTTACGTAAAGAAATTTTCTTTGATTAGATCAATATTCGACGTCAACAATGAAAGACGTCGCAGCTATTCCGATGACGTTCAAAGAGCGAGTTTTAACGAAGTTACGGCTTGGATAAATCACTTCAATGTTCAAGGTGGGCAAGGCGATTGATTCTCATCATTTTTTTTTTTTTTTCTCTCACTTTTACTCCCTTTTTTTGAATGCGAGAGATAAGTGTTGTTGTCATCATTGCAGCTCACTCGACTGCCTTGGAGAGAGAGGATATGCTGAATTTTGCTGAGGGCAAGGTTTGAGGAATCGAAATAGGAGAGAAATTCAGTTGTGAACAATTTTTAAATAAGGATTATGATATCTTAAAATAGAATAAATCTCGTTTAATCCCGCAACCCTGTATCGATATAAGACGATTTTCGACCGTTATTTCAATTAATTTTTGCATAAAATATGAGCTGGGACTCTTAGAGGATGTAAATAGAATATAAAGAGCGGGTCGGTTTTTGACCTACGACTAATAATTGTTTTATTTAAATGATAAACTTGTTCAAAATTAAATGATAATAAATAAATAAATGCATTTTTTTCAACCTGTAATTACTCAGTATTTCAAGATTTAATAATTCTCGTTAAACGTTCGTTAGTTAAACCTGTAATAATCACTCCGAGTGGTACGACTGATATGAACACAGAGATAACAAAATTTTTCCCTAGATAGGAACCACTGCTACCTATCGACTACGATACATAAATATTGTCCCCAAATTTGTCCACCGATATTTATTTGAATATTGCACTAACGAGGGAGCTGGTAATATTTTATCAATAATAATTGAACGATTTAAATGAGGACTAAAGACTGCAGCCGATGTATTTCGAGAGAACGAATTAAGAGATTCATAAACTGCAGCAAATACTATCTCAGTGGTAAAAATTTGTCCAGAATATAAGTTTGGAATTTTTTTTTTTTTTTTTTTTTTTTTTTTACAACGATAAATTTTTCCAACCGATAGAAGGAACCCTTATCCATTTATAGCAACTATAAATTTTATCCTTTAGTCGAAAATAAATTACACACGTCTAAAATTTATTGGACATTTTTTGATCGAACGAAGGTTTGAACGCAGCCTATCGAGATATCACACATCCGGGTATTCTCATTAGTCACATGTCTACTATCTTCGCATATTCTTTTCCGGTTCGTCTTCGGTCTCGTCCGTTAGCCATAACTTGTGATTTATTGTGCGGCACAGTTTGAGATATTTTTTCTTCGATTGACTCGAGGTATGTAAAAAAAAACAAAAAAAACTAACAATCAAGTACAACTGTGTATAGAAGTAGGTACAGATATTTCGAATTCCCGATAACCTGATAGTGCTCATTTTTTAGTTCTGATTCTAAAAATCGTCAAAAGCTGCTAGATTTCTTCAAGCTATGATTATCACCATATTCATTTCTCTCGATAAATTATTACTCTAATTATTTTAAGCATTCGGATTCTGGCCAATCAAATGGAAAATGTTTTTATAACTGTCAAATACCGTGATAAAAGTCAGAGAACATCGTGAATAATTTCTAATTTTTTCCAACCTGCCGCTCTCTGCTTTGCCAAATCCGAATGCGAAAAATAATCCGTCGAATACCACTCGACCTTTCAAAATGAATCGGTTATTTCCCTCATGTTTTGATCCTGTTTATCAACTAAAGCCCTCTCGATGCTACGCAGCAAAACAATCGGGAAATAACCGATAATTTTGAAGGTCTTGTGATATTACTACTGATTCTTTTTTTTTTTTTTTTTTCATTGTTTGTCCGCGTAATAGAAAGATAATCATTTTCGCCAATCGATCATTTCGATTAACGAAATAAATTGCAGACGACGAAGCTGCTAATTAAATATCAGACTCGATGAAATCGATTGAAAATCTCTTTCAGTGAAGGAATATCAACAACGATCTAATATTGGACACAAGAATATACCGTAGAAATAAAAAACAGGAATGTATTCTGCCTTCGCTAATACTTCCACGAATAAGAAATCAAGTTCTGCAGATAGGAATACATCGTCGAAAATAACTAGCTCAATGCCCAAGATGATAAAATCTGAATGTTCATCTCCCGTGGGAAGTGGTTCCCAAGCTGGTAAAACCGGCAATCGTACTCAGAAAAAGTCTTTCGATTATGTCTTGCCCGCAAGATTCAAGTCGCTTTCAGAATCTGACGTTTCTGGAAGGAGACCAACGTCGCCGAACTCATCGAATACGTCGGAGATATTGCGGCCTGAATCATTCGTCAAAGTATTAGACAAGTCAAAGTCTTTATGCGATCGATTCCCGAGCTGTGATAATCCGGGAGATACAGAACAGAAAAGTTTGAAAGAGTTTGGAGGAGAACGATCAGGTAATTCTTTGATTTTAGAGACATTTTTTTTTCTCCTTTTTTTTCACCTGAACGATAAACGAAATGTTGGGGCGAAAAAAGACCGTCGATCATCGACGTGCTGAATGAACTTGAGAAGTTAAATATCTGCAGAGATTCAAAATCCCCAAATCCTCAAATTCAGACGTGCAAGAGATTTTTTTAATAGTCGAAGAGTCTCGAGCATTCGAATATCTAGAAAAAATTTTGTGTCACTTTTTGAGGTCACTCCAGGTCCTTTAGCACCCAAAAGCGTCGTTTTCATTTCTCAAAACCGATATACATATATTTTTTTTCCGACCGGTTTTCCAACGTCTCTATTAATTCGTAGACATACCCGTAAATTTGCTAAAGAAGGAAAACTCTGAACTCAAAGACGAAGGAAACGAGCATGTAGTCGAATCGCTTACGAAAATTGAAACCATCGTCAAAGATGCTAAGAAAATATTAGAGCGTGTTAAAAGCGAAGGAAGACTACCCAATGTCGGAAACCAGCTTGTAAAGAGAGAAAATAACAGCTCCGAAGTAGTAGTCCGTTATTCACCTCCACCGATCTCCGCAGCAAGCGTATTGAATAAACCTGCATCGAAACTGCAGTCTGAAATAGAGGTTCCAGGTAAAATCATGAAATTCTTCCCTGTCGTGACGTCACTGTACACCTACGATTTTTTTTATTTTTTATTTTTTCTTTATTAGCCCTTTATGATATTGATTCAGTGATTGAAAAATCTTCTAGAGATTTGAAGAAAAAAAAAAAGAAACGCAGATTTTAAATGAATTTTCAGTTGTTATAAGAAACGAATCAGTAAATTATCTTAGAATCGATAAAAAAAAAAAAAAACAGATAAAACTACGGCATGGTCTCGTATTTTTTTCTTTCTCAGCTGTGTAGTAGAGAAACTAATCAGCAATCAAGAAGTCGCGACTTTTCTGCACGGCTGTTTCGTTCTGTTAACAAGACTCGAGTCTTAACAAGACGATATCAAAGCGCTGAATTGTCGTAATTGTCGAGTAAAGCGTAAGAGTTTCAGGGATAAGGGTGTTTTTTTGTGAATGGTACCTACGCGAAACTTTTCTAACCTTTTAATCTCGTTCATGTCGAGTGAAAAATTTTATTTTTCACCCTCGTTTGAGTTCTCTCTTTCGAGAGTCTACAGTCAAAAGCCAGCAGCTAGCCAGGTATTCGAAAGAACGAACGAAAAATTCGAGAAAATAAAAAAAAAAAAAAAAAATACTAGGCTGACAAAGGGTTGATAATAAATAATAACGAATATATTATCAAAATTAATATCGAATAGGTATAATATAAATAAAATGAATTTTTAAACGGGGATTGAGGTTGTTGTAACATTTCTCTTGTTTAAATATTGATCCAACGGTACGTACGACGCCTTATAATACAACGATATTATCGTCCAAACATATAACCTTGTATTTATATTGCTAATACTAAACACATACAGCATGCAAAGGTACTATTGATCATATAAACACATACACACACATATTATATTATATATATATATATATATATATATATATATATATATATGCTCAGACACCTATACGTCTATAGATGGACGACTAAGCGCGTGCAGCTATACACTTTGTGTTCTCTCTATACCGCGCGCTGTGTAGGCACAGAGATTAACGCATGGAAGCGCGGTAGATAAGAAAATTAAACATCAGAGAGAAGATTACCAAAGCCAAGATTGGCTCAACGCACTAAAACCCATTCGGACCGCTCAACTCGCTAATAAACCTTGTATTATTGGAGTATTACGTTACTACTCCAGAGTGCCGAGAGACTTATCAAATAATGAAATGACTATATCGTAACGATTCGAAAACGAAAAAAAAATAAATAAATAAAAAAAATTAAGATAAATGAAAACATTTATTAATCCCTTTTTTTCTTTATGACCTTTTTGTTATCAGGTGTACCATTTCCGCCCTCGCACAAGCTCACCGTTGCAGAGGTATTCGACTCGCGGACAGGCAAACCACGACCCGATGTTCTCAAACAGCATTTCATACTTGAAGGACGAATCGACGAGGCCGCAGCACTACGTATAGTTACCGATGGCGCGAGTCTTCTACGTTCGGAAAAAACTATGATCGACATAGAAGCACCCGTTACCGGTAAGACATTTTTTTCTTTCTTTTTATTCTTAATCTATAATGTCCGAAATCTATCTTGGAATTTTATATAATTATACATACAGAGCGATTCTGTGGTAAATAACGCGACGATTGGGATTTATTTATTACGTAGGAAATAAAAACCAATCGTCGATCTTCGAGCTGTTCAATTTAGGCGTTTCCCTATCTTTTAGGCGCGTTATTATCCACAGAATCGCTCCGCGTATACAGAGAGGAAACGTGTATGGTTTCCACTCAGTCACATCCAACTCGGCACACTCCAGATTTTTCGTCTGTTTATTGCAGGTCGACCGTCTGCATTTTTTCTCTGATTTAATTGATTAGGTTTCGAAAGACATCGATTCGAAAAAAAGAAAAATAAAAAATAAAAATTTGATGACCGGCCTGCAATATACCTATACATTTATGTAATTAGATTTTGCTCTTAGCTAGTACTTGTTTGCCTTTGTTAATTAATCATTGTTTGTATTCTTCGAAGCATAAACCGTAATACATATATACGGGCATTAGATATAGGTACAAACATGCATATTGTATATATGCATGTACCATATGTATACGGTAGGGTGAATTTACAACGCTTTATATCCATCGACAAACAAAGTCATTAAGTGCTAAAGATACCTCTAGCAAAAGTAATATATAATATCAGAATAAAATATATACCGAAACGTGTACACAGAACATATACAGCCACCTTGGAATGATTTTTCAATTTTTCCCGCATGCCAGCCAGTCGTTATATTATACCGACGACCGCGACGTCGCGACGCCCATGTCCACCACAATTCGTAGCAGCAACAGCCAAGCGCCTAGTCTAGTCTAGAACTAACTCGAGGACTAAGAACGTTGTTACAAAAATAAACTATATAAGAAAAAAAAAAAAAAAAAAAAAAAAAAAAAAAAACATAATATCGATAGGCTGTACATTTTGTTTAACACCGAATAGAAATAATACCTGTCGTTAAAATCTTCCCACGAGGCAAATCTCCGCGATGAAAAAGAAAAAAGAAGGGAGAAAGAAACAAAATTTTAATTTTTTTTTTTTTCTAAATTTAATCATCACATATATCTCTACGAACCAGAGACACTAAGTAGATATATCAATTCGGAGGAATTCTTCCCACGCTTCTTTTTTTACTTTTTTTTCTTCTCTGTTTTTTCTTTTTTTTTTTTTTTTCTCTTCGTTTAGACCGAAATAAACTTCAGAAATACAATATAGATAAGTGAATCCGACGATATGATGATTGAAAATTATTTCGGGTAAACGAAAAACTTCATAAAAGTCGAATCTATGTTTTCTAGTCGCGACGCTTGCCGATTAGATACGCGAATGTATATGTAGGTATATTGTGTACATAGCGGTGCTTCCGGCTTTTCCTAGTCAAGACGTCGCCCACGCCAATACTATCCGGTTTAGGTTTAGGTTAACGGGTCATCGAAGATGAAAGGTCGAAGGTCGGGTGTTGGCGTGAATAATTTAGGAGTTCTGACGCCTCGGGAGTCTCAATTGTTTCCTTTTTTTTTTTTTTTTTTTTTTTTTTTCATCGTTTATCTTTCACGATGTTTTCTTTGAGTTTACACGCCAAATCTAGTTGCGAATTTACATTCAATATGCTTTCCCGATCTGAAAAGCCAATTTTTTTACTCTCGTAGAGGATTCCTCAAGGTTTGATACGATTCCGATAAGACGAGGTGAAGAAGGAAAATTAAATTCACCGTTTCGGATAGAGAAAATCGGTTTATTTTCTCAACTACTACTCGTGTTTTAAAGTGGGATTTAGCATTTGGTTCCCACGCGACTTTTTCACTCTGAAGAATTTTTTAACGAGTCAAAAAATATATTCTGCACTTTTATATACCTACCTACCTACCTGCCGCGGTAACTGTATTTTCATAGTCGATTTGTCATCTTGTGCGTTAATCTGTAGAATTTTACAAATGCTTGCAAATAACTTCACTTAGGAATTTAGTATTACCGAATTGCGCATGCAACACATCACCTCGTGAATCTTCATTATATAGGTATATATATATATAGTAGATCTGTACGAGCAGACATATATCAACGAGCAGAGAAAACTCAACGTTCTTTGAATTTAAAAATTTTTTATTCAGGAAATATTTCAAATGGACGTCGACACTAATCACAGCTATAAAACATCCAGATTTTTCACAACGTTCTACAATATTAAGATCAACATCATTTTTGTCTGCTATGGGGGACATGGGGGAGAATCGAGGCAAAGTAGACACCTCAGTTAAAAATTAGTCATTTTTTTATTTTTTTTCAAAAATCTACGTTCGTAAAGTTTTTGTTAAAAAAAAAACAAAGGAGAAAGATTTTGGAAATGAAATAAAAATAAAAAAATATCTACCAATTTTCAGCTTATTTATACTATAATTTGCTTATACGATATAGTGTCAATTCATCGCATGAATATAGTTTCACTAATGAGCTGACATAAATTATAATCAGTCAAGTAATTGGCAAGGATTAAATTCGCTGATAGTTGACCGAGTGATCTTCGTCTTATTAGATTAAGGAGAGAAAAAAAAAAAAAAAAAGAGAAAGAGTTGGGTTATTGTACACGTACACGTGAATGAGCGGATTTTGACATTTCTCCGCCCCACGTGTTATGATTAAACATAAACAGCTGATTTTGACGGCTGACAGTTACCCAGAAATTTGATTAAACGGTAACAGCTGATCTTGACAGATCATGAAATATCTCCGATTATCTATCATTGTACTTGTCATGTAGGGTAAAGTTGGCGAAGATGAACTACCGAAGTTATATAGAATATTTTTCTGCTCTTTATAACTATAGGTACCTAGTAGATACAAAATACGAAACCATGATATAAAAATTTTTTTTTTCGTTTCGAGATACGCTCTCAGAAAATAAAATACTAATATAATTATATAGATTTAAAAATTTTCTTAAAATCAATTTTTGGATAACTTTTTATGCAAAAAAAAAAAAAAAAAAAAAAAAGGGTCTCCGAGGTCAAATAATAGACTCTGAACAAGTAGACGGAAAATTTATTCGTATATTTAATCGGAATTTAAAAACTGGACAAATTTTGTATACAAATTTTATTTACAAATTTTGGAACTTTTGATCGACTATGTTTTTAAAAAAATCTCACGGTTCATCTTTAGGGAGAAAGATACCTAAAGTTGATAACCTCTTTCTAGAGACTAGAACTTGCGGTGTATTACGCCATCCCGGGCTACGACACCCGCTACTTACCTAAAGGCTATTAGGGTAATGTACCGCGGTTTCGGTTAAGCTCGGGGTTGATATTGGTAGTATAAGATGCTCGCGCTAGTCTCCACTCTCGAATTTCGGGATGCTGCGTCAGGTCAATGCGGACAATCGACTCTTCGTCGTCTCAATTAAACGTCGGATTGTCAGGTGAAGATTTGTTTTTTTTTCCTTTTTTTTTTTTTTTCTAGAGCCTTGATCAATCGCATTAATCAATTTCACCAAGAAGGTTAATTGCATCATCAAGTAGCTCTACGGCCTCCCATAAACTATACCGACGAAACAAATAACCCGTGAAACGGATCTCAAAATCGCGACTATATTTTCATCGCGTTTTTTTTTTTTTTTTCTCGATTCGTGAAAAAGCATTTTCTACACCTAATTCGGAATGAATTTCAGACAGTTTTTTTTTTTTTTTTTTTCTCTCTTTCCTTTCTATCGCTGCATGGGGTAGGTGATAATACTTAAACATTGTTCATTTCGTACGCGGGAATAAAATCACTGTTCACTCTTCAGGGATTAGATATATGGTAAGAGGCCCAAATCACTCCTCGAGAAAATCGAACGTTCAAAGCTGTCCCTCTCGAAGTCTCTTTGAAGGGTCCAAGAGCGAGGGGGAAAAAAAAAAGAAAAAAAAAAAAACGGAAAAAAAAAGGGAAAAAAGGGAAAAAAAAAAGCAAGAAGAAACCATTTCCGCTCGGTCGAAAGGGCAGAACCTCGTAGCCTGAAAAGGAACCGCGGAAGGGTGAGCCTTGGGTGTGCCCTGGGAATTGGATACAAGCACCAAGGCTCTTCTACGAGGCGGTGGCATATTGCCAGGCCGTGGGAACTCTTTCGATGTATGTATATACACTAGGTAGATATATAGATATGTGAATATACGTGGAGGGTCGGCCAGGCAGCCAGTCAGCCAGGGTAAGCTTTGCGGTGTGATAATAGACTTGAGGGCTCGCTCCGCTAAAGGGCGGCGTCAAAGTCAAAAAGGCGTCGAAACGAGACGACGCCTCAATCCACTTTTTAACCTTATGATTGATTTTTCTTAAGCCGTTTAAAATACTTTTTAAAATATATGTACGTAAGTTCGACATCCGCGGATTGATGCCAATTATATTCACCTGCTAAAAATAATCGGAGAAAAAAAAAACAAAAAAAAAATAAAAAATAAAAAATAATAATAATCGAGCAAAACTAGCGTCTAGTGTCAAAAACATTTCTAAAAATAACACATGCCGAAGGTTTCTATTCTCCATTCATCAGGAATCGACGTTTTCGGTTAAAGCTCATAAAATCAACTAAAATTGATAAATCAAAATTAGTCAAATTCGAAGAATAAGGAATACCCGGAATTTTGAACACGGATTCGATTACCAAATTATCGACATGTACCAAACCGTCAAATCTATCTATATTCTATATATAGGTACCTATATAAGTTTACTGAGATAAGGAAAAGCGATTCACGGATAATCCTCGAGTTACATCCCGTCATTATTTCTTTCGGGTAATAAAGAGACCGACGTTACGCTCTTCAGACTTTATCGAGAGCATAGCGTAGACGGTACCCTAAAGGGTCCTGAAACCCAGTGCTGAACCTCTGGAACGATGCGGAACGACCTTGTGCCATTTATCGGCAAAAAGGTGAACCGTTACCGGAAAAGATTCACCGCAAAATTCTCAGTCTATCGGGCAACTCCCTTTGGGAATTTTCTACCTTGTTCTTTCGTCTGTTAAACATTTTCATTTTCGCTGAAAATTCGCCGTCCAGAAAGTTTAACTTTATACATATGAGCAAGTCCAACAATTATCAACAAATAAACGGGACGTCAAAAAATCGATTTATCTGAAATTTTCACCTATCGTGGTGTGTACTAACATTGAAAAGTTCACCAAGTTTGAACCTTCTAGGACTTAACGTTCGCGAGAAATGCCACATACAAATTCACCATTTCGACCTAATTGCGAGGTTTAAACGCGGATTGTTTTCGTATTGTTATCGGCACAAAAAGATCATGAAAATACAAATATATCTGATGTGAAAAACTCTCAGCTTTCACATGAAAAACTCAAAAGTGAGATAAATTTTGGTGGCGCATGAAAAAAAGCGGTTTTTTTTTTTTTTTTTGCCGAAAAACGTGTTTTTTGGATTGATTTCGAATAGTTATACAGAAATGAATAACATATTTGGAATGGTAGACAATTTTTTACATAAGATGCAACTTGTATTTTCATAATCTTTTTATGTTGATAACAATACGAAAACAATTCGCTTTTAAATCTCAATTAGGTCGAAATGGTAAATTTGTATATATGTAGCATTTCTCGCGAACGGCAAGTCCTATAGAAGGTTCAAACTTGGTGAACTTTTCAATCTTAGTACACACTACGAGAGATGAAAATTTCAGACAAATCGATTTACCTAACGAATGAGAATAATAAAAATCGCGTGGTAATTAATTACCTACATATGTTAGTTATTAAATTACAAAAATGAACAAACATGTATGGAGAAGATGTGTTAAGTATAAGATTGTGGGTTAACGGTTAATTGTAAGGTTCGCTCTTGAAATGATTAAAAGTTAATCGTCGTACAGAGCACGTAAGCGAAGAACCATATAAAGCTCGTGAAGTTTGACCCGCTGAGTGGTAATTCGTTTCAACAATTCCTCAGCGTTTAATAGCGCCGAGAAAATCACCCCTGAATTTATGGTCGCGGGGGATGAGGGGGGGGGGGGGGGGGGGGGGGGATGAGTTTGAGCAATTCTCGAAAGAGGCTGGCCTGTTTTCAGCCTTCAAAGTAAAATTATACCTGTACTATACAGCGTATAAGGTTTAGTAGTAGAAAGTCTTATTGTTCGGTCGCTTTGCTGCCGCTTAATTTCAGTCAAAAGTAAGAATTAAGAATTAAAAGGCTTCAAACATCCCGCAGCTAAAGGGTTAGCAGCTACTAAACGTTAAACAAAACCTTTTGTTCTTTTACGAGAATGCACCAAGTTGTACAAGTTTTTCTCTTATTCTAGTTTGTTTTTTTGTTTTTTGTGTTTCTTTCTTTTTTTTTTTTTTTTTTTTTTTTCTTGCACAATTCCTGGCAACGTTACTCGATTTCTATAGTTTTCAAAACTATGTCATCTTTCTTTCTTTCTTTCTTTCTTTCTTTATTTATTTATTTATTTACTTATTTATTTTTCACTTTACTTCATTTAATTCTATATTATATTTTTCTTCTCTCGGCTAGACAGCAGCAACCCCTGCAACGACCCAGTTTGAGTACCCCTAGCACCTTATTCCTATAGTACATATATATTCACCTATATATATATATATATACAATTTATATACATGTGGTATACACACGCATGTAAACGTGTAGACTGTAGGATACTTTCATCTCCGCACCCTCCCCATTCCATGAGAAACTCTGAATATATAATCTCCCGGGTCGGTAGCCCGAGGGAGCCACATGCTCCCTCTAAAATTTCACGTTGGAAAATCTACCTATCTTCTGCCTATATATACCTGCTGCAACAGCAGCAGCTAGCGTATATATAACTAAGCCGCAGTTACTAGCTTGATAGGAAGTTAATAAAACGTCGAAAAAAAATAAAAAAAAATAAGAAAAATGAAATATTACTACTATTAGGTATAGTAACTGCGGTAAATAGTTATACTATACCTAATTTATTATCTTCTGATTAGCAGCCGTAGAGCCGCGGCATATTTTTTTAACGATCGAAGAAACTAAGCGAGTTGGAAATATCGCGGGAACTAGACCGAGTCTTTCGGTAGAAAATTTGACGGATGAATAAATAATGGATAATGCTTTTCAGTTTTCATATATAAAAGTGTGAAGGTTGTTTTTTTTTTATTCGATTTTATTTTTTTATTTTTATTTTTTTTTACACACTTTTCCGAGGTATAAAACCCGTACTTTTCAGTTTAGGATCGATAATACCTGGTTTTCTACGTACCCCGTCGACGGTGCTGAACTCGTTTGCCAAGTGAAATTACCAGCTTCGTTGATACAACTAATTAACACACTGGCTCGTATGTGTGTAACCGCGAGCAGACTACAGTCTCGTGGGATATATAGAAGTCGGTAGTCAGTATACTCGTATGTATGTACATATACGAACATTCTATGTTACAACATCAACATATATGTGCGAGCAACGAATAATAACCGTATAAAATGAAATATCAGGTATTCTATATTATTGGAACATAAAGAATTATTTTACCTGTGGGAAAAAGAATGAGGCACTATGGGCATATTGAAATAATAACCTCAGGATCGTATTATAATAATGTTACACGCGAATATATATATATGTATATGTACATGCGAAAAAAAAAAAAAAAAAACGCACCTGTGTCACTACCTGAGTTATTTTCAGATTTTTCATACATTTTTTATTACAACTGTAGGTAGGTATATATATTAGGTAGCTATATGAATTCGCGGCAAAGCTGGATTATAAAACATTATTAAGAAAATAAAACAAATTATTTTTTTATTTTTTTTTTTTTTTTTTTTGTAGAACCGTCAGATTTTTAGAAAGCTAATTTTAAAAATACCGATGAATCATAATATGCTGAAAAAAAAGTTGATTTTTTAATTTTAATTTTTTTTTTTTTTTTAACTGAAATTATTATTATGCTAGTGCAATTATTTAACCGATGCAATGAGAGACAACTACGTCTACAATTTACAACAAGCTTCTCCGAGCAATTGGCTGCTATTAACCTTTTAGCACGATATTTAAACGTAAAACAATTGCAGATGATGATGATGATGACGGTGATTATATGAATAAAGTATAAAACGAGATGGTAAATAGCTTAGAACACGACTATGAATGTAGTATAGGTAATAATTAAAACGTGGCTAACTCGATCAATTTCGTTTAAACAATATATATACGTATAGGTGTATACATACAATTATTACGCGATATTAAACACGATAATATAAACCGCATACGGTGTTTATTGAAACTTTGTTAAATTCAGGAACGAAGAGGCCTTCGTTCATACCGGTTTCAAATAACCAATTTTCTTTTCATCCACATTTTCCTGTTTCATTTTTTTTTTTTTTTTTTTTTTTTTTTTTTTTTTTTTTTTTTTCAATTTATTAAGCCATTATTGACTCTGCCAATAATGAATACGCCTGCAGTAACGTGGACGCGTTTGAAATGCAGGAAATTGTTTGCCCGTAAAATAGCCTGCAGCTGATTTTGTGACTAAAATCATACGGGGAAAATTATTATCAAGGGTAAAATAAAAATTCGAATATTAAATATATCGTGAAATGACGCGTCGAGGAGTGCAGTAGGAGGAAAACAAATAAAAGAATTAAACAAATTTCGGTTTTTTTATTTTTAATCAAAAAATTCTCGATTTATTCAACCGCGATATGTTAAATTATCGATTTATCTCAATCTCAATCTGGGTATTTTAATTTTATACCGATACGGCGAGGTGCGGTATTATATTCAGTCATATATATTTCCCATATATAATACTGAATCGAATTAGAAATTGTCGCGCGAGTAAAACCCAACGATCGCTCGTTTTAATCTGTCTAATCAATTCCTGTAATCTTCAAAAGCGTCTAGGTATAATATCGCGCGTAATCCCGCAGGCACACGCGACGCGGTTCATGCGAACTGCGGAGGTAGTATGGCCTGGAAAGGTGAGTTATCTGGTGATAGACGCGATGAAAATAATAAATAGTAAACAATAAATAATAAATAATAAATAATAAATAATAAATAAAAGGTCTACGGTCTCGTGCTTAGCAGTCGCAAATAAAAAAAAAGGGCACAAATATATATAATGCATATATATCCAGTATCAAGTGATGTTTCGAGCCAGTGCGCACGGTTGCTTAATACTTTTTAGAGAGAATATGAGATAAAACTTGAATTTTATTTTATATTAGTGATTTGCCCAAATAAATAAATGAATGAAATCTACCAAATATTTTTCACTTTCAAACAATATAGAATTTGTTTCCTCAATCGTTTGAGATTTTTTTGTTGAAACGGAAATCAGTCGACGTTTTTATTTTTCGCCGGATCCTTTGATATGCTGCAGGAAAATTCTATTCCAACAAAGAAAATCTCATTTCGTAGCTGGTGAAAAACTGCGAGTATTTCTCGTATGAATTGAAAATTTCGTTATTTACACTGCGGCGTGTAAAAGGTAACTCGTTCTTTAATATTACGAAACTGATAAAAACTGACCATATATATATATATATATATATACTACACATAATATATGCGCATGTATGTACAATTTTTTTATACATATTCCGTAAAGAAGAAATAAAATTTGATTACTTGAATGATCATAAATGAATAAAATTCAAGTATAATCAAAGGTAGAAGGTTTTCTGTTCAATCAAACAAATTTTCAACATAGATACCAACTGATTTGAGTATATAGGTATATATGTATATGTATCAGACTGTGTCAAAAAAAAAAAAACGACATCTTCTTTTTGTTCGGGTCCTTTCGAAAATAGTTAGTGCTTAATATAACGAAAATTGTCCCCCAAAGCTCAGCTATGTAGCTTGAACACAGAATATTAGCTCATTTGAAAATAAGATTTCCCATGTATTTCAAATGGCAAAATTTGTTTATCCTAGTTTTATTTTTATAACTCTCTTTATTCAACTGATAAGAATAAAGTAGATATACGGTTTTGTAGAGAATTTTACGATCTATAAAAATAGTCCTTTGGCCCAAGTTGCTCGATTGAACCGTTAACGAGTTACAGTGGTTTAAAAGTCATATGTATATTTGATTACTACTTACTTTTCGACAAATTAATTAAAAATTTTTTTTCATCCATTTTCTCATAAATTTTTTCCCTTCAAAACCGTATATTTACTTTATTCTTATCAGTTGAATGAAGAGAATTATAAAAATAAAACTAAGATAAACAAATTTTGCCATTTGAAATACATGGGAAATCTTATTTTCAAATGCGCTAATTCTGTGTTTGACCTACATAGCTAAGCTTTGGGGACAATTTTCTTTATATTAAGCACTAACTATTTTCGAAAGGGCCCGAACAAAAAGAAGATGTCGTTTTTTTTTTTTTTTTTTTTTTTTTTTGACACAGTCTAATATGTATATATGTTACGACGAAAAATAATTCACCGCTAAAATATTTCCTTTATTCATTTATTAATCAATCATCTTCGATCAAGAGGCAAAACCAATCCACTCCCAATGTCAATAACAATGGCTCGTTACTTCAATCTCTATGCCTTATATCAGATCAATACTTTAACGTTTCATAATGTTTCACTACCATAACAATACACATCTGTATAGTATCTATATAACTTTAACCCACGAGCCATAAGATGCTCGAGGCTAGTCTGCACGAGACTGGAACAAAAAAAAAAAAGAAAAAAAAATGAGAAAAGTCTTTAAACGAAGCATGTCACGACGTTACGTATTTCTCTCTGCGTTATTATTATTATTATTATTATTTATTCTTTCCCATCTTACTAAAATCTGCTAAACTTTTATGTCTCGCAAAGGTTTTATAACCGTAAAGGAATTTTTGTCCACGATCGTTGTGAGAGCAAGTTGCATGAAAGATTGATACGATATATATTCTCACAATCGTATATAGGTATATATAGGATTCTAAATATCGAAAACCGGTGAATTTCACTTTCAAGTTTTTTTCTGTCTCATTATATTTATGTATGAATTCGATATTTGGCGTATTTTTTTGCGATATGATTTTATTTTTTTCCCTCGGAAATAAGTCTCTGCATACAGTGTGAAGAAAGAAATGAAAAAAGAAAAAAGAAATGTTTCCAAAAATTTCTTAGTGCAAAGAGTTTTCAAATTTATTTCGAACTTTCGCGGCTTTTAAATCTGTCTATATATGTACCTATAACCGCCCGGCTTATTACGTATTTCTTTTTTTTTTTTTGTTTTTTTTTTTCCAAATCTCAACGATATAAAGCAGTAAACTTCTTCTCGATGCAAAAGTCACGTAAAGCATGCGGATAAACGCGTGTCTCTTTCTTTACATACTCTTCTTCCGCGGCGTTGACTTACCTGACAAAAAAAAAAAAAAAAAAAATCCACGTCTAATCCACGGCTTTAGTAACTTGATAAGGAAATCTACCCTGTAGCCAATAAACAACACGCGAATACTTGATGATTATTTCACCCTGTTTCCATCAGAATTTCTTACTCTTGCAGGTTCGGAAACAAAAAACAAAAAAAAATGTAAAAAAGGCTATGGGGAACCAGAAATGTATAAATCTTTTCCAAAACAGTTCTATAGGCGACGACTCGAAACTTGTTTTTGAAATTAACAAGTCCATTAAAGAAAAAATTAGAAAGTTTTTTTAAGAATCGTACGAATTTCAGCTTCTTCGTTTTATTATGAATACCTAGACAGTTATAATCCACGAAGGTTTTGAACTTTGACCCAACGTCACTTTTCGTATCTCAATTTCTGAAGTATAGGATTCTCGAGGCTAAAAATTCGACCCTTTAAAACGCCCGCGCCCCCGAGAATTCATATCCCTCGGAGGCTCCTCTCTTCTTCACCCCCGAATCCGTTACTTCTTACTCGAAAGGACGGGCCTCAGGGGATCTTGAATCGGCGGCTGAGGGTTGATGTCTTAAATAAATTCCCCGACATTTGATTGCCTTTGTAGGAGGTGAGGAGTGAAGGGAAAGTAAAGTGGCGTGGTATGGTGTCTGCGAGTATAAGACGCCGGAATGAGATCGAGGAGTTACACTCACTGCTAGATATATAGATACATGTATATATATATATATATATAAATAAATGCGGACGAGAGAAGAGAAGAGAAGAGAAGAGAAGAGAAGAGGAGAGGAGAGGAGAGGAGAGAACTTCGGTAATGTTCCTTCCTTCGCGGTAATACCTACCAGAGGGATGAAGTACGAACGGAATAAGAAACGCATCTCCGTCGTCGTTTCATCACAAACCAACTAACTTATTCTCGAAGAGAAAACGCTACGATGTATAAATGTGGATATTGTATGGATACGGAACAATTTACATACTAGGTACCGCGGTGTATTGTAGAAATTGTGCCACAGATCCTAGAAGAAAAAGAAAATGAAGAAGAAGAAGAAGAAGAAGAAAAAGCTTTTTCTCCATACAAACGGGAGAGTGTACATATATACAGGGTAGATAGAGAAAATGGAGAAGTAGATCCTGAAGAAAGATAATAAGAATGGTAGGTACATCGATCAATTACTCTTTATCAGATTGATGTATCTTGTGAAAAGAAGTTCTTCCGTTTTTGTTTCATTTTTCTTTTTCTTTTTGTTTTTCATTTATTTGGAACTCGTCCGCATTAATAATGAGATTCTCTTGGTTAGCTGGATAATCGATTTACCGCTGAATTCTGCCGGATATATACTACCTAGTAAATTATTTCTTTCTTTTTTTTTTTTTTTTCTTCATTTTCTTCGTTTTTTAAATAAATTTGCATCGCCCAATCCACCGAGGGAATTCACAAGTTTAATCATCGTTGACGCCCGAAATATTCCTACCTTGTGTAATTCAGAGAAAGATGAGTGAGTGAGAGAGAGAGAAAGAGAATCTCTTCGAGTAGGAGACGAGGTTGGATTCCATCTCCTAATTGCATTCACTAACGAACGTGCGGTAAATGAGAACAGTTGTTCTAAATTGCCATTCAAAATCTGCTCGGAGAATTTACGGGTTGAAAAGCTTACAGAAACTGCAAACGCATCTTTTGATGACATTCATAATTTATATCTATACAGCGAAACACATGGAACATATTTCTGTTTTCTATTTTTTGTTTCTTTTCTTTCGTTTTTTTTTTTTCTTCCTACCCGACATTTATTTCTCGCTAAATTTTCTTCCCACTTCCTGTTGTTATACTTCCTCCCCAAGGAAATGACTAGATATTTTCAGTCCTCATGGTTGCGGGGTTCCTAAAATAGGAAACTATGGCAACGTCTTTTTCTGCAATATCTTTTATGCTCTGGAAAGTAGGGCGGTAAACAGAGCGAAAACTTCTACCCGTGAGCCAAGACTCACAAGAGAGACAAAACTGCGGTAACTTGAGATACAGAGAATATATACCGTATATAGTAGGTAAATTTGAAATAATAACGTCTGGCTATTATATTAAACGACTATCAGACTCTGATACTAATTTTCTCGATCTCTACCTACTTTTGAGAAAATTGCGGATTCATTGAAGATTGAATTGACCGGATGAAGTGAGGTGATAAAAACCCTAGATTCTGGATGAAAAAAAAAAAAAAAGAACAAACTCATGAGAAAGAAGGAGACGAAGAAGAAACGGAGTAATTGTCACTCAGACTTAACGCCCTTGGTTAACCTCTGACTCGGTGTGTAGAGAGTCTCATTAAACGACGTCAATTATCAATGAAAGTCAGACGGCAAGTAGCGGAAAAGTGTTCTTCACCCTTATTTTGCGAAAACCCGTTAGCGCGCTTTTCTATATCGATGTAGATTATGGCTAATCAATTCAGAGATCGATTTTCGATTAGCCTTACATTAGCTAGTGTAGCTTGTCGGACAGCTTCTTCAAACGAATTACATTTCTTATATATAACTTAGCTACTTTACGAGGAGTATTAAATATTATCCCTACCAATTTTCCTCTATCAACAACATTTTTTTCACTATCCTCGATATCCTTGGGGAACGGTGGCGGATCTGTAGCATATTACGCAAAGGCGTTACATAAAAATGATGTGGCATGAAGTAATACCACCCTAATATCCATTCGAATTGCGAATTTATATTCACAAAATAAAATTCCGATTCCATTTATTGTGAGTTCAAAATTGTAGCTAAACCGAAACGAATTTTGGTGAAAAAAAAAAAAAAAAAAAAAAAAATACAATAAAACTAAATAAATAATTAATCGTCGAGGTCGACTGGGGTCAGACGGGGTCAACTAAAGCCGCCTCATAGTAACATCGAGCGCGTTTCCCCAGATAAGGTAAAAATTATAATGGCTAATCACGAGAAGTTAATGCGAATTCAAAAAAAGGCACACCTGAACCTCATTATCCAATTTATCAACGCCTAGCGTGCTCTAGTACCAATTCGCTTACTAACTCCGCATGACAAACACCCAGGTCCGCCGATAGAAGGTAGAAATAAAGATAGAATTTTACCCACGATCATGTATGCAAACGTCGATTCCAATTTTTTTTATTTATTCATTCATTTTTAATCAATCGATCTTCACGCACGTTACAGGTGCGGTTCGCTTAATGTATATAAGTATATTAGGTACTTAGGTAGAGATAGTCTCTGTATCCGCAGGGCTGTAATCTAATAACACGTATAGGTGTATGTTCTTACCTGTACATCTAGTATGTTACCGCAGTCTGCATATGCATGATGTAATTATATACACAGGAGCAAATATTGCAGATATAGTTTTGGATCCTGAGGACTATACGTGCGTATACCCAGGCTGCCCTGTTTTCCCGGGTATTTACTAGGTCCCGGGGGAATCCCCTCAGTGTTCTCGCGAACTTGTGAAATGCATACTAAATAATTAAACATTCCGGTATACGAGGTAGGGTATAGATATAGGGACGTAGAAGGTGAAGCCGGGAACGGCTCCACTCTAAACTTTAAAAACTGTAGCTTCGAGTATAATATATGTACCAGCTATGAAAAGTTAGAATTTCATTTTATTATGATAAATAATCTGCCGAAAATATTCGCATGGTTTCGCAAGCTGCTAATTATTTTTCAGCTATAGTAATCGATGATCAAACTTTATTATCAATAATGAGATAAATACCTTTTATGCGGTTTCCGCAAAAATTCCAACGATGAAATTCAGCTTTTATTATATAACCATACGAAACGCATATAGATTATTTTTTTTTATATAATTATACATTTTCTCAGTTCCTCACTTTCAACGCGGTAACTTATTTCGCTGGTTATTTATCCTAAAGCAAATCTTGGCGTTCGTATAATACCGCAAAGACTTCTATGTGATCGCGATTCGCTCGAAATGAATATTAATTATCTTTCCAAAAGCAGTAGCTTGGTTTACCTAAGACTCTCGCGATAACGTTATTCGACTTTTCGTCGTACACACCTGTATAAGGATAGAATTTTATTTTTCAATAAATTTCTTTGACATTAAAAAAATATTGAAATATTGAAAACGAACCAATCAATAACGACGAAGTAATTAACCCCGTTTCGATATTATTATCAACATTACTACAGCTATTTGTAATCGTTTGTTGCACCGCTGCAGTTGCAATTACCACCACTAGTAATTTATGCCGAGAAAGTCTATCCCTGTGTAAATATACCATAGCGTAAATAGAAGATTAACTGTACGGGCATAGGTACATATACGACGATGTACATAAATATATATATATATATATATATATATAAACAGACATATATACATACACATGCTGGGGTAATAGTTACTTCAGAAATTACTGTAGGACGTTAACGTTGAGTGTGGACAGTGGTTACCATGTGGATTCAACCGCTGTGATTATTTCACGTTTATATTGTTGTTTTGTGCGAGCTCGTATTATATCTATATAATTAAACGTAGCTGCTACGATGTGAAATTATACTCTTAATTATTATGAACTGCGTAAAGTTTTGGGAGACACCTTTTGGTGTATCATTTAATATCTCAGTACATATATAATTTATATAGAATCTATAGAGTTCAATCATAATATATATATATATATATATATATATATATATAGAGTTTAATCGTAAATCTAAATCCATTTCGATTATTACCTATACTGCACTTGCTTTTAATAAACCAAACCAGACAAGCAGCGTAAATTCCATTTTCGAATAATGACGGATATGAAATGATGCGATTTTGTCCACCGCGAAATGTAGATATAATGTAGTTAAATTTCGTCAATAATTAGTGCATTTATTACGGTTCAATAATAATTCTAATACTACACAGGATCAAGAGGCGTGGCAAAACGCAGTCGAATAGCCAATCAAAAGCGAGATTCTCGGCTTACAACGAGATGCTTGTGTATAGTTAGGGCACAATGGTATTTGAAAGCTTTCGACTGCGGTGGAAACCGACGCGGAGAGAGGAGCCCGTGTAAGCTAAGGATTAGCATTCAATTAGGTAGGCTTGTGGCACGTGCGATTACGCTTACTCCAATTTCCGAGTACCGAGTCTCTATTTCATACCTCGTTAAATGATTGTCCAGGGTCCAGATTCCAGGACGTGAAACCATGGAAAAAATTCATTCTCTCGCATTTTTGTGTCATCGGTATGAAAATTTTACGTTATTATATTGAACCGTCGATTGGATGAGCGCGAATTATTTTTGAACAAAAAAAAAAAATATTCCAAATCGGTTTAATATTCTTTTATATAAGAATCATGGAATATATGTTCGCAATATATATATATATAGTGCGAACAAAGAAAATACACATAATAATGACTACATATGGTACCTATAGTCGTGTTACTTCTTCATCGTTTTATATGCACTTTTTATTTCCTGTTTAATCAAAGCGTGAATTTATTACTGCATCGTAAGCTGCTCGCAGCTCGAACCGGAGAGAATTCCCGTACAGAGAATAGAAAATAGGTTAATAAATATTCATTATAGATAGTCGTATAGGTATAATACCTGCATTAACATCGCCTGCTTATATGCCTTGAGGGAGGTTTTCTATAGAGTTAAATAGAAAAATTATACTTCTGTTCTGTTCGACGACCCTGGCTCTGACAACTTTTCAACATAATTGAAATAGAGATCGAATATGAAAATGGTTCCTGATCCCGCTTCTTCAGCACTGATCTTTCCTTTTGATATTTATTCTTTAAAAACAGGCGAAACCGTTAGTCGCGAACAATCAGTCGTTGGATGAAAAACAAATTCTTTGATGAATACTTTATCCAGAGTTTTTCTTCTTCTATCTGATAGAAAAAAAAAAAAAAATAAAAAATAAAAAAAAAAAAAAAAACACTGAAAACCAGATATACAGATTTTCCTTTGTTTTATCATCGTATCGGATAGTCATTCATCGGAATAATATCCGGTCTAAAACTTTTCTAATCGTTTTTTATGAAACGGAAATAAAAATATAAAAATTTGCCTCCAAGGATCTCCGCTCCATTATTTTCAATTTTTTTTCCTTCCTTTTTATTTTCTTCTTCTTTTTTTTTTTTTTTTTTTTTTTATTATTATTTTTTCGATTTATGTAAGTTAGAACCACTTATCTTTGAAACGTTGAATTATACGCACGCGATTCTACGCCACGTCCGCGCAAGCCGTGCGAGCGTGTATCACAATCGCCATTGATATCTGCAAGTTTTCGTTAGCTCGACCCGTAGCCCCGTACCTACGTACGTACGTTAGCGTTTCTACTTTCAATCTCGGCAGCTATACCACTACGTTGAACGAAACGATCCAATTTCGTAGGAACAATATTATCTTTGAAAACGAAATATCGCAGCTCGTATCTTACGGTTACGAGTATATATATATATTATATATATATAGGTATATACATATATATCACGATCAACGACGAACGCGTATAGTTGCCACAAGATGCGCTTATTATTAGTGTAAATAAGAATTATATATTTATTAAAAAAATATATGTCCACTTCGTATGCGGATAATATGAATGAAATTGAAAAAAAGAATAGAAAAGAAAAACAAAAAAAAGAAAATTTTCTCCGACTATAAAAATTATTGGAGGAATTTCTGTTTGAATGTGATACATAATAGATATTAGAAAGGTTGACGGAACTTAAAGGAAGATCTTTTCTTGAAAATCCAAAGACTGAAGTGGTTTGCTGAGATACCACTTCACTCTCGAGTACTTGAATCAACTTTTGGTCTTATCTCATGAAGCATGTATGTTGAATCATGGAATGTTTGAAACAAAATTTGTACTCTGAGTCCCGGTAGACTTTACGTTGATAAATTCTGGTAGAATACTCAAGTGGTGCGCACTTTATGCTAAAAGCTCTCATAATTATAAAGCTATTAGAAATACATATATGTATGCGTGCATTACTATATCAATGATTAATTTTCGCGTATATTTAATCAAATACTCGAGAAACCTATATGAATATAATTTTTTCAAATTTTTGAAATTTTTGAATTTTTTTTTTTTTTTTCTCTCGATCAAAGATTTTTTTTTTTTTTTTTTTATCAAAGATTCATATATATCACCGATTTATTAGCGTATTGCCCATAGATAGATGCGTAACAGCGAAGGGTAGTTGAAGGCGCCTACAAGGCGTCGCGACGTCCAATTAACGAGACGACGGCGCCCGATATATCACCGTTCTATCCTCCACCCACCTCTCATCGCGGACGTTACCCATTATGCTTTATTTATCATCCTATATCACCTTTAATACGTTTCACGTTTCACGTGCCATTTACTTTTCCGTTTATACAAATTATTGACATTTATCTCTCGTAGGGATGAATTTTCACTCAAGATACCGTTACGTATGGGACTATTCACTCAGGTAAATGTCCCTGATCGACGAAAATTTCTCTCAAACTCTCAGAGCCTATGTAATATCATTTTACATACATTTTCATTATTTAGAATATAAAAGAATGAAATTCATCCGATTTTCTTTGTAGAAAAAAAAGAACGAATAATTGATCATTTTTGTTATTCAAGTCTTAAGCTTTTTTTTTTTTACAAAAAATTGCTTTTTCTCTTTATCGTAAGTTCGCTGACTTTTAATCCCGATAGTTTGAGTTTATCTGACGTGGGTATTATTTAACAAGCCTGCCATTTGCCAACGACACATCTGTAATTAAAGGCACGCGCAGATTTTTAATTTCATGGAACTAGGACACGATCGATCGTTCACTCTACACCTCGCTACGTGCAAATCTGTGTAATAAAAACAAAAAAAAAAAACAAAAAAAAAACAAAAAAAAAAAAAATGAAAGAAGAAAAAGGAAAACAAAGAAAATAGAAAGAAAATTAAATTATTCTCACGTGGAACGTATAGAATGTAAGAACGTAAGCGTGTTCCTTCCTACTTCCGGAATAAGTTACAAATATAATCTAAGATCAAAGTTATACCTATAGATATAGTTTTTCCACTTTCTTTTTTTTTTTTTTTTCGTAAACATATTTTGTCGGACAATCGAGGCACCGAAATTTTCACTTAACTTAATTGAATACATAGATATGACAAATAAAAAAAAAAAAAAAAAAAAAAACAGAACAAAATTTGGCAGTTTGACAAAAACGTTATCAAATAAGTAAAAAGTTATCAGAGCCAGGGAAGGCAGATCGATTGTAAAAAAAAAAAAAAAAGATCTATATACGAGTCGCGAAGTGTATGCGAGTTAATTTTGACGTTTGAACCGGTGCAAGATCGCGATAATAAACTCATATACCTTAGTAAAATTTTGATAGGAAAATTTTCTAAGTGATTCTAGGCCAAGGTCAGGCATGCTGTTATCGTAAATGTAGAGAACTGCGAACGTCGTCGCACGCGATCTTTGCTAACTTTGCAGCAACGAAAGGAAGAGAGAGCGAGTTGAAAAGCAATTAAAATACATAAAGCAGAAAAAGCACCAGCACCAGCAGCAGTAGCAGTAGCAGTAGCAGTAGCAGTAGCAGTAGCAGTAGCAGTAACAGCAGCGGTAATAGAAGGCTGCTGAAAGGCTTCGGAGATTTTCCGATATCTTTTCGTCTTTATTCACGGGTAGATACTTAACCTGAGCTCTGTCGTTATAGCTGCTGTCACTGCGAGTTCTTTGAAGCCCGTGATATAGAAAAAAGAAAGAAAAAAAACGCAGAAATGTCTTTTTTTTTTACAACCTAGGTAAAAAAAATCGTCGTGAATCGTCAAGTTGTGAAAAGTTAATTATAGCATAAAAAAAAAAAAAAAAAAAAAAAAAAAACCTTTTCAATTTCAAATTCCTGATATAGTAGTTTATAAAATAAAATAAAAACCAGCTCATATTATGTACTACATGAAATCTTTGTTCTTTCAGTTTGCGGGGATATTCACGGTCAGTTTTACGATTTGATGAAATTATTTGAAGTTGGTGGACCGCCTGCTTCTACAAAATACCTCTTCCTCGGCGATTATGTGGACAGAGGTTACTTCAGTATCGAGGTAAGTCTTTTTTTTTTTTTTTTTTATTTATTCAAATTTAGGAAATAGAATAAAAATAAAATAGAATAAAGAATAAGTGAATAAATTCATTACGACCTGAAAGGCGACTTGCGCTTGCTTTTTTTTTTTTTTTTTTTTCATGTATTTCCCCCAGATTTTTATTTTTTATTTTCTATTTTTCATTAAACTTTTCACCGTTACGAAACTTTTAAAGAATCGTCTAATCGCACTGTCCCATCTCTCGGTGGAAATTTCATCCTCGTATACCCCTAGTACCTACTTCTTCTCTTTTTTTCTCTACACTACGTAACGACCTAGAACTGGGTATAAGATTGCTCTGGGAATAGGAATATCCCAGATCTAGGGCTCTGCACTGCATTGTGGACTATCTCGTGCACCAGATCCACGCTTTAATGTATTGCCAAAGCGTGGAGAAATATAAGGTTGGATTCAAAATGCGAATTCTATACAAACCGAGGACGTCGCTATACGATGAAAAATATATTCCTAAGTAAAATTGCGATCTAGAAAATATAAAAACATGCCTACTGGCGAAAGGAAAGGCGAAGAATATATGCGATATAGTGCAATTAACGATTTCCTACCTCTTAATCAAATTTCCAAATTTTTGTACGTATATAAACTTTGACGGATTTTCTAATTTCTGTACAGACAGTCTTGGAACTTACTGTATTTACGTTAGCAAGGGTATCCAAGAGATATAGTGAGGGAGCACGAATCCCTGCAAAGTCCCTAGGCAAACCTGACTTCTTGGACCCTTGAAACAAACTTTAAGGATTCGGTCTACCCTAACTTACGATTTCGTATTTCGAAAGGTACACTACCCAGGAAAGTTCGTGCTCGTCTTTTATGGGCAAGAATTAACCTTTTTCCCTTCTTGTCTGTGTGTCGATTGCAATAAGAAACCTCTTTGATTAGTTTTTTTTTTTTTTTCTTCTTCTTTTTCTGTTTTCTTTTTTTTTTCCATCCTTTCTTTTCGGTTCTATTTTTTGTCCCTCTTTCGAGAGTAGAAAACACTTTTTCTTTGATTTACTATAAAGTTTTAATGAAGAGTATTTCTAGTAAGAATTTATTAGGTCGACACATTTCGAATTACGATGTGGATTAATAATATATATGGTGAAATTTATTTCTAAAACTTGAAGCCTTTTTAATCGATGGACAAACTTTACTTTTCTTACGTTACGTTATGGTGAATATAGGTAGGTAGGTACGATGGAAGTTTTAAATCAATTACACTCGTTCGTTATTCTCTTATACTATATAAATGCGAGAAAATAAGAAAATAACGAAAGAATAAGGAATAAAAGAAATGGAAAGAGAATATAAAGAAAAAAGATTCCGGATTACCGAGAGAAAAGTTCTTATTCGTCCGACTAATTGGATATCAAAAGCGATGTTTCTTCGCTTACAACCAAACCGATTTGTCAGCCAACTCGAATATGTTTTCTCGAATTTACATCGTGACCTATATTTACCTCCGGACTCCCACGCCCTCCATATTCTTCAATTCAATAATATACATATATATTATACATATATATCTCTCAGAGTTTTGAAATTTTTTTTTTTTATTCAAAAAGATATTTCGATAATAATTCTCGCCCATTGAATATCAGATTCTATGAAGAACTTCGATTTCTTTCTTCTTTCATCGTGTACGTATACATAATATGTTCGTCAAATTATTTTCCACTTTAGCTGCGGTGAAAGAAAAAAAAAGAAAATATCAAAAAAAAAAACATTAAAAAAAAAATCGATAATTTCAAAAGTTGGTTGTCACATATTTTCTGGATGTGTATACTACTAAAACTTTATGAGTCGTCGAGTATATAGGTACAAGCCTATAAGTGTACGGGTAAGTAGAAAGTTTGCTTAGTACAAAGTGGCGTAATTTATGCGGGTATTTTGACCAAATTGCAAAAAAAAAAAAAAAAAATGAAATAAAAAAAAAAGCAAATAAAGAGAGGCCAGCAACTCATTGACACACGAGTTTAGGAAAGGCGCGTGTCAGACAGTGGAGAAGTCAATTGACCGAATAAGTTTTGGGTTTCTGACTGGGGGTGGCCTGGGGAAACGACTGACCGGCCAATTCGCCGTTTGCCAAGTCGGGGACCGACTACTTCCTCCGAAGCGCGAGGATCCCACCAAGTTACAATTTGACGCATGACTGATCGACCGAATTTACAACAGAGACGATAATCTCTCCCTTGATAATCACATTTCACAGTGGTAGTTTGGTATCCCGTAAAAACAAAAAAGGGACCTCAAAATTATATTCTTGAATAGAAAAATGTATCAGTAAAATATTTTATCTGATTCTCTTATCGATTTTTTTGCATACAGGTATTATATATCGTGCGCGTATATATGTTTGCGTCATAATAGTAATGGAATAACTAAATTATGGGAAGTAGTTTGAATAATATAGTTGACGCACGTGTACCAGCTGAGCTTTCTTTATAGTCATTCAAACTTTGTAAAATCTGTATATATAGTATTACATGGTGTAACAAACTTCGAGAAAACACTTTTGATTAATTACTTGAGAAAATTTACGTGTAAGTAACTGGAGACTGCAGTTAATTTTACCTCAAGAAATGAACCTTATTAAAGTTAATCGAAATAACACCAAAGTATCGTTAAAACTTTTTTCACTCTTCAACTAGGAGCTTGAATTTCGACTTAATTATTATTATTTTTTTTTCTCTCTCCCTCTCTCTCTCTCTCTCTCTCTCTCTCTCTCTCTCTCTCGCCACAATTTTAAATAATGAAAAAAATACAATTTTCCAATTAGAAAATGTATGAAAAATGTAAATTATTATTTAAAAATCGTGTTTATTATTATTATTTCCGTCGCAGTTTGATATAGAGATAGAAAAATATTTTCTGTTTTAAAAAATGTATATGTGTATACGAATGATGAAAGAGACGGCGACAAGATCGCATGACAAGATTCTCGGCTAAAGTATATAGTAGTTCAGGGGTAAAATCGATACGCCTTATATTCTTGAGCGGAAACCGACCAAGGTAGAAATTCCAGTCGTCAAAAGTGTCGTAAAATATGTATGTACGCACCAGCGAGATATCGAGACTCGGGTTATAGGTACAAAGGGATAAGATTTCCTCCTCGCTCTAGCTCCAGCTATGGAAGAGTCAAACTGAATATTAGAGGACTCGAATGACCAAGAGAGGAAGAAAAGGAAAGAAAAAAAAAAAGGAAGAAAAGTAGATATATACGAAAAGTGTCACACCTTCACTCCGAATCTTACAGCATTTCACTTTTCGCGAGAATTTATTCGTGATACGTACATAAAATCATCATCTATGTACATAAGTATATTCGCTCCTTTTACTTCGACGGATCGTAATCCCGATTTAGTTAAAAAACCTCGACTAAAATTTTAATCCAACAATTTTTATATTTTCGTTTTTATTTTCCCCGAGTTTATTTTATTTTTTTTTTTTTGTTTTTGCAGATTATTTTTAAAATTCAGATACTTCGTAGCCGCTATTGCGTCTGTGCTTTCTTCCGTTTAAAGGAGGCAGGTATAGTGGGCAGGTACTCGCGTGCCTAGGTAGAAGATAAGTACTGAAATATAATAATAGCTTTCATAAGAGTATAGCCTCGTGGCATACTATAATTATTAAGCGATACTAGCAGCGCGAGGTCCGGAGCCCTGGTGCAAGAATGATGGATTCCGGAAGTGGCTAGAAGGCGGTACCGGAAGTCTTCCCGATCTCACGTTCTCTAATAAACGATTATGCTAAACCGTAGATATCATTTCATAAAAATAAATTTCAAATTTACCTTCAGATCGATTAATAATCCAGATAATATATGAATCTTTATATACATAATAAAAGTTAAAAAAATGATCTACTAGTAATCAATTATTCACGTGATACGTATATATTCGTATCAATTATACGTATCAATTTATTTTTTTAAACACTGTTTTGTAATATTTGTTAATCCGTTGTATTACGGTCGTCATTATTTCCACGTTAAAATTATTTTATATTGAAATTATTTTTATACGTTTAAAAATTTGTAGATTCATTCAGCGAAATAATCAATAGAAGAAAAAGAATTTCCGCAATGCTCGAGTATATAACATATAACTTACTCACGTGGTTAGCCACGGGTGATTTAAGCGCTTAACCGAATCGGTAAATTCTGATTAACACTAAGACACGGGTGGAGGTCGGCTGGAAAAGGCGAAATGAATAACGGTTGAGCATTAGCGACGGATGTTCCAACGCGCTGGGCAAAACTAGCCCTTGCCAAACGATAAATTCACTCGAGTTGCAGCAGCAAGGATTTAGTGCGAAGGCGTTTTGTTTAATGTGAATTGAGGTCGAACCCACCCGCGCCTACTACCTGCTGCTTACATTCGCACATATTCACACGTATATATGTGGATATTTCCAGGGTGTTAGAGAATGATTTGCGGCTCTAAGCAAAGGTGACCGTCAAGATTACAGACTGTCTGACAATAAGCTGGAAGTCACGTATGTGCGCATAAGAGTAAGTTAGGAAATGATCTGAACCTTACGATTCCTCGAAAAAACCAACAAAAATCGTCTGATAAAAATTGTAGCCGCGTTTTTTTTCTTTTATGTTTATGACATTTTTCTGTCATGTGAACGATTTTCGAGAAAACAATGATTTTGAAATGGTTTTATTTTTTCCAAAAATATTCGATAAGCTCGCAATCTATTTTTTTTTTTTTTTTTTTTTTTTTTCTCTCGTATTCAGGACCGTATAGACCCTGAGTTATTATACTATTGGTGTAAATTCAGCTCATATATATATATATATATATATATATATGTTGAAAAATTTCCAACGTGTTAAAAGAAATCCAACAGAATTCTATGAAATTTATTACTACTATAGAGTTTAGAGCGAAGAAATTGTGCCAAGCAGCATCGTGGATACGCGAACGCCGGTGGCTTAGCTGTTTCGTGCCAAAAGGGCGATTATCGCGACCCACAAAGCAAACCTAATCATGCCTGCCAAGAAACTAACCTTTGGCATATTTTAAGATCAAATCTTCCACTGGCAGACTCGAGTGTGGTATAGGGGATAGGTAAGCTCCGTATACTCTAGACAATGTGATATAAGCTTTCAATTTTCTCATTCCATTTTCCACTTAAGTAGGTGTAGTATACTTACTTTGCTCAAAGATTAAACGAGAAAAGTGCCAGCTATTTGGCGAATAGGGCTTCTCTGAACCTTGATGTGACGCACGTTAATATATATATATATTAGTCCATAATGCAGATGGCAGTGTCGTCGTCTATAAAGATATATTTTCAATGAATATACCCTACTATGAAATTAAAAATAATTTGATTGCTCTTATTATAGGCTCTGAAATTAATTTAACACATATTTGATTATTTCTGTTACAGTGCGTATTGTACCTGTGGGCATTAAAATTGTGCCACCCAACCACACTATTTCTTCTTAGAGGAAACCACGAATGCCGGCATCTTACGGAATATTTCACATTCAAACAGGAATGTAAGTAATGCCCAAAATTTATGTACCTTCTTTTTCTTCATACGATATGGAGACTCTGTATAGATTATTTTATTATTTATTTGTTCATTTAGGGATTCAATGATCATATTGTTCATTCTTTATGGCAAAGAATATCCTGACTTATAAAAAAAAAGAAAAATGAATCGTTGAGTGTAAAGAAATACCGAGTTTTACCTTCGTTTAATAATCGTTTCAGGAAATGTGAAAACACGAAAGGAATAATTAATATTACAAAGCAATTTCCGAGGATTTATTTTTTTTTAGATTATAACTAATGCCTTGAGATATTAAAAATTCATACATCATACATATATATATATATATGTACATAAATGTTCATTCTTTCCGAAATTTGATTCACAAAATTTCAGAATAAATGAATAAACGAATAAAGTAAAACAGAAACAGAAAAAAACAAAAAAAAAAAAATTATTAAATAAAATTTGTCAAAGGCTAAATCGCTGGACATTTTATGCATTGGGATATTCAATTTTTTAACTATATTGTAACACTGTTTAATATACCTTTAAAAAAATGACAAAAATTTATATAGTGATGGTATTTTGGACCGATGCCCGTCATATATACGCTACAATATCGCGTTTAATTTATTTTCCAATGCAACACGTAGCCAGCTGAGCTGTACAGAAGTTATTCACGATTCTAGACGAGCTCGGAGTTTGTATAAATTACAATATTTATTTAGCAACTATTTTTCGGGTCTGTCGTGTCGGCGACTAGAGAGGCTTTACAAGTGTTTAAGCTATATAAATAAAAAAATGTTGCCAGAAAAACATACTTTTAAAAACCATTATTTCTCTAATTTTAAGTCTATCCGTTTCACAGGTGAAAAACGACACATGTACAAACTTCCCTTTGACAATAGACAGCTGTATATTGTCTCCGACCGTATGCAAATTATGTCTCGGATTGTTTCATCGCCCATTGGCTAGTGGCCACAATTTTTTTTCTCTTCTTCTTTTTTTTACGATTTTCTCGAAAACAGAAAATAACGCGGCAATTTGAAAGAACATAAAAAATTCATTACGTTTAGTATTTAACGGTCAGTAAAAATTGCTGCACAATAATTTATATCAACAATTTATTTACCATTTCAAAGACAATTTTGTGTATATGTATCGATATTGAACATAAGTTACATGATGAATAATTACAACGATAAGAATCGATTTACTTTTTAACAACCTTCCGGAAAAATATAATGTTCAATCTTTTAGTTTATTTTTTTCATCATTAAAAATTTGCGTTCGAGCTTGTAATTGTTATTATACTCCGCTATAAAGGCTGAATAATCGATTTATCATCAGGTTACGCTCCTGAACTCTCCGATAATTCTTCTCGTTTTAGAATAACTTATTCCTGTATCATGAGCTGATATTATCATCTTCAGTTCTCACTGCCCTCATTTATTTCGGGGGTTGGTAAATATTTATTTCAAACAGCTCGTTACGTACTAGATGCAATAGAAAGAAAAAAGAAAAATCATGAGGGAATCGATATCCAGATAAATTATAATTAATAGGAGAGGAATCGACTACAGTTTCCGCCTGATTTGGAAAAATTAAACAAAAAAATTGCGGAACGTAGTGTCTGATAGATTATAGATACTTTGATATTTGAATAAAAGATACCGTATATCTTACGCGAGAAATTTATGATCCCATATTTCGTAGAAAAATATTTCAACGAAATATGAAAATAATGCGATTCTAGTAGATCGCTTTCATACTTTCTTCTTAACGATAATCTGCAGCGCGTATAAACTACGTACGTACCTATATAGTACCTTATAGACGTATAACTTATGGACTCGCGTATATACGCGGGGCAATATATGGAACCAAGCTGTTTTACGAGGACGTTATTTATCCAATGTAACAAAAGTGGGTAATTGTGGGTACGTGTTCGCGCATATATATAAGGTATATATATATATATATATATATAAATGGATATATCGAAGTATGGTGTGCATTAGGTAAAAACCCCAAGCATACGTGAAAGGAAGAGGCTGCCTATATAGATGTATAGAAAAGTGAGTGAAGACGTTGTACGGTCCGTTCAACACGGTGGTCAAAGAAATACAATATTACGGTATAGTAATATGAGGGCTGGGTCAAGGTTCAGGTTTGGTTGGATAGCAATATCATCAGAATCGTAAAATAGAGGTAAGCCACGGGGGCGGATATCGCGATCGTATAGACGGCTCGTAACATGGGGGCATGTAGGGAGAAATTTCCCATTTTTCAATAGCTCGATAAAACCAGGAAAAACTGACACGTGTCGTAGTAATACTCCGCATTTCAACAAACTATACATATATTATATTATATAAGTAAAGAAAATGAAAAAATCATCATTACCTCAGAATAATTCTTCTTACTCGAGAGAGAGAGAGAGAGAGAAACCAAAAAATTGTACTTTCTGATCCGGCAAATCGGATCCGGGAGTGGATTTATTCAACATTTCATTTGCCCCATCGAATTCGCGGTGTGTATTTTGAAGAGTCGGGTCGGTACTACCTACCCGTTTATATTTTTTACACAGAAGTTCAAAGGTTGAATTTGAGTGAAGATCGAAGAACGGGCGCAGGTCGCGTTGGAGTTTATGAATTATTTTTTCTTAATATAAACAACAAGCGAGAGTTCTCGTTTTAATCGTTTTCAACGTATAATTCGAGCTCAGAGAAAATCACGGAGAATCGACGAGCGGGTAGAAGTTTAATAAAAATAAAAAAAATTTATTAAATCGAACGAAACACGTAATAAGCAACTCAGAATTTTTATCAGCAAACAATTTCTCTGGGACATTATATGCCATAAATCTAATTACTATTTATTCACTTTTTTTTGTTTTCATTCATGGTGTCTTTTTCTCGTCTCTTTCGAATCGCCAATCTCGGCATATAGTAGATCTTAGACGCGATAAATAGCCAGCTCAATTTGTCCGAGAGACGTGGAATCCGCCTATCCTTTCCCTCTTTTTACCATCCGCACAAACTGTGTTCACCTCATTGACAAGAAATCCGTCTTCAACGTCACTTTGATCAATTCCTCCAAGAGATATCGTTCTCCACATAGGTATAGGTATATATACATACGTCTGAAGTTTCTTAGATCTATCAAAGCCTAGGGCGTTTCTATCGTATAAAGTAAGCGAACCAGCTCATTCCTATATTACGTTTTATATAGAAACGTAGAATTTGTCGCAGACATTCCGTGATTTAAATAATTTTAAACCCGACATTATTTTTAGTTCTTTTATTTTACAGGTTCTGTGGATTTTCTCAATGTTCCCTTATCCTTCTTTTTTTCATTTTTTTTTTTTTTTTTTTTTTCATTTTCTTTTAATTCAAAAATATTACCTATATAAGATAAAAATTGAATAAATTTATTGATATAACGATACGTTTTTTCTTTTTTCGTTTTCGCAGGTAAAATAAAATACTCGGAAAGAGTGTACGACGCATGTATGGATGCATTCGATTGTCTACCCTTGGCCGCGCTAATGAATCAACAGTTTCTCTGCGTACATGGCGGACTTTCACCTGAAATTCATAATCTAGAAGACATACGCAAAGTAAGTTTAACACGAAATATATATATATATATATATAAATAGGTATACTAATTGAACGACGAACGGGTAAGAAAAAAAGAATAGGTGAACTTAGTGGGCGAGAGAGTTAATGCATTCGGCGCAGCGTATAAAAATTAAGTTTTATAAAATAGCAAAGATTATATATATATATATTATCTTCTCGAGTGAACAGAGAGATGAAATTAATTCCCTCTTAATTTTTGGCTCAAAAATCTTTCCTGCAGCAATTTACCTGGCGCTCAATTAGCGATACGGCGAGAGAGAGAGAGATGAAGAAGAACTGTTCTTTACTTACGACTACGACGACGTATACGTATATTCCCGCAACGTACCCGACCCTAAATCGTCGCCAGCCAAGTTTTTCTCCGGTCTAACGAAATTTTCTGGCAAGATGAGAGCGGACGAACACAAATTAGACCCCCAAGCTTCTAACTTTTGACAGTTAAATAGAAAAAAAAAAAAAAAAAATCAAACCGACTCAGACTATTTTAAAAATCGTTTTCAACACAACGGTTATACGCTTTACAAATTATCTATACTAGAATTTTTCTCTAATATGAATAACAATATGATAAAACTTCGATGTCGTAATGGCCGGCTGACTTAATTTTTCTCGATCAAAAATTTGTATCTTTCGATATTCCTGCTTAATTTTTTTTTTTTTTTTTATTTTTCCTTATTTTTTCTTTCTTCTTTTTTCTCCCTTTCTCTCTCTCTCTCTCTCTCTCTCTCCTTTCTTTTTCTATCTGTCTTTTACACTCGAAGAAGGCAGGGGCGGACAAAAGTGGCCTGCAGAGGCGCGGGTGTAGAATATATAGCGGGCGGACAGGAGCCCGGCGTGCTGCCACCACCTGCTGTATTGATCCACCATCTACGCCTCAGCCTCTGCTTCTGGCTCTGGCTCTGGCTCGCACGCACACATGCGCGTAAATTCACACACGAACGAACGATTTCGTTCCAGTCTCTCTTCTCCTCCTTCGGGCAAACCGATTCAAGAGAGTTAAAATTTTCTCTTTACTTTTCGTTTTGTTTTTTTTTTTTTTTTCAATCTTTATCTTTATCTTTATCTTTTTCTTTTATTTTTCCTTTTTGTTTCTCACCAAGTTCGAAAGCGAGAGAGCGTTTATTAATCTAAAATCAACGAATTTCAGTGAATATTTTCAAACTGATTATTGTTTTAATAAAAAAAAAAAAAAAAAAAAAGAAGAAACCGAAAATCTGATAGGGAATGACAATCAGTTATTTAACATCTTCTTGTTCTTATTTTTATTAATTATTAGTTAGCAAATCTTCGTGGGCATAATCAAACGCGTCATTTTATATATTGCGAATGAATTCCACCGTAGGCCTATACCTTTTCAACTTGAACTAAACGAACAATGGATCAAAAGGTAGAGGCTATATATTCGTAGGTCGCAATTAGGACGTCCAGAAGCTCGTTTTGTTCCACCCTAATCGACCCCGCTGCACGTGACTAGGTGACAGCTCTCGTGATTTTCCCATTACTGTATAAAGATTCACCCAGATTATCCCGTTCGGACTGATTTCATTTACGCATTTCATTATAATATACAGTAATAGAGACATATTATAGTATACCGAAAGTATGGGTGAGAATAATAGCGAATAAGTATATTGCATTACGTTGTAACATGGATTTTGCACTCTACTTAAAACCTTTCATTTTTCATTCTGACCCACATATCTGTGGGCTTTTTTTCTTTCTGCAACAGAAAAAGGAACAAAAAAATAAAAAAAAAAATAAAACTGCGAACCAGGTTAACCACCTTCTAGTCTCGCGAGAAATACTCAGAAATCTGTACGTGTATCTAGATATAAGCGTGCTAGCTGCTGCTTATCTTTCTTGCAAGTTACGAGTTACGAGCGTCCATCCTTTCCAAATAAAAAAAAAAAAAAAAAAAAAAGATAAAACGATTCTTCTTCTTCTTCTTCTTCTTCTTCTTAGCTTTATTTCTCGGCGTTTCTTCTCTCCGTATTTCGATACCGATTTTTCAACTGATAGAACGAGACCATAACTCAAGCAAATATATACTACTATACTTAGAACATATCACTATTTTCATTTTTATATACATTTTATAATAAATTTTGAATTATCCTTCTATAAGTTATATGAACAAACTGATAAACGATCTACAAATGTATATAAAAGGTGATAAGATATTTCTGGCCCACCATATGCAGCAGGCTAGGCTATTGCGTTATCGCTTTGTGCATCGATGCTGCCTGGGATTAGATTTTTATTAGATTGCGGGTTGCAGATAAACGCAATTACACGTTGCGGATATCTGTTTGTGTTTTTGTTCGCGTTTTAGCAATCAGCTGCTTCGGTTTAGTTTTTTTATTTTATTTTTATTTTATTTTATTATTATTATTATTATTATTTTTTTTTTTTTACAGTTTTATTTCTTCATTTTTCTCACTTTTTTAATCAATCAAATACACTCGCAGATTGTATCTTTTTTTTCCTTTTATAGCTGTTTCCTGATACCTATACTATAGTTCAGATCGTCAGAATTGATCAGGAATAATTTTTTAACCTGCGATTGACGGCTTGAAAGCCGCTTATAAATAAATATGAATACCTATTGATATTAACGAAGCCCTTGAATGCAGCTGCTCCCATTCTGAAAGAGTTGGCGAAGAAAAAAAAAAAAAAAAAAAAGGATTTCTTATTCTATCTCGGAAAATGAATATCGTATAGAAATTTACGTCCGATCAATCGAATGGCCAGAGAAGTGGATCCATAGTAATTTTTATCGAATTTTCATTCATCTAAAATTTTTTACTCTTTAAACAAAATTTTTTTTTTTTTTTTTTTCTAATACTTGATGATTGATTATTATTGAAAGGGAGGGTAGGAGTTTAACTGATTTTTTTTTAATGATAATACCTAAGATCGTTTATTCAACAACCTCACGATTAATTGAGTAAAAATTAATTGCCTGAAACAACGGAGTCGATAAAACCACCGTATATAATTTAATTACTCGTATTGATCCGCGTAATGAAATAAGTCAGCATCTAACCTGCTTCTTCGGAGGGTAAAGATACCGCAAAGTTATCCCCGGTATATTATAGAGAGAAAAAGGGTCGATGACCCGGAATCCTAGGAATAAATATAAGCGATATATTAATTCCTATTTATTCCTAAATGGAATAATCAATTTTCTGCACTCTTTACCGCGGTGTCGAAAAGAAACAGCAATAATAAATTCATTCCGGGATAGAAAAAAAAAAAAAAAAAAAAAAAAAAAAATGATGAAAAGATGTATAATTATTTTTCTTCTATGGAAAAATGAAGCCGAAATATCTCGCGGATAAATTCTAAGTTATAGAGAGATCTACGTAGATCTATATTCTACGTGAGTGCATGATATGCGGTAGGTAGGTAGGTAGGTAGGTATAAGTAGATGGGTACCCGTTGGATTATACATATAAATATATGCGGTAAATATATATACCTGTGTTCACTGTTCATACGTGTTCCCGTATATATATATATACTCTTGGAGAACGAGAGACATGTTTCACTTGCGGCTAATGCTAATGTATTATTCCGTTGGTGTATGTATGTATGAGCAAGTGAGGGGTTTCGTTCAAACAACCAAGTGACATGAATACGAAACTCGTAACAAACAGCCGAGATATATGTGAAACGAAAGGAACGAGAATAAATGAAATGAAAATTCCCAATATTTCATCATTTTCGTCATCTATATTACGATATTTTGCATAATCTATAATTTATCGACCGAATATACCATCATCAGCAATTTATTAAACCATTTTCGCACTCCCGAAATTCATTCTTAATGAATTGTTAAATTTTTCGAACTTCTATACGGATTAAGAAAAAACGCTTTATTTTAAACGCCGGTTAAGCTATATAATATATATATACGATGGAGACTCTTTATGTCGAAAAAAGCATCAATGATACAGTGTAATTAATTTTCCCCGAGAAACTCAACTTCCTCAAAGTATCATTAACGAGGGTAATTAACGACGCGTTTATCCGCATTTAATCCCTTTGATCTAAATGCTATGGGAAAGTTTAACAGGTCAAAGAATGACCTCGAGGCTATATTATTTCGTTCCTTTGAATGAACGGACTTAAAACATTATTCATTTAGTTCGTGGGTCAAGTTTATTTGGTCAAACTAAAATTCGAACATCTTATATATCAACTACGCGATTAATTTTACGAAAAATCAGTATCATAATTCTGGCATAGTTTATCATCAACATATTTAATGTATCGATAGAAGTAATCGAAAGTTTTATCCCTTTATAGATATCAGATCGTATTATTTCGCGGACATCAATGCGGATTTTTTAAATTTTCAGAATTCTTATATAATGCTATACAGTTTTATGGCTCTTGACGACGCTATATCGCTAAAAATCAGCGAGTTGAAAATATTAAGTAGCTAAGGTAAAATTCAAACGATCTTAAATTTTTCATTGGTAGGTAATAATTCGGCTCGAACGAAACCTCTGCACGTAACGTATAACTCACAATCAAGGAAAAAAGCCGTAACATATCGCGTGCTACGAATCGAAAAACGGACTTCCTCCTCTCTCAGATCTACATCTTTACTCTTACTCTCGCAATGAGGAACGAGGATAAATCTCTCCGGTATTTCCAATCGCCGAAAGACGTTCGTCAGATGATGAACCAAAGTTTCAGAATAAACGATTCGATATACCTATTGCTTTCGTGCTTTTAATTATTCAATAAAAAAAATTCAGACCCCCGATGTCAATCGGGGAAAATCTTTTCATTATGAAAAATTGATGCTTTTCGGTTTCTACTTTATCGAGTATAGACGTATGGGGGTTTTAAAGTAAGGATCTGTACGATTATCCAGATCCCTTCGACTACGGACGTTGAGAAATGTAATTATTCCATCTCTCCTCTTCCTCTTCCCTCCTTTATCTGCTCATCTTCTCTCGTTTCCCGCCTCCTGATTTCTGACAGGTTCTACCAGCATTGTTCCCGGGTCTCAGTCCCGCCTGAATAACGTTTGGGTTTAACTGAGAGACTAAAGTTGATGACTTCAGGCCTAAAGCTCTTTTGCCGAGGGGTTGAGGACCGACGTGTAGGTATACTGTATGTGGCTATGTGACACGTATCTCAAATTCTAGAACGGAAATTCTAATTTACGTAGATATAACCGCTTATAAGATAGTCTGCATGAAATTTCGCATTATTATTACCTACTCGAATATCCACAGCCTGGATGAGACGGAAATTTTGTTGAAAAAACGGAAAATCGAAAAAAAAATTATTGCTGATCATATAAATCCTTATGAATTGCGCATATATTTCGTAACAAATCCTCGTTGATTTCTTACACAGAAAGAAAGGGTAACTTGATTCCAGAAAATTTTGCGGTCCAAAAATGGAGACCGAAATTTTCTCGGATCAAATCAAAAATTTCGGTCTCCATTTTTGGACCGCAAAATTTTCTTGAATCAAGTTACCCTTTCTTTCTGTGTACCTATTTTCTGTACCATATGTAAATATAGCTTTGTAATAGTTTATACGTGTATTTTAATCCCGAACGCATTGACTAGACATTTACTACAGAAGCTGGTATAGTCCCTATTGTGAAAACACAATGATCTTTGAACAATGAACCGCTAAATCGCATAAAATCTGTTGATATCCATATAGACATATATATGTACCTATACCAAGGTGATTATTAATAATTCGTGATATTAGGGCTGAAAGATGTACCGAGAAAAATGATTATTACATTTTTTTCATTAAATTACGAAAATATATGGCTACTCCAATTACTTCCAAATTTTTTTTAATCATGCTGCTTTTCGGAGAGGGTTCTTAAAATATGTAAAACTAACATATTTACATACGAGATCGAAAAACAAAAAATAGTCGGCTCTCTATAGAGCCACCCTAATGTACATATATTATAAAACTTACTTTTAAGGCGATTACTTACTTACTAGAGATATGAGAAGAGCGGGTCTCTGGAGAATTCATATTTTAATACCACCGTACTAGGGTTTCACTCAGTTCTGGATAAAAATAATATTATCTTCAATATTCGTACGCGGATAAGCTTTTCTAAGGTTCTTCGAATTCACTAGAAGCATAGAATCCTGGGCAGTAATCGCACCTCGTATTGCACCAGGCAGAAAACACGTAAGGATCAAGAATCTAGATACTGTTGTTAAAATAGGTATACTTGGATATTGACATTTTTTCAACAAAATTCAATGAACTGCAGAAAACAGAATCTTTGCCACTGTACTTATACTTATTTCACTATACTCAATTAATTTTAAAGAATTTATTATTAAACTGACAAAATCGATACTGCAACGATCGAATCCTCGTATCAACTAACGCAGCGTATATCTAGATAGATATATATTTACGGTATTTGATGTGTAGATATGAATCACTGATTAACTCGTGTGAAAAAATATGAGATTACCTATACTTCGGAGATAAGCGATTTGTAATTTCAATGACAATAATCGAAGATGCGGGGGATTTACAGAAATGAAAGTTTTGGTTGCGTTTTCGAAAAAATACCTACTCTTCTCTAAAAAATGAAGAATCAATACGTCTCTCGAAAATAGGAACAAGTGTGTTAACATTTTTCCAATGGGATAAGATTTTGCCTTATTTGAGTTTTCAACTTTTCTCATTTATCGACGATTATCTGACATTAGCAAACATTTTTTTAATTCAATTCTGAATATATTCGACGCCGAATAAGTAGAATATTGTAGTAAAACAAAGCAAAACACTTCGATGCTTTAAAGAAAATGTATTTTTACACCCGGTTTTACATCATTTTATGGTTGATTACGAGCACAAAATTCTCGTCGAAAATATCTATGCAAAACGAATTCTACCACAGCTTAATTTACCTGATTTTATCACACGGGTAATTTGATTATCACGATGATTAGCCACAGTAAATCACACCTTTATTTATTCGCATGGCAATTAATCAACACACATACAAATTCCGATACCTATAGTTGCTCTGTTATAACACAACATGACATATTGGTAATGAAAAATAAAAAAAATTAACTAAAACAGTGCAGGCAATGATTTTGAAATCAGTCTAATTAAAAAATATTTCAACTTTGATATTTAATTTACAGTCAGTTCTTACTTCGGGGTTATTCAACCTTGTATGTATCAGCGTTAAACTGTTAAACCTGATCAATCAAGAAATGTCGAAATATCCTGATAGACATTGAATAACACACGGGCACACAGTGTTTCCCCGAATTATTGTGAGTGATATTAAGCTCCATTGAAAGTATAAAGCCCCGTATTCTCGTGAAAAAGGTATAAAGTAGAAGGTAGAAGGTAGAAGGTAAAAGGTAAAAGGTAAAAGGTATAAGGCAATATTCCATTAGGGAAATGAGCCAGGTGACCCAACGTTAAATTACATCCACTGTCAAGGAAGATACCTATACATTGCTCGTGTTCAGGAGTCTCGAAAAGCTTCACATTTCTTGGTAGTTACTCGCAAAAGTTAACCCGTATATAACCTGGCACTAAGGGGTTCCATCGAGACGCTCTAGATTGACAAAAAATATGGTTTTTCCTAGTTTCGCCCGTGATATATGTTACGTTGTAAAACGGAAGAGAAAAAAAAGTAGAAAAAGAAGAAGAAGAAGAATTCTTGATAAGAAGAAGAATCTACGCTTTATCTTTCATTCTTTCTTCGATTTCGTTTCACCAATTATTAAAGTAAGGGGACGAAAGTGTGCCTTTCTAAAGGTACGTGATTTTTGATGATTCAAAATAATTTCAAACGGATGGGTTCGGGTAGAGAAATTTCTTATAGTGTAAGACAATGAAAAGTTAAAGAAAAGGGGCGAATCGCTGGGGTTGAGATATGAATAAGCACGTGCAGTTGTATGTTGTAAATAAGGTTAATTGTAAGAATATTATGGAAATATGTCAGCGTCAGAATCCCCGGCGGAATTAACCGAAATATCAACTTTCTTCCTTTCCTTATTGTTATCTCGGTGTTGTTTTACGTTCTCGCAAAGAAAGGAGCTCTCGACAACGGCAGTTAAATGGTAAAACCGTCACCTCGAGAATCCTGAGAGGCATGCAATAAACCAGAGAGTCCAGAGAGAGAAAAGGAAAGAAACCGAGAGAAGCGAGTCTTGTCTTGGGTTAAAATAAAATACCTACGCGACAAATTCGCGCTCTAGAAATCATTCTATGTATACTTTTCTCAGTTGAACGTTGAACAAGACATAGAAAGCGGTTTCTTGAGGGTTGGAAAATAAAAATTAAAAATATCGCTAATTATAAATACGCGTTTGAACAGAAAGATGAGTATTATACATTTTCTATAAAAATAACCTTTAAGGGGTATAGAAGCGATACTCCAACTACGTGGGGTTTCTGCAGCTAATTATTATCATTTTTTTTTTTTTTTGCCAATTTATACTCTACATACTTTATTTTCCTCAGGCGTATCGCGTAGGTAGATACGCTGTTTCATTTCACAAAGGAAATACCCAAACAGTAAAGAAAATCCATCAAGAAAACCTTGCCACGATACGAAGAGAGGAAAATCATGCCCGCGGAGTTAACATTTTTTTTTTTTTTTTGTTCACATAATATTAAATAACAAGGCTGGCCCTCTTTATAGATTGAGATCACAGAAGAAGCGAAAGGTTTCTCGGCGAAACTTTACCGGATATGTACAAAGTTGAACATAATAATAATAATCCAATATAAGCTATTGCCTAATCTCCGAACAGTTTAAAAGGTCAGCTTCTTTACTTTTCAAAACTTTACAGCAGCCAGTATGTTCGAAAGCTTTTGGCTGGTCAAATTTTTAGCTGGAATAATTCAGAAGACTATTTGAGCTGAAGAAATGGTCGAAAAAATCAGTCGAATTTCATATTATATAGCCGATTCAATTTCCGAAGAAGTTAAGAAGAAAGAAAAGAAGAAGAAGAAAATGAAGAAGAAGACGGAATATAATGGCTATCTCGTATAATCTTGGTTATGCTTTATTTTTATCCCTTCTGGAAATCGTTACGACATAAAAATTTCAACCGGATGTAGTTTCACGGGACAGGAAGTGGACGAAAAATTTCTCTCGTCATTTTTCTGTATAGCTTAAAAATATACAACAGCGACGATTTTATATCCGAATAAAAGCGCACTATCGGCGAATATTTCGCAATATATTTTATAGATGCGGGTATAACAATAATAAAATTGTCCAGATCCAGAGTTAAGTCTTAGAAAAATCTGTAGTACGAATGACGATACTGCTTTTTTCTCAAACATACGAAAATTGTTTAAAATTTAACTGCAGAGCTGATTTTTCGTTGATATCGAATAAGCGACAAACTGTTGCTCGTAAATCTGAGTAACGTAGCTAATAAATCGCATGTGTAAGGAATATATATCTATGTTTAAAAAGTTGATAGTGCCAACGGCGGATGAAAGTATTTTCAAGTTCGGCATGGGCCAACTTTTTGACCAAGTTTTACTCTCGTCTTTTACCGCAAATAAAATACATCGATGATAAAATAAGTACATATATACACTTTGCTAAGTTTCCCTGCGACTTCAGCCCAGACGCTGTCTCGTCTCGCTAGCTAGCTCTTACACGTTCGTCCAAGCGTCTTCTAATAATAAAACAGTACGTAATACCACATGTGGCTTCCAAACGACGTCTGGCACTAACTAACTACTTGTTGGATCGCCACCTTTCGTATATATATGCAATATGCATACGTATGCATCTCCTTGTTATATTTATGCAGATGTTATCCATTTTTCTCCCCGCAGGCATAATTTCTGATTAAAAATATCAAACGAATTGATTAGCAAATTTTGTTTTAAATACAAATTCGCTGATCATGATGTAAAATACAGAATTACATTTTTTTTTTTTTTGTGTTTCAATGATGTAAAATTATCTGTCTAAATTAGAAACAGGATCTTGACTTCCTGTCTAATGAGGAAAAAAATAAAATAAAAATTTCAAACACCTAATAACGTATGAAAAAAACTTAATCATTTATTAAAAATGAATATTTCTTTTCAGTTGGACAGGTTCAAAGAGCCACCAGCGTTTGGTCCAATGTGCGACCTCCTCTGGTCGGATCCCCTAGAAGATTTTGGCAATGAAAAGAACGCCGAACATTTTTCTCACAACAGTGTAAGAGGCTGCTCGTACTTTTACAGGTAATTAAATAAAGTTATTTTCCTAAATCATGATTGTTATTCCTTCTGGAAACAATAATAATTATACATACATAGATTACAGAGGTAAAAAGTTAACATTTTTGTAGCCCAATTTTTAAATTAGAAATAAAATTAAACTTTTTAAAGTATAATATTATATATATATAAGAGATATTCGAATATTATCAAGAAATCCACCTGCTACAGGAGCGCAAGAATCTCCCCGCGCCTGAGGTGAAATTTCTTAGTTAGCCAGGATCTCCTTTGGCTTTGTAGCGGTAGAGGTAGAATTTCGATCGCCTTGATTCTTGCGCGTGAAAGGGTCACACGCCGTTTAACCATCTCTGACCTTTGACCTATCTGGCCTTTGACCCTTATATTAGTAGTAAAATATGTTCGGCCCGAGATAGCAAAAAAAGAAGAAAAAGAAGTAGAAGAAGAAGAAAAAAAATTGAACACTGTTTAAATTGAAGGAAATTTATGGTCCGATCGCGCGAGGGTCAAGACATTTATGTATGCGCGTTTTCCTTTTTTTGTTGGTATACCTCTGATCCTCTAAGATTCCGTGGTGACTGGAAGTAGCTAGAGAAAAAGAAAGAAAGAAAGAAAAGAAAAGGTGAAGAAAAATAAAGAAAAAGAAGAAAAAAAACTGGGTGAAATAAAACAGCGGAAAAATCTTGATGTACAAGGATGGTGGATAGATATGTGGAGGGAGAAAATCAATGCCCAGTTTTCACTGCAGGCGTGAAAAGTGTTAGATCGAGCAAAAAAACGGACGGGCTTGTAGCAATGAGATATTATGTAATGAAATTTGAAATTAATGACAAATCGTACCTATATAGATGAAATTATTCGTGAGTTAGGAATTATTGTCGAAAATTTTAGGGGCGCAGATAGAGATCTTGAGTTTTTTTTTTTTTTTCTCTTTCTCTCTCTCTTTCGCTTTTTCTTTACACGATATTTTAATCGTTAGATTATCAAAATTGCTACTTATATACTCGACAGGTGTATTTAAATATCGTTGTGTATATATATATGTGTGTGAATAGAAGAAAAATGTCAACTTTACTGCAATGCGTCAAGCACGATTTTGGAGAAATCGCAACCGCGAACACTTGGCATTTGATGAAATCATGCCATACAACGATCATTCTGGGAAATTAGTTATTTAATATCGTGGCTGAAATTAACGAACGTTTCTCTTCGAAGAATAAGAAAAAAAACGAGGAAACCAATACAAGTATAATTTTGGTATAATTTCCTCAGTATCTTCGGTGTACGTAATAATTAATTGAAAAAGAAAAACCCGTTTCGAAACGGGGCATTTTTCAATTCTGAATTTATTTTTCACACGCCTGAATGAAGTCAAAGAGAATTTTTACACACGAGCGAAGATCTTTCTACCTATACGCCTAGTCCTGAGGGATGGTTTGACACACGAAACTCTTGAGGGGAAGTACGTCTCGGGGCGTACCTTTAGGGACTCGAAAAGAGCTTTGGGTGATGTCTTAAAAACACCCTCGCGTTACTATGGGAGAAATTTCGTCCCTCTATACTGAAAATCTTCTACACTTCCAGCGATGACATCTCTGCCGTGATCCATGACTATGAGAACAAGTAAATAGCATCTCCGAAAAAGTTTTCGAGGTGCTTTGAACTTCCAAAAAATACGGAAAAAGGCCACCAAGATTCGTAATAGTCAGATCAACGATTTTCGTGGGGGAATCAAAATTTACTGTTGCGTGACTCGAAAGAGTTGTTGAGAAAACTCTATTTTGCTAAAATTTTGCAATATTAAACAAGCTTTTGGAGAATTAGAAAAGATAATCGAAGAAGGAAGGTTCTTTAAAAACCTGATTCGACATTTATTAAGTCCATAGTTATATTTAGTCAATTTTTGAGTCTAAAACATAAGGTAAAAGTAAACTTTGCTTTCACCTAATCTTCTGAAAATTTTTATATGTATACACGTACCAACCTTTGTCGTAAACTTTTACATAATTCTTGACGGTTAACTTTTCGACGAAATACCCCTGAGGCTAAAAACCGCGACGCTACTTGTGTGAGATAATCAAAAATTTATAAAAACCTAAATAATTGCATCTGGTTAGGACAAGGTAAAAAAAAAATAAAGAAAAAAGAGAGACAAGAATAAATGAAAACTTTAGAAAACAATTTTTTTTTTTACACTATAGCCTGACGCAAAATTCTTTAGGGATGAAATCAAATTTTGCGACTAACAAAAAAAAAAAAAAGAAAAGAAAAGAAAAAAAGTTTCTTTTTGCTGAGGTAGTTCGGCAGTATAATAAAAAAGATAATAAAAATCGCCTAATGTAACCTTTTATTCGTGTGCTTTTTCTAATGGGTAGAAAGTCGATTTATGTCTTTTGAAAGGTCAAGGGTTAAAGTATGAGAACTTCTTTTTCTCGCAGTTTCGCAGATGTTCCGTCGATATAGAGAAAAAGGAATTCCGCGGATTTATTTAAGGTGTACATATAAAACTCGAGCGTTGATTTAGGAGATGATCTGTTTTCCCTTATGTTTCAGCTACGCGGCCTGCTGCGATTTCCTTCAGAACAACAACCTGTTGAGTATCATAAGGGCGCACGAGGCGCAGGACGCCGGATATCGTATGTACCGTAAATCGCAGACGACAGGTTTTCCATCCCTAATAACTATCTTCAGCGCCCCTAACTACCTCGACGTATACAACAACAAAGTGAGTTTCCTCTACACCTGCGCTTATCGACAATTTTTCTTCATTTCATATAAATTTTAACGCGTTGAAAAAGACTGCGTATGACTTTTCCTGCACAGTTCATTAAATAAATAAAAGAAAATAAACTAAAATGAGATAAAGTTAAAAATGTATTTCAAGAATTTCTATGCTGCAGTATTTATTCTCTAAACGTCTTCGAGTCTTCGAGGCGGGGGTGTTCGGTATTTTTACCACAAGATAGAAACACGGCATCCTCAAACTGTTATTGACATCCTGTCATTCTTACTCATTGTTCAAAAATTTTTCACCTTTGTACCTCAAGGATAAAAAGCACCCTATAAGGTTCAAATACGTGCTGGTTTAATATTGTGCTCCGCAGCTTTATCTGTCATTGAAAATCAAAGACATTTCAGATTTGTCACCCCCTAAGTAGTCGGTGAGAAAAAGAAGAAGAAAAAAAAAAAAAGAACAAATAAAAACCTTCTATAAAAAAAGTGTTGAGAATTTTTTTTTTTTTTTTTTTTTCATCGAGGAACCATGAGGGTAAGATTATAACGATGCTGGAAGGGGAGAAAGTGAACACCTAGAAGATATGGATATCAAATTGTGTTTTTGCCCTTAACGAAAGCTGACAGATTTAAAGTCTCGCTTTCGAGTCCCCGAAGGGAAATTTTGAGAAAAGAGATACCAGAAATGCAGGAAAAAATATATGATCTTAAAATTCTGAGACGTTTCTTATTTTGAATCTCACTTACTGCCAGCATAAGAAGCGAAGTCTCTCAAGAGATTTTTTCGAGACATTTTATACGCTGTTTATGTTCACAGGCAGCTGTGCTCAAATACGAGAACAACGTGATGAATATCAGGCAGTTTAATTGCTCGCCTCATCCGTACTGGTTACCCAATTTCATGGACGTTTTCACGTGGTCGTTGCCCTTCGTTGGTGAAAAAGGTATTTAAATTTTGGAACTATAGGGATTACGGTATTTCGTTACCAGACTGATCAATTTGTGCTTGCGATTAATTAGTACCTACCTTGATGGTAGATTTATAAAAGAACGAGTATATCTGACAATATATATATATGCCGATAAATATTTCGATCGATTTTACAGTCACGGAAATGTTGGTTAACGTTCTGAACATCTGCTCGGACGACGAGCTTATGAACGACGGGGACGACGCCCTGGAAGAAGGTAAAATCCATCAGAGTTTAATTACTATTTTAATGCCGATATTTCTAGATTCGGATAGAGTCGGAAAACTAATTTCCAAAGTCCCTTAGCAGTGTAACAGAAATAAGGAATAGTTTTCTATTTAGAAAAGAGCCGAAAAAGCAAAAGGGAATTTTCGTAGAATCGTTTTTCACACCTCCAGCTATTTGGCAGAGAATTCTTATTCGCAGCCATTTATTATAGCAAAGTAAAATTAGATAAATAATTGGAAAAATTGCAAAAAATTAAATGATCAAAAATTATCAGAGCTGGAACGAATAAACCATCTGAGCCTGCAAGTCTCGAACTTATTATGTAATTCATTTACGCAAAAATAATAGGCTACACAGAGTTCGGCCTTCTGATATACTGAGGGGTCAATGAACTTATTGGGGTTACTTTCAGACTTTTGCAAACTTTCGTTTAGACTTAGCGCGTTTTTTGATGACCCACTTTCGAACTATCAAAGAATCATGAATTCGCAGAGCTGCTACAGTAACTTTTATATATACTCGGTATAGAGAGAACTCGGGTGTCTCGGCTCGACGGAAATTTTTATCAGAATGATAATAGGAAATAAATGAAACAGGGAGACGATTCTAACGTTCGAGACTTGTGTCGATAAAAATCTGCTCTTTTTCCAATAAAGGGAAATAAAATGGATATATATTATAGCTGGTGGGAAATTAGACGAAAGATATTCTGTTCATTTACTTATTTTAATATAATAATGTTTTCTACTTTTTGGCTGCCTGGATAGATGGTAAGAAACTACACATAATTTTGTCAGCCACATTTTCAGCTTCAAATTATCATTATTTTGGCTACACATATAATATAGATAGTGTCGATGTGTCAATTTTCATTATATTATTATATTATTTTCCACCTTATTTTTTTTTTAAACTTTCAATTCCATAATATAAACGAAAAAAAAGAAAGAAAAATACATTTTATTACCGAAGTTTAAAGAATTAACCGTTAATTATTTATGTCTCGTATTGATATATTTTTAACACACGGCACTTATGGCCTGCATTCTAGCCACAATAGAACCGATTTCATTTCGCATAGATTTTTTATTTTTATTTTTATTTTTATTTTTTTCTTATTAGCCTTTCATTTTCTGTTATTTAAATATTTCTTTATTCTCCCAATAGTTATTTAGCGTTATCCAAGATTGTGGTTGTCCTCGATAATACGAAAACGCATTTTCGTTCGACCCATACTACCTACTTATCAATTAAAAGCTGATTATATTTCTACGAGCTGAATCCGAGAATATTCTGATAAAAGATATCCTGCCCCAAGGCACAATCTTGGATGTCTTAGGCATGCCGCGTCGCCAAACATAGACAGAGTCGCGAAAAAAATTTCTATAATAGACTCATGAGATATAGATGATGAAAAATTGATATTCTGATAGAAAGACGTATACCTATGGAAAGGAAGAAAAAAAATTAAGAGATGAACAAGTTTCTCTTTAAACTGGAAGAACCGCCCTGTCCGTATTTGGTCGAACGTATATATCGATGTTTTTGAAAACATTTATCGCTCGACTTTGCCATTTTTATATACTATCAATATATGTGAAACTTATTTCAATCAATTATTATACCTATATCTGAATATTTTTTTTTTTTTTTTTTTTTTTCATTATACACCCGTGCAACCCCTCAGAGCGTAACGTTCTCCGATTCGTTCACATATATATTAGGATGGTCCTTAATTTGATCATTTTCGAATTTCAATCCTTCCAGGACGTTTCCAAACATATAACATTTTTTTTTTTGTTTATATTTCGAGACGTTCTGGCCCATCATGGAAGCATCGAAATTCGGATATGACTCTAATATATATATATAAAGTAAAACGATTTTTTCACATAGAATATTTTTTTCAAACACAATTCCGCGTTACGTGCACATTTTTGTCAATAGTATACCTGTTTAATATATCCTGCACACATAGGTATGCACATAATGTATATATAGTACACCTGAATTTTTCTCTACCTTCAAGAATTCTCTCTCTGTATATATATATATATATAGTAAATAAAAGAGAGATAAAGAGAAAGAGAGAGAGAGAGAGAGAGAGCGAGCGAGCATCGAAAAGAATTCTTTTTAAATTGAAAAATACATGAAATGTGTACATATATCTGCACAGTACCTATATATTGGTGTACTTGAATTGTTCCTTGCTGTAGAGTCTGTCGAGTTAGAAAATAAGAAGAAAAAAAAAAAAAAAAAGGGAAAAAAAGAAATTCAATCTCGGCAAGGAGTAGTATAGAAGAGAAACGAGGGGGGGGGGGGGGGGGGGGGGGGGGGGGATGGGGTGTAGAAATCGGTTGACTGAAAATATTCTATCGGAGAACGTAACCCTCCTCTCGATATCTGCTCCCCTATTCCGGCCCTGTATAATAAAATTGATTCGTTCCGGTTAAAAAAAGAAGGAAAAAAAAAAGATGAAGTTAAAAAAAATAAAAAAAAAAATAAAAAAAAAAACAGAAATAGCATTCAATATAATAATTGCGGTATAGTTTTTATACTGTAAAATCTGACGCGATTTTAGTTTACTTCACTTCACCCTTGCTCTGACCCCCAACCCCATCGAACAAACCAACCCCTCGTCACCCCATGATGCACTTGACTGTCTTTTATCGTGAGCCTTCTCTATTATATTTGTATCAATCACACTGGCCTTGTTGGACTTCTCCTCTCTTGGCACGACACTACTTCTACCACCTCTACCACCTCTTCTACTACTACTACTCTACTACTACTACTACTACTACAACTACTCAAAACTACGTTAGTCGCAGCAAAAATCGTTATTCAAAAAAAGAACGGTAAGTCCGAAAAAAGACTTACTTCTCCGCAAGTAATATGGATCATTTAACGTACTACTACTACTGCTACCTACTACTACCTACTACTACCTTACTACTTTTGTGGAGTGTTGCGATTATAATTGCGCCGATGCTACTCGGCGTCTACTTACCTACTTAATTAAGCCCAGAATTCACCGCGCGTACATACGTATATTATTAATTATTATCCTTCGCGCCTCGCACGTCAATAATTATTCTTATAGATATACTCGAAAATATGATAAGTGAAAATAAATTTTAATCATTTTTTTTTTTCTTTTATTTTTATTTTTATTTTTTTTAAGCGGAAGTACACGCTGATTGATCTATCAGCATATAATATAATAGGCACCGTGCTAGTTGTCAATCAATCATAATGATGATGATGATTGTAATGATAATAATAATAACAATTAGCGTTCGAATCGCTTGGTTTTTTTTTTTTTTTTTTTTTTTTTTTTTATACACCTCATTTTTATAAGCATGCATCGAGTCTTTTCGATCACTATATGAATATACATTATATTATATGTATAATGGTAGATGGACAGGTATAATCGGGAGACAGATATTATATTCGCATATATTTATGTTTGAAAATTGACGAGATTTATACGTGATTAGAGTTTTGAAAAGTTGAAAAGGTCGACAGAGACAGACGCGATGTAATTTTTGAAAAAATTTTCTCTGTTAAAGGGGTTTTGCGGTTTCCTTTATCGCCTTTAATCGCAACCGCGCAATGATCCGAATAATTAACACTCGTCGCGGTTGAGTGACGCGAGTGAAATTCCGCTCTGCAGATTACTTGTTTTTCTTCTCTGCAGTTTTCCATCCCGTACCTTTTCCCTTTCCCTTCTCATCCCTCAACCACCAATCCCAACCATGTCTGTCTCTCTGTCGTATTTTTTTTTTTTTTTTTTTTTCATTTTTGACGGGATCATACCTTTTTTTTTCTTTCTGTTTTTATCCCTGGTCGTTGAATTATTTATAACCATACAGTGAAATTGTAGTGTAGTACGCGGAACGCGATATTTGACGGGCGAGCGAGACGTGATAGGAGGAGTAGTAGGCGACGGTGCTTTTCTGGACCGGAAGCAGGGTGGCGTCCGTGTCGATTTTCGCAGTGTAGTATATTTTTATTTTTATTTTTTTTCCTTTTTTTTCTGTGGGTTTTTTTTTTTATTCATTTTTCACGTGATCCTTTTATGGCCTTCGTAGGTCTTTGATTAATTAAATTCATTAATTACCAGTCGTGTCAATGATTGATTAATATTTCTTCATTTTGGTTTTATTATACAGTACTACTTACTACTTACTTACTACTTTACTTACTACTTACTACTTACTATTTACTACTACTTGCTATATTACCTGCCCACCTATATACCTAATACCGTATTTTGACAGCGTTGATTGCACGCTAACAACTTCCTGCTGCAGGTTCCAGCAGCCTAGGGAACTATGCCAACGCGATGATTAATTCATAATATAACTACATAACTAACTGAAAACGATCGATTTTCATTTATTGCTGAGCAATTCTGTGACGGCAATAAATACACTATTATTTTTTAGTTTTGTTTTTCAACCAAAACTATGAACGATTAATCATATTGTTTTATTATTAACAGATCGTCTATACGTTTTTAATTTAGAAATAAATTTTGTTTATCGCCTCGCTTTACGATCAATGATGATAATTATATTTCTAAAATTTCTGTACAGTTTCATATTCGTTTTTTTTTTTTATTATTATTTATTTTTTCTTTAATTTTTTTGGTATTTAAACGCCGTTCAGATGTAACCCTGCAGTGTATTTTAATTGTTGAAAAGTATATAACCGGAAGTTTGAGTTTGTTGGTTTTAGATTTTATTCAAGTTTTGTGTGTTTTGTAAACTTACGATATTTTTGACCTGAGTTTTTCATCGTAGCGTCGTACTAGTATATAATCGTGTGACTTTTTCTTGTCAAGTCTAACAAAATAATTGGTCAAAGTTTGCGGTGTGATTATTTGACTTTACTCTTACTCTTGACTTCGACAATATTAGGTTTATTCTTATTTCGACTTTTTCCAATACGTTTAAGTTTTATCTTATTTTTCGTCTGGCTGCGATTACTCGGAACGAGTCGTAAATTTAAAAAAAAAAAAAAAAAAAAAAAAAAAAAGAATTAAAGAGTCGAAATTTGAAACTGTCTACATATATATAATATAGCTATACGAATCAAATTAGCTAATTACACGCACAGCGCGAGTATTCCAATAATTAGTAAGGCTGAACGTTTCGAACGTTAATTAAGAAGTCTTTGACAAGTTTAATGACAGTGTAAAAATACCAAAAGTAACACAACGAGCAAGATTCAAACTTTGACGAAGTCAGGAGTTTTCCCGACACGTCAAAGAGCCCCAAAAGCTGAGTCTGATCCTTTATTCCTTCATGTAATTAATCTCGGCGTAATTCAATGGAAATTTATTTTTATTTTTCACTCCGTTTTTGAATAGAAATTTTTCCGTATTAATGAAAGCTCGAAATCTTTTAGTCTCTAATTACATAGAGCTGAGTCGTTCGCTGCCTGCTAAAACGCGGCAATTATTCGCATCATTTTTCGTTAGCCAAATGATCATAAGACGTAAGAATAAGAAAAAACACGTTTAAAAAAAAAAAAAAAAGCGAAGTCAAAAGGCAGTACAGGAGTTTTCCTCATCAGAGAAAATTCTGTTCAAATACAACGTGTGGCACCGCCCGGTCCGCATCACTCTAGGGCAAAGATCGTGTTTGATTTTCAATCGTCGTTTCCTCTCTAATTAGCGTAAGGTAATTAAAAGTAAATAGTACCTGAATCGCGAACGGAGAGAGCCCACAGCCATCGGGGCTTAATGTTTAAATAATATGACGTTTCAATCTTGAAAGTATTCATTATAAAGTCAAAGAAATTTCTCAGAATCAGCTGTCTGAATCTTTGGTCTTTTGACATTTTCCGTTTGAAATATTTTCTTTAATTTATACATAATAACGATAAAATATTCAAATTATCAAACTCCCTGCAGAATTACCTATGAGATAATATACGAACAAAATATACATAACATATTCTTTGAATTTGTTTATACAATTATTCGTGAGAAATAATTATTGGCCTGCGAAATTAAAATTTTACCTATAATATATTATTATAAATTAGCCGAAGAGAAGCGACTGCATTATAATATACAACATATAGTTTTCGCGTACGACGAGGACTGACATCACTCGCCAATTATCCCCATCGGACTTGACGTTCTTCATAAACATTTGATGATGATTAATTTCTTTTTTTTTTTTTTTTTTTTTTTTCTTTGATTTTTCATTAATCGTTCTGGTACGTTGACCTGATTTTAATCTGTTTTAATGACTTTTTTTTTTTTTTCTTAGTATCTATAGTCATTCATTACCTTTCTATTTATTTTCACACGCATTTACCTATATCTGCCCATTGACAAGTTATACGTTCTATTGTTTGATCATTTCGCGTGTTGTTCTTTCTTTTTTTATGCCTGTGTAGAGATTTCATTTGCGAGCATGTTAATCATAAGATGTTAATTACACTGTTTAAATAGGCGATAGCAGTTTTTTCTTTTTATCACGTGTGAAGAGTAACGAAAATCTATCACAGACGAGTAATTTTTAATTTTGAAAATATCACAATCCATGCTCCTAGTTTGTCAAGGGAATTCTAAATATTATTATAACATATTGAAAAAACTGCAATCTCCCGAATCTCTTGATATTTATATATTATTATATACGTTTTATTAATAAAATTTTCTTAAAAGTTTTTCAGGAGCTTCTGTAATAGCCATTTATAGTTAAACATTATTATGCACAGTGCATATAAATAATCATTCTATTTAATGTCATGATAGTAATTAAGTGATAAAAAAAATTAATTATTTTTCTTTTTTTTTTTTCTTTCTACTACCTTTATTGATCACGTATACGCATAGTATATAAAATTTTGTTCTTGCTGTTTCTCTATCATTCATATTATTCCACCTTGCTAATAATTATGCAATTGATGAAAAAAAAAAAATTGATTATTATTTTGCACTCTGACACAACGCAGTTAAATTTAAAATAATAGTATAAAAAGAGTTCGTATATATCAAAGTGCCAAATTGGCAACGATGATGAATGCAGCTTTGATAACGTGACTAATTATATTTTCGATTATTATACTAAACGTGTAAAACGTACATTTTTACAAACCGCAGCTATCTAAATAATATGTTTTACGCTAAAGTATAATGAGAAGATAATTTTCGTTTTTTTTTTTTTTGAATTTGTATGCAATTTTGATGATATATACCTACGTCCGTTAAGTTTGCAGCTATAAGAAATAACCTCTATGATATATTAATTGAAAAAAAAAAAATGAAATACATTTTCTGGTATCAAAATTTTCAGTCCAATTTATCGCTGCAAGCTATAACGACGCAATGGCATAATATTTTATTATCCTATATTTATACTAATAATTAATTATTCTTATGCTTTCAGTATATTTCGTTGATACTTTCATATTATATATACCTATATGAATAAATATTTATATACAAAACTGAAGAAAAAAAAAAAAAAAAAAAAAGACATAAGAAAAAAGTAAACTTTTCTTCTAATGCTCAACGATTCCCGGCTGGCTATCCCGCGGCTGGGCTACCCCATTTCTTCAGCCATTTGACGTTTATGATTTATTTAGGTTCAGGACGGTAGCGAATGAATAAAACAAGATCATTTGAAAACATTGAAAAGGTCTTTCCATTATCGCGGCACGCTACACTTCTATACTTTTCTACACCGTATATATACATACTATAAGAGTTATGAATCGTATTTTCTGACGTTCAAAATCTAGAGCAGAGCTATACTATAATGAACTTTTCTGACGAGACAAAACTAAAAGAGAAAAAAAAATTTAAAAAAAAAACAAAAAAAAAAAACTCGCATCTAAGATAAAATTTGGAATAAAACATTTAGCAGGATTTTTTTTTTCAACCTTCTAATGCTAGACTAAGGGTATACAGATATCCACCTCACGTGTTTCCTCATCGCACAATCGTTGAATTACATCAGCATTAAAGGGACTCTCTGATACATGAATTTAAGTTCAGTCAATTTAAATACCATTTAAATATCGCAGTTCTTCACATTTCTATCCGAAGTCTATAGTATAGTGTTCTATGGATATTTATACGTAAAAAAAAAAAAAAAAAAAAATATGATGGAATATAGATCTTTATTGAAAATTAAATTCTAACCACCGAGTCTAGCCAGCCGGTAAAAAACTAAAATAATGCATTAGAATTTATTATTATATAATTATTGTTATTATTATTATATAGCGATGATGAAAATCTTGTCGCACATATATATATATATATTTATATATATATTATATATATATATGCTTGAGAATGCCACTGACGATATGCACTGTTTTTTTTCGTCTGTTCTATGTGCTCTTTTGTTTCCACTACCACGATCACTACCACTACCACTTGCGCTACTACCCGAATCGATACCTCCACAACCACCACAACCACCACCAATACCATGACCAACTACCAACTATACCAATGAACCAACCAACTATGAATGAAAAAAAAAAATGAAAAAAAAATATGAAAAAAATGAAAAAAAAAAAAAAAACAAAAAAACAAATGGCCGCAAATGACGCTGCTGCTCTGACATTGTTGGTACTTCTGTCCTTTTTTCCTAAACGCTTCGCCCACGCCTACGCCTACTACGCCTACGCCCTACGCCTACGTGCCAACGCTGTCGGCGTCTGTTCGGTCGGTCGCTTTCTACTTGGACGACGCCACGGCGACGCCATCTTTGCACCTTGCGTACGGTGAGTGTTTCTGCGATTTAGGGAAACCGCATTAACGGACACCGAAATTAACAGAGAATTTTTTTTCTAACATTTTATTTCATTATTTTCTTATTTTATTCAGATATTATGTATGTATAACTATACTCTGTTATAATCGGTGACCGGAAACGGTGTTTGAATAGGCGAGAAAAATTAACTACAGCGTACCATATATCTATACTATAATATATATTATATACTTGATATATATATCACGCGAGGAGAACGCTCCAATTATTTTTCAATCATTTTTCAATTTGCCAAAGAGTCACCATTTTTCATTTTTTTCTTTTTATTATAAGTCAAATTTTTTGGAGCGCTCTTCTCTTTCGCTAAATCTTGTAAGATCCTCGTTTGACACCACGAGTAGTTTTCGTCAATTACTATAATAGGTAGATCTAGACTGACAACATTTCCGTAACCCTCGGCTCAAAGATTTTCAATTTCTATAATACGCGAATGATCTGGATTCTTTTATTCATTGATGTGGTTGTATTTCTTGTTTTATACTCTTTGCAAATTACGGGGATTTAGCAACGTGAATTTTCGTACATATCGTAGAATGCAGGAATAAAATTTGAAAATTTTCCCCGTGAAAGCTTTCAGCTTAAAAAGAAAAGAAAGAAAAAAAAATACACTTTCAATGTTTTACGGTACCTTTTTTAACGACCGCTTGAAAGCAGCCTCTGTCTTTATAGCTGAAAAGTCTCGCTCCTGTCTCATCGTAAATATGTAACTGCTTTTCGCGCCTGTTTGTCTCTTTGAGCCCGGTTTTACGCATTATATTACCGAACGAGATATATAAGCTACAAAAACCAGCCACCGACGACATGGTTGGTGACTTTAAAAAATTTCCAAAAATATATATTTTATCGCCTCATTTTGTCCGGATTTTCATTTCATCTTTTCGTTTATTTCGTGTATTTTGTGAATACAAAACGATTAGAAAAAAAAAAAAAAAAAAAAAAAAAAAATCGTAAAACATCCAAAACTGCGGAACGACATGAAAGTTTCTGATAGCTTTTGAAAAAAGGAATAAAAAAAAAATTCATCAAATATCTATTTCCAAACGTTGATTTTTATTTCTCAATTCACACATAAATAAACTACTCAACAAAATTAAAGGCCCCCCCCTAGCATAACCTGTCATTTCCAGACGCCTTGACCGATTCACCTGAAATTTGTACCAGGGCTAGTCCAAAGTGTTTTCAACTTGGGCCCAAAGCCGATTTTCTGTATCTTCAAGAGCTGCGACGTGGCACTCTGAAAACCAACCCTCTGCGTAAAATCAAAGTCACAGGTCTGTGCACCGGGTTCCAACACCGATTATGTGCCCAAAAAATGTTTGAACAACTTTTGGTCGAGCCAGACGATTCGGTCCACTGCTGAATCATACACCCTTGCCTATTCAACCCCTCCGCTTCCATCCCTCTATCATCCGGGGTTGGACAAAACATTTTGACACATTTTCGAGCATCGGAGACACAAAAGTGTTTCCGAATCGTTTTCGCGATTCAGCCGAATACTTGCAGCCCACCTGTCCCTGAGTAACTGCAACCAACCCCTGAACAACCCTTAGCCTAGCAGTAACTTTTCACTCCCAGCTACGGAATCATAGGCTAGGCGCAAAATTGATGTTGGAACCCGGTGCCGCAGACCTGTGACTTTGATTTTACGCAGAGGGTTGGTTTTTGGAGTGCCACATGGCAACCCTTGAAGATACAGAAAATCGGCTCCGGGCCCAAGTTGGAAACACTTTGGACTAGCCCTGGTCCAAATTTCAAGTGAATCGGTCAAGGCGTCTGAAAATGGCGGGTTATGCTAGGGGGGGGGCCTTTAATTTTGTTGAGTAGTTTATATATATATATATATATTCACCTGCCATGTACGAAGGGCAAGCTACACTTACATACACATACATATATACATAATTATTGATTAATTATAGAAAAAAATAAAATAAAAATAAATAATAGAAGAGCTTGATATCTGTTGTAAAATGGTAGTGCGAAGTCTGTCGATGAAAGTTCAATAACAAAATTCTGCATCACTCGTTCTAATTATGCAAGTGAAAAGTTAATTAAATTAATTATTATCAGACGTTGAAAATAAACGCATGCCCTGGAATAATTTCAAATCTTTTGGTGTTTTGTTTTTTTCTTTTTTTCCTTCAATTAATTTATTATTAATTGACTGTTTATTGAATTAAACGCGCCAAATTATAGCTAACGCTGTATATATACTATAATATACCTGTAGGTATGTATTACGAAATCGATTTATAACCTTAATTGAATAAATGGTAAACATAATTCGTAATTGAAAAAATTTTTACAAAGATGATAATATATCGTTCTGTAATTTTGAGAAATGATCTTCATTAGTTCTTTGATAAATGAAATCAATTTTATCGCGATATTAAAAAAGAAAAAAAAAAGAAACACAAAATATCTACGTGTAATGCAGAATATCTAGTATTAAATTGAGTCACACAAATCGGTATTATTTCTATATTTATTATATATTACCGTTCAATAAATACCTGTATACAATATACATATTATATACAGTATGTAACTTTCGTAAACTGATTTCCAAATTTTTTGTTCGACTATTTTCTTATTTTTTTTTTTTGTGTTTGTCTAAAAAATTTTTTCGTTTGAATAATTAGGCAATTTTTCATAACGTAGTTGCATCACATGCCTAGATGCACTGAGTTCGTGTTTTTTTGTAATGGGGAATATATTAATCCTCGCTGAAAAGACACCGGGCTTCAAACGTAATTTGACCCATATATTTAAATAATTTTTTTTTTTTTTTTTTTTTTTTCACTCCGAACAATAATTAACATACGATTCGCGAATACAATAAAACGCAGCCAAAGTGTCTGGCGAGGGACTTGTACTGTAGAATGAGTGTAAAAAAAAAAAAAAGAAAAAAAAAAAAGATGTGTAAGTGTTGAATGTTATAGGCTATTGTTCGCCTCGATAAAGGAAACGCTCGTATAGCTGTATTATAATAATAAGCACAAGGGTATCAAAATTTTCACTGCAATATCGCTTCGCTCGGTTTGATTCGCTCTTCAGACATAAAGGATAAAAGTCAAAAGCTAAAAGTTACATCGCGGGGGTTCGGAGGAAGACCCCGATCGTAACTTTGACGTCGTAAACCAACGAATCCATCGAAATCTGGATACCCTGTAATAAGATCTTTATATTATCCTGAAGTAAAAGAACGAGGAAGCTTCTTCCCCGTTTTTCAATGTTTTTTTTTTTTTTTTGTTTTTTTTTTTTATCTCACTGATCGTCTCTATAACTTACTCGATTTCATTGCAGTGAAAAATAAAAGTAGGTACAAATCGAGCCTTTTCTTTAGATCGAGGGAATATCGTGTCTAGAGTAGTTGTACGTTACTGTATTATACATATACCTACCTAGAGGTGAGTAGTAAGCTGCCACACACATATATATACCTATCTAGTAGTATTTTTCGAGGATCAAATCAGCAATATATATATTATACAATATGTATAAAATACAGAGAGAAATAGACACGCAACATGAATCGCGTAGATGGCGTCTGCAATCGATCAACGTTAACTGTGATGTGCGATCAGTTTTAGTAGTGTGAGTAGGTTGCAAGTAAGAAATTTATTCAACTGGAAATTAATTATTATCATCATTATTATTCCAGTTTTAAAATTTCAATTATTATCATTATCAATATTATTTTACAATTTCACACGATTTTGCTCTACATTTTTTGTTTTTGTTTTTTTTTTTTTTTTTTTCTTTTCACCGTATAGTTACATTATTAAATATCATCTTCTACCTCTGTCTGTCTACCTTTTTCTCTTTTGAAAAGGTGTAATTAAAATAATTGCTACTCCCTAATTACAGACAATTTAATTCGTTCGATTAGTCACTCTCCGGTTCAGCAGGTATATAAATGTTACGAGACGAATTGCGAACATTTCAATCTATTATTATTTTTATTAATATTATTTTTTCTTAATACATATAAAAAAAAAAAAAATAATCAAAGTTGATTAAACGAGGGACTCGTTAAAATAAATTTCAAACAATTCGAGTCCATCTATATTTGCAAACTCTTGAAGAAAAATATTGAGTAACTATAAGGTGGATATAAAAAAAAAAAAAAATGAAGAGCAAAGTTGTTATGTATAATATTAATATCAATTGAATAATAGTTGAAAAAATAAAAAATAAAATAATTAATTATAACTATCAGTATATTGTTAAACTGTTCAAACTCGCATGTGCATGGTTTGTGCTTTTATTTGAAATGCACGTGTCTGGCTTACCACGTGTATAATAATATACCTTTATGTGTAATCGTAAAATACGTGTATGTACCTACTACGTACCTACACAACCCACGTAGTCAAATGTTGCTATTATATGTTTGTCCGACGTTTAAATTTAGTCAAAGAAAAAAGAAAGAAAAGAAACAATAAGTACACTACGAAACAGACTAAATTATGTCTGATCTCTCGTCAGACATTAATAAGTTACGCAAAAAAAAAAACAAAAAAAACTGTACCTAATTTTAGTTTTGCAAATAAATTTTTGCTCAACAGAGTAACATGTATTCCTACGTTAAAAATCAAAAATATAATATATTTGTATATATGTATTTTTTTTTTTTTTTTTTCAATATATATAATATAAATAATTATTATCTAAACGATATTTCGTAACTGCGGGTAGAATATCAGTTCGAAAATCATTGGAATTTTTTTTTTTTTGTTTTCAATTTATCTTCGTTTCATATATGATGCGAAAGGAATTGAATCCATCGTTATGAAACGATTATTAAACGTAAATTTTCTATGTCAACAATATACTAAATTAATGAATTTGTATTATAGGCACAGCAGCTAATCTTCGCAAAGAAGTAATCAGGAATAAAATCAGGGCGATTGGAAAGATGGCTCGAGTTTTCTCTGTACTTAGGTGAGTTTAGTAACGAGTAATGAGAATCCTATACCTCGTAGATAATACCCCTCTATAATATTCATTAACGTAAAATTAATTGGCGAAGAATAATATTTCACTCAATAATTAATTCAATTCTTGATTATATAGACGTATAATCTGTAAAAACTATAATAACGATCGTTTTGATTATTCTAATTAAATTGTAAAACAGTTGAAAAAAATAAAATAAATAAATAAATATGCTAACTATTATTTATTACAGGGAGGAAAGCGAAAGCGTCCTACAGCTTAAAGGACTCACGCCGACCGGCGCTCTGCCTCTTGGCGCACTGTCAGGTGGAAAAACATCTCTCAAAAATGGTGATTATATATAAATTATTTATAACAATTAGAATTTACGTTTAAAATTTCATTTTTATTTTATATTTTATATTTTATGTATATAATTATTTTTTTATTTTTTTTTATTTTTTTCTAATTATAATACCGTATACAGTTTCTTTTTTTTTTATCTAATATTGATAATTGTAAAATGTCACAGCGTTACAAGGCTTCTCGCCAAATCACAAGATCACGTCATTTGCTGAGGCTAAAGGGCTAGATGCGATAAACGAAAGAATGCCACCTCGAAAAGATGCCCCGCCGACACCTGCCGCCGAAGAAAAGCCAGTAATACAACCGCCAGCGGGTCCAAGTGCAGATAAGCAGGACGCTACCACGCCGCAGCCCCTTTCGTGAGCCTCGAACTCCTCCGACTGAGGTGAATTCGCAAGTCTTTAATTAATCGCGTACAAAAATTGACGAGTCGTTTAAAATATGTTTTTCTCTCTCTCTCTCTCTCTCTCTCTCTCTCTCTGTTTTATTTCTTACATCCGGTACAATAATTCTTAATTTGTAATTATTTGATGAAAAGCCTAATTAAAATATATTATGTTTATATGTGATATTTTGTGTGTACAGGTGACAAGTGTGGGACGTGTGTCCCTTAGTGGTCGCCACACAACAACAACCATTTGCTCGTCTCTCCCTAGCTGGTAGAAATAGTAAAACAAAAAAAAAAGAAAAAACAAGTTCATCGAGTCACAGTCGTCGCCATCGAGTGAAGAAATGGTCATAATAAGTAAAAAAAAAAAATAAAAAAAAATCATTGCAATCATCAATGCATCACCTCGGCATCACACCACCCGCGCATATATTATACTATTACGCAAACATACATACATATATATATACAGAAAGAAGAAGAAGGAAAAAAATATATATAAAAAAAAAAAAAAAAAAAAATACAAAAAATACAAAAACATGAAAAAAAAAAATACAAAAACAAAAACAAAAAACCCAAAAAAAAAAAAAAAAAAAAAAAAAAAACTACAACAACTCACACAAGAATATTATTATATTAAAAATAAACAAATACGAAACCACACGAGCCCCGCGTACCTAACAGAAATCAACTATGGATGATATAAAAGTATGTGTTACACACGCCTATACAATCGCAGCAGCTGGTCTGTTAATATGCGACGTATCGACGTTTCGTCTGGTTAGGGTATTTAGATTCTTGACACGCCTGTGGGGGTCTTGCAAGATTCATTGTCGAGGGGACAACCTAAGTTAAGTCGAGCTAAGCGTAGGCTAATTGTAAGTTCGTTTGAGAAAAGAAAAAAAATGAAAAAAAAAAAAAAGAAAAAATAAAAGTAAAATAAAGAAGTGTTGCGAATCGGTTATGCTTAATAAATTTGCAGAGAGTTTCGTCTTTTGATGATTTAAAGAAAGAAAATAAAAGAAGAACAAAAACTTTGAATAAAGATTATTTTTTTTTTTATTTTTTCACTTACTTATGTTATCAGGAATATTGTGGAACAGCCTCGAGTCGATTCAACCATCTGACAAGATGAATAATTTCGATTCAAGTATCTGGTTTCAGGTTTTTTTTTTTTTTTTTTTTTTTATTATTATTATTTTTATGTAGGATTTTACAAAAAAACAAAAAAAATCATTGAAATTCCTGAACGTAAGAATAAAATGACAAATGACGAGATGCCTCTGCAAATAATAGAAATCTCGAGAGAAAGTGACAATTTAAGAGCGTAGAGACAAGATCTAATATTAGTAAGCCATGACATGTCCCCGAGGCGATATTCTTGCACGTCTTTTACGGCGCGTAAGTATAGGGAAAAGAAAAAAAAAATAAGAAACTATTGAGAAAAGAAAAAATTCAAAAAAAAAATTAAATTAAAATAAAAAAAAAAAAAAAAAATTAATATTAACATTAAAAGGAAAAAAAAAAATGCAAATAAATAAAAAAAAAAAAACACAGACAACGTATATAAGATTATTCCATCGGTAAGCGTCTACAGCAGCAGAACCCTTTTATTGCAGGGATATATCGAAGTCGAAGAAAAATGAAGAAAAAGAAAAAATGCAAAAAAAAAAAAATTTGGGAAAAAAATATATATATATATATAAAACAAAGGTGAATTTATAATCGTAACGATTTAACAAATAACAAAATACCGAATAAAAATAATTGCGTAACATCTAATAGCGTTGATCTTCTATGATTTTAATGTGTGTTCTTGCTATCAAAAATAAGTCCGGGCCAGTGCCGTTCACTTTTGGACTTGACAGTGATTTTCTCTATAAATTTTCGATCTTACTTCAGACTTTACTTTCCTTTTTTTCGCGTTATTTTTTTATTTTTTTAATACCTACCTACCTTAATTTATATTCTGTACGACAAATCAGTGAAATAATCAATCGCACATCAATTGCGTCGATGTGCCAATAGGCCTGATTCGTAAAAATTTGGAACAACACTATCTATCTATTTTTTCGTAATTATCTGTTCAAAGTTTGATAATCGAACAGAAGAAATTTTTTGATAGTTTACGAAGAGACAAAAATGTCCGTTTCATTTAATTTTATTTTATTTTCTACCCGTGTGATGAAAAATTCGCATGTTTCTTTTTTTTTCTTTTTTTTTTTTTTTTTGTATTCCCTCAATTACGAAATAAATAGTTTTCCCATTTAATATTTTCTTTTCGTTTCGTTTTTTTTTTTTTTTTTTTTTTTTTTCTCTCGTCATTTTTCTCGGTTCTTCTTATGGGGTATGTATATCTTAAAAAGAGAGAGTACGTACGCGTGCGTATATACTAATAAATAATACGTCGATGTTAGAAAAAGCCACTTTCAAGCCAAATTATTCGGCATATATAATATCGGTAAGGAACAAGAATAAATTATGAAAGAATTAAATGAATAAATAAAATATATATCTCTCTCTCTCTTCACTATGATAATATAAATGAATAATAATTCTATCTCTCTTTGCTACCAAGTTGTACTTATTCTTAATTAATTTACTTGTACAAAAATGTGTTAAATAAATATATAATATAATATACAATTATAAATAATGCATATTATATATTATAATATTAATTACCTACTATTATTAATATAATTATTATTATTATTACTATTAAATGAAAACAAACAAAGAAAAAAAAAAAAAGAAAAAAAATTATGAATATGAATATGAATATGGATATGAAAATAAAAAAAAGGAAAAAGAAAAACACATACATCATATATATAATATATATATATACATATATTAGGGGGGCGTGAATGACTTTTCGAAAACCCAATTATACAAGTTAAAAAAAAATAAATAAATAAATAATAAAAATAAATAATAATTATTACGATGAAATTTAGGTCATTTTTCCGTGTGTAAAGTTTAATCTAAAGTCATTTAAATAAGAAAAAAAAAAAAAAAAAAAAACAACAAAAAAATACAAAAAAAAAAAAAAACTACTACTATTACTACTACTACGATGATATGTTAATGAAAAAAAAAAACAACCAAAAAACAAAAATTAGAAAAATTAATAAATAAAAATAACACAAGCAACAACTTATGTAAAACAAAAGAAGAAACAAAAAAAAAAAAAAAAAAGCAAAAACAAAAAAAATGGATACATAGATCTGTTTATTTATTAGCATTGCATGAATGGTGCGACATACGTTTTCTCCTATAATATCTGAATATCTCTCTAATTGTATAGTCCTTTTATCTGGATCCTATTATCCACTAATTCAATTCCACTATATCTGACTGCCCAAAAACTTTGTGAACTCTCCACGCCGAACCAATGTTGCACAACTCGTATTTTAAGTTTCACACTTAAAATACCCAAATTCACGAACGGTTTTTTTATCCATTATCGTCTCCTTATGCGTAGATACCTCATTAAGCGTGTATAACGAAGAAAAATATGAAGAAAAAAGAAAAGAAAAGAAAAAAAAAAAAGAAAATAATAATAATAAGAAGAAGAAGGAGAAGAAGAAGAAGAATAATAATAATAAATCGTAGATATGAAAAATTTGTAAATAACTATTATCACAATTTATTTCTCGCCAGGTGCAGGCAGTTTACGAAAATTTATACAGGACTGTTATTATGATTATTATTATTAATATTACTATTATTATTATCATGATTATAATTATTATAATTGTTATTATGATTATTATTATCATTATCATTATTATTATCATTATTATTATTATTATTATTATTATTATTATTATACCTATTGAATTTATCGTATGTCTTCATTCCCATATTTAAAATTAGCAATATTTATTCATTCGCCATTCGTGATATATACATTTTTACAAAATACAGGATACGTATCTTACGAGGAGTTTGTGCAACATTTTTAATACATCCTATGTCCATCTTTTTAAATTTTTATCCCCACAAGAGACATCGTGTACTATGCAAAACAATTATTGCGGCTTCTCTTTTTCCTTTTTTTTTTTTTTTTTCATTTTGGTTCCTTGTGATTATTTTATCTTCAAGTTGAATTTCAACTTCAAAAAAAAAAAAAAAAAAAAAAAAAAAAAAACAAACAGTAATTTCGACGTGTCCGATAAGCAACCATGATATAGAAATTGTATTACTATTCGTATCTCGCTGTGATTTTTTTTTTTTTTTTTTTTTTTCTACTCTACATATGATATCTTTAAGAGATCCAGTAAATTGTACACCCGATTACTAATACAACATTTATAGTCTGTTGATCTTTGAAGTTGAATAAATATATGTATATTATATATATATATATATTTTTTGTTTTAATTTATTATTGAATTCAAGTAAGTATTTTTTGTATTTTATTTTGATCATATATTTCGTTTTTATTTTCTGCTAATCAATGTATCTAAACGCGTTATATATCCTTTATACGTAAGTATAAGTAATAATTATACGAATTGAAAATTTATAATCGCCGCAAACACGACAAAATATTATTGAAATTATAATAATAATTCAACGTATCCGCCACGTTTGATCTGAAAAGAATTTTTTCTCTAAGTAAATAATAACGATTTACGCGAAGTAACCATTTTCTCATCCCGATATATATATATTATTATTATATATATACTTCTAAACAAATTTATAACAGCTCAGATTAATCTATTATACATACTTATATATATATATATCCGCGCAGAGCTTGAGTTTTAATAAAAATGAAATAATAAAAATAAAAATAAAAATAAAAAATGAAACTAAAAATACTAAAAATAAAAATAAAAAGAGAAGACAAGAATTACGAACCCTATAATAAATTAATTAATCTTGCCACCTACGAGATTATAATATGAATGATATAGAATGATATAATTATTATAAATCCTGAGTTATATATCCAAGCAGTTATTTTAATATTGTATATATATACCTACTATCCGATCGACTTATATATAATATAATATAATATAATATAATATAATATAATATAATAATAATAATAATAAATAATAATAAGCTATACAGCGTCGTCTCACGTCATATAAATTTTTAGATAGGCACAATAATTATTTACTATGGAATGTTTCGAAATATGCATTACACACCATAATATGCTGTGAATAATTTCAACTAAATAATATATATTACCATTGACTTGTGCACATCTTGTAATAATTCAATTTTAATCCGTATATATACCTTATACCTAGATAATCTTTTTTCAAACGAGTCAGGTCGAATCTCGAAGAATTTGAAATATAAATCACATTCTGTTCCGATTATTATAAATTGTTAAAAAAAAAAAAAAAAAAAAAAAAAAAAATGGGATAGAAATGAATGAATAAATTTCAAGTGGGAAATTATATAGGTATGAAAAGATTCAAGAAAAAAAAAAAAAAAAAAAAAGAACTCTCTTTACCCTTTTCCCCTACGACAGTAGGGTAAATGTAATTAAATAACCTGTGACAAAATGTTGATTTATGTTACAAAAGCTAATTATGTCGTCCAATGGTGTATTGTGTATTATTTTCGATTTAGTCACGATGTTAGGTATTGTGTATAACGTTTGACAGAAGGAATAACTTACGGCTGTAAAGAAGAAACAAAACAAAAAAAAAAGAAAAAAGAAAAAAAAAAAGAAAAAGAAAAAAAAAAAACAAAAAAAATGAAAAAAAAAAAGCCACAAAATATTTTCTAATTCTAATAATATATCGACGTTATATTGAGATCTCTGAATTCTACATCTTGAACATCGTACCTTCTCGGTTAAAGTTGCCGCAATACAATCAGACAATTTGAACAAAGAAAGTAAAACCCTATCAATAGACATGATACATACAATTACTTGTAAACATGTTAGATAAGTGTTGAGTAAGGGCTATTAAGCTTAAAAACAAAGCGTGCGTAGTTTCGAGAGTTTTCAATCTCTTGTCAAATCAGACACTATTTCCCCTTCCCTATTATAATATATAAGACGTCAATTGTTAAAGACAAAATGAATGCGGTGTCGTTAAAATGAATAAAATAAATAAATAAAAAAAAAAAAAAAAAAAATAACAATTAATATTACAATGCAAAAAATTTTTCATCAGCTTTTTTTTTTCTTAGACGAAAATTTCGATAGGTGTACCTACGTGTTAGTTTTACAAGAAAGCTATTAAAAAAAAAAAAAAAAAAAAAAGAATAAAATTTTCAAGAACTGTGCGTCAAGAGTTAAGAAAAAATGATCTCACTACATTGATGAAATTGAATGATTATAAATATTCGTTCAAACTGCCTGTATGTATATCACAAAAGGTAGAAAGTCATTATCATTATTTAGAGAAATAAAAAAAAAAAAAAAAAAAAAAAAAAAATGACTTCAAGATGACGACTCAGATTTTTCTATCGAATTTGTTAAATCATACGACGGGAATAATATTTTAAAGAACGAATTTTCTCGCCGGGAAATCATTTTGATTTGGATGAACGAAGAGCGGATGACAAAAAAATTTGGAAAAATAAAACAAAATAGTACAAAGATACGAGGTATTGTTACAGTTTCAATCTTTCGCGCATCATTAACGTTTATATCGAAGAAAACTTTGAGACTTAATTTATGCGTTCCCGATTTTTTTTTTTTTTTTTTTTTTTTTTTTTTATATGAAAAGCAGAATGATCGTTTGCTTAAACTTGCGCGGGCACAGTTCTTGACAAAGTGATATTATTTGTTGCACGAATTATTAAATTTATTGTCTCAAATTTATAGGAGCGCGAAAAAGACAAACAAGAATTTCGAGTTTTAGTTAACAAAAAAAAAAAAAACTACATATTTGATATATACCTACATGGATGGTCATCAGCAGGCCCCTATCACGAATGATCGTGAAGGTTGATAATTACGACTAAAAATAAGTCAAAGCATTCATTTTGACGTTAATATAAGAAAAAAAAAAAAAAAAAACATTGTATGATAATGATTAAGCATATGATTGGGGAAACCCATAGCCTTTCTCTTAGACTTAACGTAAACCGTGAGGCAAAAGCACTAGTACGAAAGATAAAAAATTGACTCAAATAAACGTACTAGTATTTTTGTTTGTCGGTATACGTACCTCTTAGATAATTAATTGGCCCTATTCTATCCCTCCGAGATGCGTTTCCAATTTCACTATCATGTCAAGAAATACATAAATAAATAAATAAATAAATAAATAAATGAATAAATAAATAAATAATAATAATAATAATAATCAAGAAGAACTATAACATAAAATCATGTTTCACACTTATTTATTTGTGCTATAAATTTTGTCATTTTTACGTCGTTCAATAAATTGTCTGTTCTGTTGGATTTCATATTCAATTTGTGTCTCCATGGTGACAGACATTTTCCTGGTAAACCTTGTCGATATCATTAATTGAGCCTATAACCACTCAAGCTTGCAATAATAATTAATTGATTAATTAGTTAGTTAATTAATTAATTCATTCATTCATAGAGTATATTCTGAGTATATCGGAAATCGATGAATTATTAATAGGGGAAAGAATATCACTCGGAAATATCTCGCCACGTTCATCAGTCGACAAAGCTACGATCACTAATAACTAATAACTATATCGTTATCTTTTTTTCTCTTTTTGATTGTTTTCTTACTTTTTTTTTCTGTTTTCCTATTTAACGGCAGCTACAGTCATTGGTGAAAATGAAACGGGAACAACAAGGGAGGAAAGAGCGAGAAGCATCTTCTTGAAACAAAAAAAAAAATATATACATATTATTGCTAATCTATGATTACGCAATTAAAGTTAAAAAAAAAGACATGAAAAAAAAAAAAAAAATTGAAATAATCCAGATAAAAATAAGTTACATGACGCGACGTATAATTTGACTGAAAATCTTTATCTTTAAATCGCGTATAAATTCAGATGCGAATCCTTCCCGTCTAATCTCTAACTGTTAATAATTTTATTACTTAATTAGTTAAATAGATATAGAAGAAAAAGAAAAAGAAGAAGAAGAAGAAGAAGAAGAAAAAGAAGAAAAACGGAATAATAAATTATATCACGAAATACACGATTGTCTTAAAGTGCAGCGAGTCTGACGAAGATTCTGCAGTTATAGCAATAATAATTATTGTTGTTATATCGTTCGATTTAACGGAAAGTTCTTGAGATGTGTAGATATGTATGTTGTAAGGGAATAACTGGTATATCGCGTGTCTATAATACAGATAAATTAAAAAGATAGAAGAAAAAAAAACACCCGTTTCTTCGACTGCAACTACGATAGTAAAAAATAGTTAAATTATTCTAAGAATGTTTTTCGCGTTTATTTCGTCGCTTTTCGATAATTTGACATTACGTGCCTTGGTCACTGACTGACCTCGGCCATAAATTCTACACGGAAGCGATCACGTTGACAAAAGCATTTGAATAATATACGAAACAATAAAATAAATGAATGAGGAAGTGAATAAATAATTGAATAAAATATATCAATCTATCGATCTATTATTAAACTCGAATATAATTGAAAACAAATAAAACTTTTTTTTTTTTATTTATTTATCTAAAAGAAAAACAAAAAAAAAAAAAAAAACAATTATTTAACACCAGAAATAACAGCGAGAGATTTTCAAACTGATCCTGATCGCAATAAAATAAATAATCGATAACCTTTCGATTATACGAATAATATTATTTTCATTTTATAATTTCGTAACGATATGATTAACAAGCGCATATCTGACAACAATAATAAAACGTGCTTTTTTATTAGTAGGTTAAATTTCAGACCGAAACAGTTCATCCTTAAACGCCACCATGATTAATCATCAACGAAATGATCGAGCAGTCGAAATCTGATAATTTCTAACAAAACTTCAATCACCGAGAGAAGTAAAAAATCAAAGAACACCGAAGTATATCTGAATAATTTGAATATAATAATAATAATAATAATAATATCATATACCTAAAGTTGAAAAAGATAATTCAATTCGCTCCTAATAAAACCATACAACAACATATCGACGCCTGGGCGGAAGAAGATCGTATCTCGAAAAATCCGTGAAGAAGATCGTAACTCGAAAAATCCGCGAAGAAGATCGTAACTCGAAAAATTCGCGAAGAAGATCGTAACTCGGAAAATCCGTGAAGAAGATCGTAACTCGCAAAAACCCGTATAATATTATATGGGTTTTTGCGAGTTACGATCTTCTTCACGGGTTTTCCGAGTTACGATCTTCTTCACGAGTTTTCCGAGGTACGATCTTCTTCGTGGATTTTCTGAGTTACGATCTTCTTCACGGGTTTTTCGAGTTGCGATCTTCTTCGCGGATTTTTCGAGATACGATCTTCTTCCGCCCAGGCGTCGATATAAACATAAAATGAAATAAAATCGGTATAAGAACATTATTGTCTTCGTGAGTTAAGTTTTTTATTGAAAAAAAAAAAAAAAAAAAAAAATCAGAAAAAAAAAAAACATAAATCAATAGAATTAGAATATATATAGCATATATTATATAAAATACGAAATTAGTAAAGCTTACTACTTTTCTTAGCCCGATTTACGCGTTAATCAAAAAACAGAGAGAAAAAAGTTGAAAAAAAAAAAAAATAATAATAATAATAATAATAATAATAATAATACAAACATAACTGCGGTGCCTCCAATAATTCCCGAATCGTTTTTTCATGTAATAGTCACAAGACTATTGTGGTGTCTGCAGACGTGACTGTCTGGAAATCTGTTTGACTGCCTGCCTGCCTGCCTGCTTATCTATCTATCTATCTGTCTGTCTGTTCATTCATCTGCCCTTATATATATCACCATCTTACTTTTACGATAGGAACATCAGTCAGAATAAAATAATAATAATAATAATAATAATAATAATAATAATAATAATAATAATAATAATATTAATAATAATAATATTAATAATAATAATAATTTTAATAATAATAATAATAAAAATAAATTTCAAAAAAATAGTCACAAATAAATATTCTAAGTAGGTTAGGTGAATTTTACGGAGTGGTTCATACGAAAGAATTTATATAAATTAAACCAGAATTATAATTATATCTAAAAAAAAAAAAAAAAAAAAAAAGTTAAAATCAATTTTGTTGATAATTTTTATGACATGTTATTTTATTTTATTACACATGTATGTATTGCACCCATCACTCAAGCTACGTCATAATCCTCATTTTCGTTATGTCGTATTCTGTCTATCCGCTATACTATTTAGATCTTTATCTGTCGATTTCTCTTTGATTCTATTTTTCTCCCTGTTTCTGAATATTTTTCTCATAACTATGGATTTAGGTGTGTGAAATATAATATCAGTGATATATGTATGTATAATGATTAATGAATATAGGAGAAAATTCATATAATTATTATGGAAAATCGAATGGCAAGGAGTTTTCCATTTTTTCCGTATAAGTATAAACGAGGTTTAAACTGCATACCGAGGTAAACCTATAGTTTAATTTTTTTTTTTTTTTTTTTTTTTTTTGATCAAGTAATCAGCGATACATTTGAAAATTAGAATTTTATACGAAGTTTAGAAAAATCTAGCGTCAATTATTGTATTGAACATTATTGAATGTAGTGTTCAAGTAATAAATGACGCTGATAATTTTCAACATGATAAATAATGAATTTAATTAATCGATTAATTTGTTTTACCATTTATAATCTGCGTAATGAATAATATGAACGAACAAAAAGAGAAAAGAAAAAAAAAAAGGAAAGAAAAGATGAAGAAATAAGAAAAAAATTTGTCCTCGCCTTTTCTTGTCGTGAATAATTTTTATTTTTTTTTTTTTTTTTTTTTTTTTACTACTGAAAGTAAACGACAAGATTATACTATCTTTGAATTTATTTAAATTAACCATATCGAAAATTCTCATCGTATTATCTTGTTACCGAGATCGACACCCCCGTGTTTTCGGAAACATTTAGATTATATAATCGAAGGAACGAAGAAAGACTCTGACTAGAATAATAAAGGTCTTGCGTGATTATATCTATCCGTGAATTTTTGAATGGTGTGAAATTTCTGCTTTGGTATGAAAAAATGTACAATATAGGAGGAAATAAAAGAAATAAAAAATAAAGAAAGAAAGAAAGAAAGAAAAGAAAAAGAAGTGTTAAAACGGTGAAAGCGTCGCTAGGATGGCAGGTAGTGCTTCTATCATTGATCCTAAAAATTTCCCAAATCTATACTCATAAGCCTTCGCGTCATTTTTGAGCCGAATTTGTTAAAAGGATGTGTCGAAAAGCTGCGTCATAACATTAGGAAGAATAATAAACTAACGAATAAATACATATTTTCGGTTGATATGGCGAATAAAATATAAATAATTGATAATGGAGTGATGAAAAAACTTTAGTTTCATAACATTTGAGATTGTTAATTGTTAAAAAATGACGAGTATATAGATATGGGTGGCAGCAGCAGAGCATCCTTCGAGCAAGTGCATGGACACTGTGTCGATTTCGGTCTCTCAAGAATGACGTTAAATAATTTAAAACTAAAATAAAAAAAGAGAGAAAAAAAAAAGAAAAAAAAAAAAAAAAAAAAAGACACTGTACATAAATTAACTACTTTACCTGTTACTATTAAATCGTACTATTAAAATCTTCGACTATTCGACTGTAAATGAAAATACGAAACAAACAACTAATTATATGTATACATATATTATATACAAATGAAAATGATATATATATATATAATTAATTACTACTTCGTATAATAGTATAGCGCCATCGTGACTCTATCCCTCTATTACGAAACAAAAATATTTGTTTATAATAAATACGATTACTGTATAAGAACTATTATGTCTTATATGATATACCACGTTATTAATAAAATAAATTAATAATAAAAAAAAAAAAAAAAAACTCTTACCTACATATATTATATACATACACACGCGCGCGTATATACTTATGTATATATAAAAATGTATATATGTATGTATATACGAATTATTATACGTTGAACGTATACGTGAGTCTTATACCACGTTGATAGAATGATTAAAAAAGAAATTGTTTAAAACCGTTCTAAACGCTGATAAAAATTTTTTCAACTAGTCGTAGCTCAATCCGTGAATTAGACTTTATAAAATTTTTAAATAAAATTATATCCGACATTTTTTTTTTTTTTTTTCTTTTTCTTAGTACAGTCATTCAATTTTCTTTTAGAATACCTACAATAAATTGACTAGACTAACTTAAAATTTAAAAATAAAATATAGTATCAACAGATTATTTGGATTTTATAATTTTTTATTAACGTGTGATGACTCACGACACGCGTACTAATATGAAAAATAAAATATATATATATATATATAGACTGGCCGTTAAAAGAAAAGTTGGCGCTCCAACTTGAAAAATATTAAGTTCACCTTTGAAAAAAAAGATCCTCAAAGTTTCAATGCTCTATCTCATTATTAAGGGGTAACGGAAATTTTTTTGTTTTATTTTGATTTTTTTTTTTTTTTTTTTAAATTCTTTAAAAAATAATTCAATTTTTGAAAAAAATAAAATTAAAATAAATTTAGAATAAAACCAAAAATTGTCGGCACCCCTTAATAATGAGATAGAGCATTGAAACTATGAGGATCTTATTTTTTCGAGGTGAATTTAATATTTTTCAAGTTGGAGGGCAAACTTTTTTTTTTAACGGCCAGTCTAAATTATATATAAATATGTGTATGTATAATATGCGAACACTTATAAATATAATAATTATTACTATAATAACGTAATGATATTATTATGAATAAATAACACCGTATTCCCATTTGTTGTAAATGTTTACGTTGTTTTACGATATTCAAAATATTCTAAAATAAAGTCTATGATTTCTACGTGATTCTCTGGCTTCGGCTATCTGATTTTTTTCATCATCATCCCGCCGTCTTAACCCCCTATATGCCCTACAAACTACGAGAATTAAACTTTTATTGGTTTTCTTTTTTTTTTTTGTTGAGAGAATCAACAATATGAAAAAAGAAAAGAAAATAGGAATACGAAAACCGAGTGGCTATCGTATTTTTATTGAAATAATTAGTGATAAAATTATACGAAACACGAGACTACGATTACATTTTTATAACAAATAATTATAAGTAAACCTCGTGCTCAATAGCTTACCCTAGAAACTCGATATATTTCGCATTCTGAGTTCGAAGTTCTCGGCGACAAGAGACATCGCAGTGCTATATGTGTAAAAGTTTGAAATCAAATCGCGTAGAAAAAAGATAGAAAAAATTTTAGCCCTAATTTTCATTCTTGTGGTTTTGACATCAGAAATTTTTAAAGCAGACAGAGTATAGGTAAACGTATTATTTATATATACGTTTGACATTTAATTTTTCAACGTATATTAATATAGTTGATCAATTTTTCTGCAGCTGAAACTGAACCACCGACTCAACAATATACCGAGACGTCGAGCTTTTATCCTGGACAATTATAGTCCTGAGTTTTTATCCAGGATTTGTTTATCCAGAGACAAAGCCAATCTTGCATGATGCAATATACAAGAAGCTGCTGACGAAAAACGGGGCACCGACATTAAAGTCTTGCAGTTAATACTTCAAAAGCGTATCATTTTTTTTATCTACTATCATTTTATCATGTACTATCAAAGATGTGAAATAATTAAATAAATGATTGAAAATCAAAGTTTGAAACTCTTTCCATTAAAAATTTGTCAATGTCTTCTTTTGTCCATTTCCATCCACAAAGCGAATATACATTCCCTATTTAAATGGTCTGGATCGATAGATATTACGATATAAGTTATCGCAATTACGTATAAAGTTACGTATACTAAGGGAATTCTTAATTCTATTTCACCTTTTATTCTTTCGTTTCGTATTTTTCACTTTCACATTTTCCTCGGACTTGAAGATGGCTAAACCTTTAGGTAGAGTGGAAATTTACTTTAAACTGAACAGAATTTTATTATCCTCAATTGGCATTTGGCCTTACCAAACGCCTGGAGAAAGACGGTTAGCGAGGAGCGTTCTTTTCTTGTTCACAACCAGCCATTTGATTCCGCTGGTAAGTTATAGCTTTTTATTTTATTTCATTTTATTTTGTTCAAGTCATAAGTTCATAGATTTTATGTGATTTAAGGTGGCAGGTTTGTTCAAAGTAATGGACGATTTTGGCATGGTTATAGAATGCCTGTCACCTTTCGGCTTCGCAATCTTATGCCTGATGAAAGTATTTACCTTCATGGCGAACAACGACACGGTATTATTATCAAATGAATTCAAATCTCTTTCTCGCTCCTTACGTTAATTGAATCTGATAAAATTTCAAAGATAAAAACTTTACTGATGGGGATTCAGAAGGACTTCGACAGTGCGATTTCTGGCCCAAGCCCAGAAATGGCGATTTTTCAACGATATGGGGAACGCAGTCTAAAATTATCAAAAATTTACGCAAGTGAGTTCAAATTCAGAGTGAAAATTTCATTCGAATATAATTGACGGTTATTTTGTTGTACAAATTATATTTCAGCCAGTCTTTATACCATGGGGATTTCTTTCACTCTAACACCGCTCCTCGTAGCGTTATCATCGCCAATTTTTAGTGCCGAAACAAATCAAACTGAATCGCGTAAAAGATTGCCTTACGTGGTAGAGTACTACGTTGACACCAACGAGTACTTTTATTTAATTATCGTTCATGCTTTTCTCTCCACAATTGCCTTCATCACAATAACGATCGCTGCTGACTCAATGTTCACCGTTTATCTGGAGCATGGTTGTGCTAAATTCATGGTATTGCAGTAAGTTCAACGTGACAAACTAATTTCCCTTATTCATCCGCTAATGGAAATCTGATTACCGTTGAAACTTCAAAACGCAGGTATCGACTGTCGCAGGTTATAGAACCGAAAAAATTTGACGTGGACATCAATCGTCGAGAAATTGATGATCTGGTCCATCAAAGAGCTAAAATCTGCGTCCATCTTCACAAGGAGGCCATAGAGTAGGTCTAAAAAATTCATGACAACATTTTTGGTGTCATAATTTCAAGTTCCAGTATCGAATTCGGTCTAAATTTTTTCCCGAGTGATAAACTGTATAGGTAGTAGATATAGGTACCCACTTTTTGGGAACATATTTTTTATCTACTTATGCGGAAACCTTGAAATTTTCATACGACACATTCAATTTCTAGGTTTGCTGATGCGATAGAATCCGTCTATTCAATATCTCAACTATTTCAAGTCTTTATATGCTGTTTGCTGTTGAGCATCAACGGGCTACGGGTGAGTGATTCAGTTAGACTAAACAGCGTTTTGTTGAATTGCAAATATGAAACTTCTGGATGATTTTTGAAGTCTCTTTTTAGGCAGTAACGAAATGGAACCAACCTGATGAGATGTTGTTATTTTTGGGAGTGATATTTTCGCTCATGCTACAACTTTTATACTACAGTTGGCCGTCCCACGAGTTAATGGACCAGAGTGTCAATGTCTGCGACGCTATGTAGGTAACACTTCACTGTACTTGTTCTTTAGTTCTTCTGTCTCTCCGTGTCGAATCCTTGAGTTAATGCTGACCGTTATCCACTACCTATTAACCAGCTTCTTCTTATATACTCTGGCTCACTTTGCAGTACGTCTTTCTTAATGCCTAATGCTCAGTAAATCAACGTTTAGCTAGATTTTCACTAGAAATAGAAGAGAATGATATGAACTAAATTAACAGAAGACTAAATCCGCGAGAACGAGGAGATTTTCTTAAAAGTTTGAATATTACTTCAGACATTTTTGGTGGCTCAATTATTTTCGAAATCAAACTATCGAATCTTTCCGTTTCAATTTTTTTTGCATTCTTATTTAGCTACGACACGGAATGGTATCGCGCGTCGATACGCACTCGAAAGTTGCTGCTTCAAATAATGACGAGAAGTTTTAAACCGTGTAAAATCACCGCAGGAAAACTCTACGTAATGTCGATGGAAAATTATTGCAAGGTAAACGTGTGCAATTTTGTTTTCTCGTGATTATTTTCGCATTTTTGGTATCCATTGACGGTTCATTATTTTTGCAGATTTTAGGCAACTCATTGTCGTACTTCACCGTGCTCTCTTCTATTCAGGAACAATCGACCAGAATCGTGCAAGAATGATTGAATTGACATGAAACGATTGTGTCCGAATATTAAAAAAATGTAAAACTTCCACGTAGAAGAATAAAATATATTGCAGCACTTGAAATGCTATTCAAAAATTTAGTGAGCTTGGAAATATCGGTTCGAATAATATAGCCTCTGAATTTTTACCAACTTTATTTTATTTTCTCTGTGTGTTCGTATGAATTAGGCGTTAAGTTTTGTTCAATGTATTGCTTGTAATTCTGCTCACGGAAACTTCACGGGTCAAGCGATTCGGAAGCTGTAGATATTTCTCGTTATTTTTTTGCAATGAGGCCGTTTAATGGGCCTTAGAATATAAACAACCGTATCTAGACATATTATAGGCATATACCTAGGAATGTACAGTTGTTTTCTCGTTGAATTTTGTGCCATATGGCGATCGGACTAGTCACCGTTGGTACAGACTACGCAGACTATCTCAAACCGTAGTGGTATAGTTCCATAGCATATTGCCGAAACTGAAAACAACATCTATCATAAACTCATCACATGCTCTTTACTCAAACACAGGAGAATCCCGCCCCGACTATAATAGAATTTGATAATTGGCTAGAATGTGAAATACAATTTTTCAAACTCCGAGAATAGAACAAAAACGTGAAATCGCCATTAATATGTACGAAATTGTTCAACTAGATGATTTAGAAAACGAATCAGCTCTAATTTGGCTCAGTTTTTCTTTCTCATCATTTTTTATTCAAATCAATTTCGGTTTCTGGGTTTTCTTCAATCACCAGGAGAAAAATGAAGAAAGAGAACGGCTAATCTTGAATGTTTCTTCAATTCTCCCCTTGGCTGTCCGCGCGGTACCTACCAACGTACACGCTTGCGTACCTACCTACTTCGTATCGAAAGAAGATCTGCCCTCTTGCACCTTGCCTTTTTCCCCGAGACACGTCGCGACCGATTGTCGTTGGTAATACTCTACACCTACTTGGCTACTTCTCATTTTTGTGGGGAGATTAGATAGGAGCTTTCTCAAGATAAGAATAATTATCCCTTGCAAACGCCTGCAACCCTAGCAAAACACTACGTAAATATTTATAAATATATATGTAGCTTACTGTGGACTTATGTACATTTCATTTTATAAATAATTTCCAATTTGCAATTCTCTCTTGATTAATTAATCAGTTGATCAATGATTTATGAATGAAGATAGGTAATTAGATGGTGCATCTTCGAAGGTTGCGAATAAAATGATATTATATTTATTATAATTCAATCATTGATTAAAAAAATGTCTCAAGTTTCGAGGAGGAGAATTGAGAAGGAAAGAGGGTCTTGGTCGGGAGGTCGCGTGCCTGTAGTACCTATAACTTTGAAGTTTCTTTTTTTTTTTCTCTCTCTCTCTCCTTTCTTTCTCCTTTTCCTACCTTTTCGGTCTCCTTTATTGTTCTTAACCTCATTATGGCGGGTCTCTGTCCCGTTGCGGGTTCCATTGTTCCCGCATCTGTCGTTGTCGACCGCTCTTTAAAATGGTTCAGAAAAACTGGTACCACACTATCAAAATCGGAAATTGAAAATTGGGTATATTAATTTTCAATATATAAACCACAAGCGGCACGTGAACTTTACCACAAAACAGGGGAAGTGAAAAATAGAGAGTATAACAAGACTCGGCGTATATCAACGATATGGGAAAAATTACATACAGAGGAATCAGCAGGGGATCGCAGACCGAAGTACAAGATAAACCCAAATACTTCCAACAGGAGTTTTCGCCTCGTCAGGAACAACCACTAAATTCTACTTGTACTACAGTTTCATTAAGTAACAAAAACATGATCTCAATCCTTTCGAATCAGATTTCGATCAACCTGTTAACCGGAAATAAATTCTACTATCCTCGGTTTTTTTTTTTTTTTTTTTTCGGCATCAGCTGTCCACCAGATAAACGTTCGTCTCTTTAAAGTTATTTACCAGAGGCCTCTGACTCGACTCGAGGAAGAAAAAAAGCAACAAACAAATAAAAAAAATAAGAAGAGAACACTCACGCGTGAGTATATGTGCTCGAAATATACGTGCGCATACACATGGGTATATCTATATACAGTGAAAGAAGCTTAGCGTAGAAGAGAAGGTGGCCATGCACCAGGTGCATAGGTATCTAGGGATGAGCTCGATCCTAAGAGCCATATGTTAACGTGGTGAAGTACCGCCCTGGCACGCGCCACATTCAACGGGCAACCTCTCCGTTGATCGGACAGTCCCGACATAAGATCCGCTGCAGGTGTTGGTGCGATGTTTGAAGTGGTTTATTTTTGGATTAATCGCGACACTGAGAGTCAAGTTTAATTTTCATCTATTTCTGGTATAAAAATCAGGAGTAAAATTTTTGGCGAAAAAAAAAAAATATAAATAAGTAAATAAATAAATAAATAAATAAAATAAAATAAAATAAACGATTTTTAAAGTGGCTATTCATCGAGATAGGGTTGAATTATTTTTGGAAGGTGATGCTCCCCGGGGATCCATTCGGCGGAGGATCAGCCCGGATCTTTGATATTTTTTAACATATATGTATATAATAGAGATCAAAGGAGAGAGAAACAATTAGGTGGTCTTATTTTATGAATAAAATATGGCTCTGCTTTCGAACCACCAAAGTAGCTACCAAAATTCGTCGGAAATGTTAACGCCGATTTATCCGACTCCAAATCGTTCGTTTGAACCGCTTTATCAATCTCCGTACACTTCGCCGAACTATGAAACTATGAGAGCTCCATTTCGAGACGGATTTCAACCCGCTGGAGATGTCACGCCGAGAAGAGATATCGACAATTCTGATTATCATAGAGAGACTGGAGACTTTCATCCTAGGACACCCGAGGGATATGAAAGGGGGCCTTACGGCGTACTCACTCCTTTAACACCGCAGAGGTGAGTTTAGGGTTCGAAAGAAAGCTCGAAGATTGATGTGAAAAAAAGTTGAGAATTTCCGTTCTATATACTCTTTCGAAAAACGCGACATACTATGGGAAATGGTTTCTATAAGATAAGGAATTGATGAAGAGTGAAACCGATAGAATTTAAATTGAGAATCTAGAGGATCGATTAATTGTTCTAGGTTTGAGTCCCAGCGAACTATCGCGATTGACAAAAATCTCGCGTCGCCAAGATCGACGTTTTATGAAGAGAATTCGACGGACTATCAACCACCGACTTACTGCTATGAAACACCGCCTCAAGAACCGAGATTTCACCATGGAGAGTCGACGACGTTTCAAGCGGAATCGGATGCCAGATCGCTGTGCTGGGATCCCGTTTCATCGACACAGGTAAGTGTGAGAATCTACGTACCTCGAAGACGAAGAAGTTGAAAAATCTGATAGTTTGAAAATGTTGCGAATTTGATGACCAAAATGGAATCTTCTAATTTTTTTTTTCTTTTCTCTCTCTCTAAATAGATCCAATCCTCCCCTACATCGAGTCCTAGAAGAGGACGTCGACGTTCTCGCGACATGCCACCATCGCCGAATGTTCTGAAGCGAAGAAGACTAGCTGCTAACGCGAGGGAAAGGAGGCGAATGAACGGGTTAAACGACGCGTTTGATAAATTGCGAGAAGTCGTTCCGAGTCTTGGGGCTGATCACAAATTGAGTAAATTTGAGACCCTGCAAATGGCACAAACTTATATAGCGGCTTTGTGCGATTTGCTGGAAAGACACGACGGGAAACGATGAGAAAATTGAAAATTAATTAGTATGTCGGTAAATATATATATTTAATATTTATATAGTACCTAAGAAATATGGAGAAATAATTTTACGTAGACATTATTAAGAAAGTAGTTTAACTGCGTGCGATATTAGACATGATATTACGACTATGTATAGGCATTATTATTTCCTAAGTTATTTATTTCTGCCACCTACTTGTTGAATAGAATGTAAAAAAAAAAAAAAAATGTCACTCCAAACATTTTCATTTTTTTCCGATGTTTTAACGCGCCAAAGATATATTTCATTGATTATTATATCAATTAGTTATGATAGAATTGATAATTAATAGCGTATAAAAATAGACACAGCTAAAAATCCAAAGACTAATTTTTGTATCAAGTTTTTTTTTTTTTTCAAGCTTAGATACAAATAACTACGTTACGCTGTATTAATTTACTAGAATTAATTATTTTAGTTAAAATTTCATTAGTTAATTGATATCGAAGTACATATATAATATATAATATTAGTATGTGAATTCCGTGCCTTACATTCGGAAAAGCTTTTATGATCTCATCGTCAATTTGTACATAATTATATATATAATTGAAAAATGCAAGAGAGAGAAAAAAGTATTAATTTGCATTGCATAATAGGACTAGATTATGCGTAAAAATAATTATTTTCTAATTTCAATTAATTGATTCATTTATATTTCTGCGATAAAAATCCATATACAAGATTTTTAAACTACGATTCCCTTATTTTTCGCCTACCGTCCGTTTCAATATAGTTATACATATAGTATATATATATAGTATGTAAAAAGTGTATAAGATTTTGATAATAGTTTTTAATAATGTCAAATTAATTAAATGTTTCTTTTGTATAGGAATAAGTTTTCAAGATTCTTTTTAAATATCTAGTCAAAATTTTTATTTAGTGGATCAGATTGTCCCCACTAAAAATTGACTAATTATTATCTAAATCGTGTAGTAAGTTAACCTTTTGAAAATTCGAGTTTGATAAATGATGATGCCTCTAGATGTACATGAAGTCACTTTGACAATGTATCGTAAAATATTCATCATTCCTACTAATACATAAGCGTTATTTTAATTAACCGTAAGTATTAGGAAAATATAGAAAAAAAGACGAAGTATTTTCCAACCTTATTTTAAGTACCAAAGAATTCAACATTTATTGCCAGTTTTTCCCCCATCACACTGTAGTAGAATTGTACCTATTGTATTTTTGTATTATTTTTCCAAGATTTTGTAAATAAAGAATTTTGTAACTAATATAAAATCTATGATTGTTATTTCTCGAGTTAAATCTGCTGCATATTCGAAACCACCCCGAGTCTCAATGACCTCCGAACGATTAATCAAATTTTTTTTTTTTTTTTTCTTCACGGGCTTGCTGCCTTCTACTCCTATCAATATCTGAGCATTTCTGACAGACATACAAGCGGACAGATGATACCTATCAACGCTCACCTAATAAAGTTAAAACGAGACTCATATAGAGGGTAAGAAACCAATTAGAGATATGCCACATTATAAATTATTGATGCGATGAAAGTTTCTCTCGATCGAATACGCGGAGTATAAATTCATTAGTTTCGCATCGTTAAAAAATTGATGATAGTAGGTATGGAGAAAATCGGAAAAATGAAGAGAAAATCATTCGAATTTAGCCTAGTTCTTCGCTTCCTTTAGACTCACGTTTCCATTGGTCGATCCCATCGACTGCCATAAGGTATGGCGTGTGCCAGTTTTTCTGTTCCATCACAATGACTAAACATAATTGGCCAAGAGATAAAAATATGACTTCCGCTCGACGCGGCACGAGCCTCTCGGTTCCGCTGCCATATGGTTCTATGGCGCTTATTGTACATATAGTCGTATCCTAATTCCTATGGTGAGTCGGTCCCCTAGCTCTAGTCCTTCTTGTTGTCGAGTTTCTGGTCCTGGCGGCATCTTCCACAACCTGACACGAATCCGGATAGTTTTTTTTTTTTTTTTTTTTTTTTTTCAGGGGTGAAAACCCCGGGGATTCAACCTCGGGATAAACTTAATTGAGGTTCCAGGAAGAGGAAAAGGTGACACCAGATGTCGAAAATTACTGTCATTTCATCTACACAGATATATAGATATATCTTCGAATTCAATTCCAAAAAGGTGAAAATGACAATTTGAAAAATGCGTCGAAAAATCTCAGCAAATTTCTTAGCTCGATTATTTCTCATACATATTATGGTTAACACTTCGGTTCTTAGAAACGACGGTAATAATTGACTTGATAAAAAAGGCGGCTTAAGAATTTGTCTTTTTTCAATGAATTCATATATCGAATGTATGTAGTTTTCAGTGCAACGCGATTGGACAACATTCTTTTCGTTGGCAAGTGTAACAGCTGCTAAACAGGCAGCGTGTATATCTGTATAGAATTGTATATCGCAAGTTACAGGTATATCCTTGCGTTGTCCTCGTCGTCGTCCTCGTCGTCGTCGTTGTCATCGTCGTCGTGATTCGACAAGTGAAGTGAAGTGAAGTGAAGTGAGTCGTCGAACGAACGTCGAGAACGTCGTGCCTTGAAATGAGAGAAGAAGCGTGATGCTATGTCACGTAAGTTGGTCCTTAAAAGGAACCACGCAAACTCTTAATCGATCTCGTGGAACGATCAATTAACGCTGGCTAAATCGTTCTACCAACGATCGATTTTAATCTACCAAAGAGAGTAAGAGTAAGAGTAAGAAATACGCACACGCCAAACGCGTATTTATACATAGGTACATTCAAGGGAGCATATAGGGACACGCTGTATTCATCCTTAAGGTGACGCCGTACCTACCATACTCGTGTTTTTCTTTTATCAAATTGAAAAATCTTTTCACGAGAAGAATATTTCCAATAAAAAATCCCCTTCGAATTCAAGATTCCTCGAAGGAACATTCTCACCATGGCATGATTTTCCAATTCGATGTAAAGGCACGAATATAGATATACAGAGTCACCCTAATTTCGCTTTTCCAGTTTAGTGATAGGCGAGAAGAAAATTCTATTCTGAAAATAGTTTTGGAGATTTTTCTCCTCTTGATATTCTTTGTTTTTTAGATACAGACCAGTCATAGTCGGATGTTATTTTGTTGAAAAATATTTATGGGCTTGTCTCCATAGAGCGAATATAGAAAGCGAAAATCAAATGGACTAAGTTAGGGAACGGGATAGGCGTGGCGCAGAATCTCGTCCAGCGCGTGTCGGTAGAGCCTACAATGGACCTTGTTAGCGATTTCGCATTTTCTTAAATAACATTTTTTCCGCTTTGACGTCTCATAATTAGCAGTCATTAGTTAACACAGGCGCCAAGGATCCTCGTAAATATATATAACTAATCTTTTCTCCTAATGATAATAAATTTTTCACTCATATATACTTAGGGTGTGCAAAAAAAAAAAAAAAAAAAAAATTCAAACGCACATGAAGATTCCGGTAGAGCATTTTAAACAGAATATCTCAGCCAAATATGAGCTCTTAATATTGATATTTAGAACTGCCTAACTCAGTTTTCCCATTTTTGATTTGAATAACATTTGAAAAAAAAATCGGAAAATTTTTTAATTGTTTTTTCTCGTAAACGGCTTGATTTAGAAACTATCTGAAGACAGATTCTTATAGGAAATTTCACGCTCTATAAAAAAGTACTGAGATAAAATTTTCCTAACTCTCACCGATTAAGAGATATACGCCTATAAACATTGAGTCATAGCGTCATGGAGACATATGACTCTGGGAAAAACAATTTTTTTTTTTCAACCGCGCATCAAAATTTCGGTAGAGCATCTCAAATAGAATATCTCAGCCAAATATGAGCTCTTAATAATGATATTTAAAACTGCCTATTTCAGTAACTAAAATTCGTAACTAAAACTAGTAACTAAAATAGGCAGTTCTAAATATCAATATTAAAAGCTCATATTTGGCTGAGATATTCTATTTGAGATGCTCTACGAGAATGTTGATATGCGTTTGAATTTTTTTTTTTTTTTTTTCTTGACACACCCTAATATACCTACTTCTATCAGTCAGTTTTCACTCTGTCTAACAAAGACCATGAGAGATCCAGTACTTATGAAAGAGTATAGAAAAATTCTTTCTTATGCCTTCTTAAATAAATAATTGTTCAAATTAAAAAGCAGTTTAATTAGCTATAGTAGGTATTATTAGCTCACAAGGTGCTACTGCACCGCGATCGCAGCTATATAGTACATAGGTATACACATACATTATACGTATATACAGCGTGAAGTACTTTTTTCACGGCTACGGTTATTAACGGGTTAGATATGTTAATATTATCAGTATCTCGGCAGGTGGAGGTTAATTCCGATGTTTCTACCTTCGGACACACACACCCGCGGACGCCGCGACGCTTAAAGATCTTTACGCAGCCCGGTAGTGGCTAGTAGCAGGTGTATCTTGTCTCGATTCAGCCCGAAGATGCGAGGGTGGAACTTTTTCGACTTTACACATTCGGTCACCGACCTCTGCACGCGAATTGTAACATCATTATACTCGTCTGTCTCATTAGCATCCAATTTTTATTTTTTATTTATTTATTTTTTTTTTTTATTACAATTTCTGAACATATTGTTACCTACTTCCAAATAACATTTAAAAGTTTTCACCCTGCAAGTATGTATACTCACACCTGAATAATATACATTTATAAATAACCAAAAGTGAAATGATTAATATTCATAATTATCTAGTTTCTGCTGTTTATTTTTCGCCCATTTTTACTAATTATTATTATAAGGCATGGGTGAAATTCTCCAGCGGATCGTAGATACGACTCTAGCTTCCCGAATGATAATCAGGAGAGAATTTATAACAAAAAAAAAAAGTAAGGAATCTCTTGGCTTGCAGGTTTTGCCACACACGGTGGTGGCTGAACCGTTTCTCAAAGTAATTAGAATCCATTAGCACCCATCTCGTTAACGCCGAGTTAGGTATATATAGCCGATGACTTTTACGAGTCCTTTCAACGAATCAAGAGGAGATGAAATCATCTTCGGGTTCGGTGGCGCTTAGATTATAGATCGGATAACGAGAGGGTCGAGGTATGGTATAGGAGCGGAGCTACCTATAATATTGTTTTCCGCGACTTATTTTATTTGCTGGAAAACGTATCTCAATCTTATTCGATAAAATTTGAAAATAAAAGAAATTTGATTTGTTCAAAGCATAGAAATCGTATTTTATTTTTTTATTTTTTCATTTTCCTTCTCGTTTTGAAAAGTTGAGCGAGTTTTAATGGCATTCTTCTTTAGTGTTTCCAATGATCGGTCTTTCGAATTCACCTAGCCAATTTCCCCCGCGTTTTAATGCAAGCTAAGCGATTTTTAATGGCAGATTTTTTCAAACTCAAGGATATAAAATTAACGAAAGTGACCAGCCCAGTCGAATAGACTAGTCCTTTTACCTAACAAGCCCACCCAAGAAACCGTGACGATAATTAGTGAAAATTATTGTAATCTAATGGTAGGAAATAAAATGCGAATTTTTTAAGGTGACAAAAATATATATCTAGTTCCCTCCCAGGATGGCCGAAAATTGTAGCTTAGGATGAAACTTTAGACAAATGGATTCTCACTTTAAGAGATAATGGTATATGGTCGAGATATAATTTTAAAAGTGTGACACTAATGGGGGTAGACGCCGCTCTTTCGTTTCGTTATCTCCGAAAGGTGTAATTCGAGGATAAAATCTTCTAATAACTTGGATCTAGCTGCGGTGGCCAATTTTTCGTGTCTTTTTCTATTTCCATTTCTCTTGGTTATCGCGATTCATGCAGCTCGGTTAATTTCACAAAATTATATCTCGAAAGCTACTTCCGGTAAAGAAGAGAGTAAAGTATTAAATTTTCGAAGCAATAATTGACTGGCTTGATCACTTGTCACGAATAAATTTACGACGCTTCATCGTGACTAGAGATTTTTTATTTTTATTTTTTACCTACGTGATACCTTGACCGTTTTTTTTTTTTTTTTTTTTTTTTTTTCTTCCAAGAAGGGAAGAGACAAACTGATTTTTTCGATTCAATGAAAATTCGAAGGTAACAGGATAGCGAAAATAGAAATTAATCGAGAGATTTTACACTAATTTTGTAATTTAATTAATTTCCTCGTTTTCCAAACCGTTCAATTAAATTTTCTTTCGAACGGCGGTTCTTTCGCACTAAATAAAATCAATATTTGCGGAATACGTTTGAACCTCGCCGCTCTATTGACAGCTACAAGTCCCACCTCTGGTAACTGTCGAACTTGACACATCGTCGGTGCCCAAAGTCAGTCCAATCAAGCTCTCAAAACTAGGTTGGATAAGATCTGAGCGCCGCGCCCGTGCCTAGATTTTATCGGTCTAGACCTTGACGCGCTTTTAATAGACGAATTAAGAAGTCAACGGGCCGGAGACAAATCAATGATTGAAAGCTGTATAACTTCTTTTTACAATATTCTGTTCAGGGCTTGAGATGCAAAAGAAATTTCTAAAAAAATTTAGACAGGATGTTCGTGTGAATTCTTTTTAGATAAAATTACAATCATTTTCATCATTATGTGTACTTTGGATTAATTTTTGTTAATTTCTACAAATTATTAACTGATTTTGAGATTTTGAGATTAGTTTCTCATGCTTTGTGTAAAAATTCAACTTTCCAAGAATATCATACAATTAGCTGCAGCAGTTTCCTCCGCATTTATCAGGTCAAAAATAGTGTCGAAGCAAACCCTGTGAAATTAGCTGTCGTCTCGTTGTGTAAAGTCGCACGCCTATATATATCCGCAGTGAAGATTTCACGCCGCTTAGCAAGCGCGAAGGCGGAGCAAAATAGAAAAAAAAAAAAAAAAAAGGAACTGCTAAAAATTCCGTAAAGCCGTAAAAATCGACTTGATATTTCTTTTTTGAATGTTTTTCTTTCCCTGTTACACTTTGAATGAGAAAAGAGGAAAAAAACTTATGACAATAATAGATATAATAGCGAGGTAAAGGATTGACCGATCACATGGCGAAGGTGTTGCTTGTCATTCGGACAATGGCCAGTTAGGGTATCCATTGTCCAGATGTCAACGAGCCGGGTCAATTCTCTGTTGATATTAAATTGGCAAACAAAGAAGAAAAAGGCGTGCGGCTATACGTGACGTAGAAGAAAATGAAACGATATGGAAAAATAGAGAACGAAATGGTATAGTGGTCAGCGCAAGCGGCGTCCGACCTTTGGGCGTTACCCCGAGTGGTCAAACTTTAAAAGACTAGAATCGAACCGGTCTAAAATCGATTTCAGGCTTAATTTAACCAGGACGAAGTAACCCCACCCAAAACTGCTATGAGAAACAAAAAAAAAAAAAAAAAAAAAAAAAGAGAAATGACTGTTTTTGGCAAACCTTTTTCCTCAAAAAGGATCCAGACGTGTATACCTGACATATTTCGATTTCATATTTAATATGCGACAAAAGAAGCAAGAAAAATTAGCAAATATATCCCCGTCTATTTTCTGCATGGTCAAAGTACTGACGAAAGGCGTGGCTTAAACTACATTACGCAAGTAGATCAGTTCGATAAAAAAATCAGTACATTTTATAGAACGTCTTAGACTTTGTCGATTGGTGATCGCAGACTCCTTGGTGAAGCCACGCCTCGTTGTGAAACCTGATTTAATAGAAGTAGTAGGTATAAATCAGGGAGTGTATCACGTCATTAAATGATATGAAATGAAATATATATATTTATACCTTCATACAAGTTGTAACAATTTTTTTTTTTTTTTTCCAAACAGTAGATATACGTGAACGTGAAAAAAAAAAAAAAATTCTTCAATCACATAAAATATTGATCTCCATTTAATGATAATTTTGAATATATTTTGTATTCTTGAGTAATATGAAAAAAAAATGTAGGAAAAAAAAAATGGAGACAGGTAGACGAGCTGTGCTTGTGTGAGTTGATGGTAGGAAAGTCTAGGGTGAAGCTGAATCAACCTAAAATACATAATATCGCTTTCCTTATGGTGTCAAAGCCAACCCCTTTACAAGATTATGATTACACCCAACTGACTCCGTGTCTAAAGCACCTTTTTGGCTACTAGGGGGTTTAACCCTATACTACACGACCTGGTTTTGACCCGAGTCACTTGTTAACCCATTCATTAGATAGGGGGTTGGTGAGTCTTTCATTCACTAACGAGAGAAGACGAGAAGAAAAACTAATTACCTAGATGGTTTAAGCAGGTTACATCAGAGATGCCGGCAAAATTCGTCTCAGAGACTCCTACGGCGCCTTTCCACGCTTCGGATATATATTTTAAAGAATTTTAGATTTCGAGTTGAGTTCATATATATATTCTGAACGGTATGAAAGAAAAGAAGAGAGAAAAGAAAAAATAGTAAAAATAGAAGTGAAAGAATATCCCGCGGAAATTTTTCACATTGATATATATAATTAGCAAATGCCTTGCATCGCGGAGTTGGCAAATGATGAAATTAAATGAAATACCCTTATATTTATTAGAAAATATACACTACCGATCGTTAAATAGTGAAATTACAAGCATATTAGTCGTTGTATATTAATAATAAATATGATAATTAAACGGGTACATCTCTGTACATCGTATACTGCACTTCTTAACGAGACACGTTACCAACATAATCGAGAATACGCTCGATAAATTGTCTACTAATTATAGCGACTGGAACTTGGCTAGGTAAAGCCATTATTTTTGTCCACATGATACAATTATTAATTATTAATTATTAATTATTAATTATTAATTATTGGATAGTTCAATGAATTATTATTGTATGATTAAATTTTCATAAATTATTGTTCAGCTCAATGTCCGCAGGTCTTGGGTTTAAATCGTTTAGAACGTTTATTGGGGTGGTTAGAAATGCGTCAAAGTTAAACCCGAGGTTAAACCTTTCTTATAGATTATCATAACAAAAAAAAAAAAAAAAAAAAAAAAAACCAAGTTAAATGGCATTTAGGAAAGAGTATTTTAACGACAAGCTATTTTACTCCGTTCCTTTTATTCTTAAATTTCATCCTACCTGGTCCAGGTAATAATATCGGCAGGTAATAATATCGCGTGTGTCAGCTCAGAGCTTCAAGCTTTGGCTTCGGGCTATGCTGCACCAAACTATCTCGAAGATTATTGCTTAGCTTTTACTTTCCAAAATTCCTTTCAAGGAATCTCTGCCTAAAGGGTAACCGATAAAATGTATGGCACCAAAAATCCAGCCGAAAATAAAAGAAATTTGTAAAAAAATTATCGATTTATTTCAATAAAAGCTGAAAGAAAAAAAAAACAGAAAAAAAAAGTTAGACTCTATATGAAAAGACGTCAAAATTCATTCTAAATTTCTTATAATTTTTATACCATTTTTAAAAAAAATTTGGTTGCAATTTGAAATATGAAGCAGCATGAGGTTTTTTCTTTTTTTCTTTTTTTTTTTTTTTTGGTTTATTATTTCTGGGAGGGGCGCGGGCAGAAAAGGTATAGGGCTACTTGGACGTGTTGGCTAAATTTCACTAGTCACGCGGCTTTCGGTAAAAGGCATCGATTCGATACGCCGGTCGATTATCTTTTGTACGATTATATTATTGGTTATTAGGTTAGCGTTAGAGGGAAGCCGACGTTGTGAGAAACTAATATAGTCGATTTTATGAATCAGTCGCGATTGCGATTGATTAATTATTTATAGCAAAACAAATCACCCGTCAGTATAAAAATTCTTCAACGTCTATTCAACCCCGTCTGCAAGTTGCAAAAACGAAAATTTCCTACACCATCGTTGAAAAACAATTTTGTACGTTAAATCGTTTCGCAGTTTCGGTATCAGATCTATAAATTTGAAAAGTAAAACAGGCTACCGTTTTCTGTCAATAAGTCTTCTAACAAACTTCCAGAACTCTGTTTAACGATTTTCTCACCTTATCTCCGAGCAATTTACAATACTTAAAAGACCTTGGCCCCTAAGCTAAGGTCCCTTTAGAATTTCGAGTCTAGATCCTTGGAACTGACTTCTTCTTCGACAGGGAGGACAAAAAAGTGCAATTTTATGAGGGTCATTATCGGTTTCCTTCTTCTCCGAAACGGCGCCAATATTTAGTGTCTCTCACCGTTCTGACGCCTACTACTCGTCTCTTACTCTTATATATATGACTTATAATCGCAAATGGAGAAAATCCAGGGTGAAAAAAGTCTCTAGAAAATTGTGAGTAATACCTATCTGTTTTATTTTTTAAACCTTGGTTCGAATCAATCAAAATATTAATTGCCCTAATTTTGACTAGCCAGTTCCGTGCCCGGAGGGTAATATTTCTCAAAACGGAAGAACCGAAACGGTCCGGATCAACCAATTCACGATTTAATTACCTCAGGTTACGAATTGCTCAGAAATCCCACAGTATTAGTCTTCCGGCTATTTGCCTTTTCCCTATGGTATTATATATTCCCCTGAGTCGAATCAAGCGACGACTCAATCTGTATGTATTACTCGGTCGTATCAATCGCCTTGAATTCATTCCTCTGATCAAATATATGAAATGCAATGAATCATGATAATGATGTGTGTTTTAGTGACAACTACCTATCTGCTGAAAAGGTCATAGATCCGTTGGGATTGGCTAGATAATTAATACTGTATGGATTATAGATGAAACAAAAAAAAAAGTATAAGGGGAATGAAACTAGCTCGATAAATCATGTCGCAAATAGATCGATAACTTGACGTATAGGAAATTGAAATAGCATTGATTCTCCTATGGATAACTACTCTCTAAGGACCAAGCTTATAAAACACTTTATTCTTTTATAGTTTTACGAACGATATTAACGTCAATGAGCAACGTGATCGAAGATAAACGAGAAAATAATATTAATATTGCTATATTACTTTCATTTTTCTATAATCACAGAGATTATTATTATTATATAGATTTATTATAGTATCAAGATGCCTAGAGGTAGGTCGTGTTGTAAATTATGTCTAAGGACCAATTATTCAAATCGGTCTAACCCTGCATGCTTTGAATTTTCTGTTTTGACCCAAAATTTTTAGGTCACTCTTATTGTTCAGTTGTGTTTATCGTTATTCTCCGAGGCTATAACTGTAACCCTCGACAACGTGTTTATAGAAATGCATCCTTTTCTCAAGTTGAATTGAATAGAAATTAAAAAGAAAAAGATGAATTTTTATACGGTGATGAAAAACCGTTAGAATTCATAAGAACTGTATTCATTTTTACGTTTTATAGAAGAAAAACGTTTCACGTTCTATAGGTATAATGGGTTCAATGATTGATTACAGTATTCTCGGTTCGAAGATTGAAAATATAATGTTTAAAAAAGTCTGTCGGCAAGAGGCACACTTCTGCGGGTTTTATATTGAGCCTCCATATTTCTGATTTCCAGTATAAATGCAGTACTGTGTAAATAAGGTAGTTGTAATGAGTTTACATTAGCGTTTGACCATCAGTCGCGTGGACGAATAATCTCCGTATTTCAAGTTAACTAAATTATAACTTTATAATATAATATAATATAATATAATATACCATACGAAGTTCTACAAGGAAACCATATATTAGACTAATAACACACCGTCTGCACAAGTTCTATACTCGTTTTCTTTAATGCGCGTGATAAAAAGTCATCGACAATGGAGTATAGAACATATGCCTTATTGTCAGTCAATTGATAGGTACACAACGTGTACAACACACATATGTCTGTGGTTCGCTATATACCTTTATATGGATTATCCTCTTTCATATGCGATTTCATCCACATATTATCTACCTTATGCTCCTATAAATATAACGTAACTATATATATATATGTAAACGTATAAACGTATTATATTTATTCATCAGTTTCTTTTCATTGACTGATTTGAATTTATTTTTTTATTTTTTTTTTTTTTCCCATCACTGAATATTTAAGAAAAATAAAATAGCAAAAAATTGTTTATTTTTTGAGATAATCAAATTTTTCAGTCAAATTTCTCCGATAAAAATTTTTTGAACGTCTTAATTCTCTCTTATCTTTAAAGTTTTTGATTATTTTGAGAAAATAATCGTTTGTAAACTTATAAATCAGCGAGTCATCGAGTGAGGGGGAAAAAAAAATATATACAGGGTGACCCAAGACCCCCGGACCGGAAGGAATGGGTGAATTCCTCGTTGGATTTTGAGACGAAATTTCCTTTTCGAAAACTTCGTCCGATCAACGGTGTCCAAGTTATTAAAGATAAAGAGTAGCCAATCAGCGCCTCGCTTTAGGTCTGTGCCAGTGCCGGGTCAATAGTGAACGGCGGGCAGGGCTCGTGGTTTATAATAATAATAATAATAATACGCGTCGATCGTAAAGTGAAGAAGAAAGTAGCCAAATGTAAAATAAACCACGGACCCTGTCCGCCGTTCACTATTGACCCGGCACTGGCACGGACCTAAAGCGAGGCGCTGATTGGCTACTCTTTATCTTTAATAACTTGGACACCGTTGATCGGACGAAGTTTTCGAAAAGGAAATTTCGTCTCAAAATCCAACGAGGAATTCACTAATTCCTTCCGGTCCGGGGGTCTTGGGTCACCCTGTATATATATTTTTCATGTTCATTTCTCGAAGAAATAAAGAGACGAGTATTTGTGAAATATTTTTTACCCCCAAGCGTATGGAATAACACATATTTATAATATAATGAAACAATATTTGTACGAACGCCATACTATTTCCATAAAAGTATAGATACATATGAGAAGCGTATCATCTCATTGAGTAATAGCATGGTATCATTCGGCACGCGTCACATCAGAAATATGTTGGACAGGTGGGTATAAGTCGCACCTCGAAAAATTGCGGTTCTTTTGATACGCGATGAGAGCAGAGCAAAGAAGAGAAGAGAAGAGAAGAGAAGAGAAGAGAAGAGAAGAGAAGAGCAGTGCCAGGAAGGCAAAGCAAGCAAGTAACCAGGTAGGTAGGTAGGTATAGCTGCAACGAAAGAGAACAACAACAATTCCTACGATTTCTGAATATCGTATTAATTTCAAGTCCAGACGTTCGTGTGACCACAATTATTTGATATTATCAGAGTATAGTGATAAATATAATAATTCGTCTGAAAAGAACACGCGAATATAATATTTTGAACGTATGGCGAAGTATAGCTATAACAATTCGAATTAGAAACCATAAATTTAGCATAACGTATATAACACAATATAATATAATCGAGAGGTGAAGATGAGAAAGATGTGTTTCTTATTTTTCTTCACACTTCCAAGAATACGTATTGAATCGTTTTGTGGTTGACCAAAGAAGTAGTAGATCTTTAAATTTTATACTCATAGAATTTCTTGCCAACAATTTTTTTCTTTTTTTTTTTTTCCTATCAACTAACACCAATTTTCTGTGCGGTAAACCGAACATTTTTCTAAAGATATTATCTCACAAAGTGCTATTGGAAATTGAAATTGCTATTGACAAAAGTTTATATACCCCGTAGCACGATATATGTAATTCAAATATTATTCGTTTCAGTAAAAAAAAAAAAAAATAAAACAGAATCATTTGATCATTACTGACATTTGACCCGGAAAGCTCTGTTCTAATTTTTAAAGCATCGCTATTAAAATTTGCCGCAAACCCCTGGCCAGGGTACGAAGGAGGGTTAAAACGTAACCGATGCAACAGATGACACTTTTGTACGTCAACCCCATTTATTTTAGGTATACATACACGTGTGTATAACGTATGTGTGTATGTGGTACCAAAGGCACACACGAACCCGACCAATCCGAAATCCACGGTTCGCTTGTTAAGGAGACGGCTGACTTTCCGGGCCTCGTGCCATGTGGCTAGGATCGACCCCTAAGCGCCTCTAACCACCCTCAGACACGTCATCGAGCCCTCTAATTTATGACACAGAATCAAGAATTAATCGCTACGGAATCATCAATTCCTAGTTTTACTACCGGACGGACATTAACTTTTGGGAAAAGGTATAAAAGAATTGAATTTACATCGTGTATAAATTAAAGACAACAATTTTTCCAAACTCTGCGATCCTATACCTAACCAACGATTTCTCTATTCATTTTACAAATTCCATCGTTTTTCGATTCACTTATGACGTTAGTTTCTTGTATCACCAAAGATATAGTGTTATGAGTTGAGTTCCTGATAAAGTCGAAGAACAATTATTAAGACACGAATACCATGAGCGTCAAACTTATCTTTAAACAAGGGATAATATAATGGTAGCTGTGTTTAAAACAAAGGTGACAAGATTTTCCTCAATGGCTAGAAAACTTCGGTTGTATAATCTACCCTTGCAAGATTGTAGGCATCAGCAACAGCTTAGGCGAAAAGTTTGAAAAATTTACACCGAAGTTCCATTAGCTGTAAAACGAAAGAAAGAAAGAAAGAAAGAAAGAAAGGTTCGTTGTCGGGATGCGGCGGAGCAACAAGACGTCAAAAATTACGGCGCCGATGAGTTTCGGACGGTCATAAAATAAAAAAAAAAAAAGGAATATAAAAAAAAGAGAAAAAAGAAAAAGGGACAGAGCTTGCTGCGGACGTTGTAAAGGTTTGACAAATAATTGCAGTTAGTAAATCGATGTGACTTTTACCTACTTGAAAATAAAAAATAAAATGTATAGAAACAAAAAAAACATTTACTTGTGTTTTTAATAGATTACGTACGAGTTCTACCTTCATATTGTATTACAGTCCGCGTATAGGTAAAACGGTAGGAATTTATTATCGTCGATCAAAAGTCTGTCGGTCTATCTGTCCGCCTTTTATTTTCCCAACTTTATAATTATACAGACTCGCCGAGACAAACGGCTCAATTTCTCTAACTGCAAGCTGCAACGAAGCGGAAAATCGTTTGGACAAGTTCTATTTATTTTTTTTTTTTTTATTCTAAAAAACTGAAAATATCTACCGCCCAAAACGACCACACGGGTTAATAGTGAAACGAGAAATGAGAATAACGAGAAACTGCAGATCAAATTTATCACGAAAAAAATGATCTATAGCAATTTTGGAAGATTAAAAATCGCCGATGAGCTGAAATAAAACTGTGAAGTATGAGTTGTTAAATTTTGGAATTCCCAAAGACTGTTAGCTCGTTTATTGGCTCGAATCCGGTCGCGTGGCGGCACGTGTCATGCGAAGGTGGTCAGTGCTTGTAAACTACAGGTAGGGAGTTAGGAGTGGTATATAGGTATGGACATTGTATAAATAGGTACATACGAGGTAGTACCTACCTAGGAGGGTATAATGCTCGCTTTCTCGTTTCCCGTTTGCCGCGTGCCATATAAATTGATAGTCTCGCAGGGAGGAGACGGAGAGACACAGAAGATAGTCAGGGGTCGTATACCTATACAAGAGAGAGTCATGTGCGAGTAGGGAATCGTTGGCCCTCTTTAAAACCAACGGAGCACAACGGCACGCGACAACAACTATACTTCTCGGTCGCACTTCACCTCGTGTTCAGAGGCGTTCTACCTGCCTGAATAAAGGCGCTACTACTCTCGAGCGATAAAGGGAACTTAAAAAAAAAAAAAAAAAAAAAAAAAAAACAGGATTTAGAAAACAAGAAAGGGTAGGTACGCACTATTCGTAACGGTCGAATTTAATTCTTATACGTTCTCATTTATTCACTATCGCTCATCAAGCTTCTCCTCCAATTTCCACATACAGATAATTTTTATACGTATAATTTATAGTTGTCAAGGAAAATTTGGAATAATCATTTTTTCGAGTAGATACCAAGATATGCTGATGATGTTTGAAGCTACACTGTTAAAAATGATTGTGAATTTACAACACATTTACTACTACACAAAAGTTTTGCAAATTTACAAATAAATTCTCAATTTTACTGAACTTTCATATAGGAAAAACACAAAATTTTCTTTGAATTCGCTAAATTGTTTAGTAAATTTGAAATATTTGTAAATGAATTTTAAGGAAATATTTTGTAAATTTACTACTCATGTTTGCGAAAATAACTTACAATAAAATTTTGGAAGTTCAAAATAAAATTTTGAACAGTGAATCATTATGTACTTTTATCTCAAGTAGTAGTAATAATATAATAGTGGAATACTTCGGTCGTCTTCGGTACTTCTATAGTATATATATATGTGTGGCATCAATTTCTAAACTCATGTACTGTTTATTCATATACCTACCAACTTGATGTTAGAATTACGGAGAATTTATTGACAGGCTATCGATTAACCTTCAGTCATATTTCATATTCGTTATAGGTAGTACGTATGTACATACGTATATGTACGTATAACCTACCTACCTAACTACCTCGCGTTTAACTAAGAAATTGCTGCAGTCTTAAGCGAGCACCCATGAGGCACAGAAAAAGAAGAAAATAGAAAAAAAAAACAAGACAAAAAAATCGTATCTCCTTAGACACGAGATGAAGAGAATCTGTATGATTTAGTCGATAAAAATGATCAAACATATCTACCATTCAGTCTTCTATCTTCGACTATAAGGTATAGGAGATAAAAATGAAACAGGTAATCATTTTTGTATATTTTATTTCGAAAATCGCGTTGTTGCACTGTAATTGAAGCCGAGAGACTCGTCGTGGAAATCGATAAGTGACTTAATTTCGTCGTTTTTTCTTATACAGTTAGAGACACATAGATTCTAAAGAAATATGAACGATTCTCTCTAAATTTGAATCAGTGAAAACTACTGACAATCAGTGAATATTCACTGGTTTCCAGTTATAAGTCGGTCACTGATCCGATTTATAACTGGAAACCAGTGACTATTCACTGATTCAAATTTAGAGAGTTGAGAGGTAAATCTGCACGGCTATCATCCGTATTGGGTATCTATATCGGGTTACATAAAATTGAAAAAACTTGTATATTCCGAAACTCTCCCCCTCTGAATTTGATATTTACAAAAATAAAGGGGGCGCCGGTTACGACAAGGGGGCAGCCAATTTACGAGTCATTAGCCACGCCTGGGTGGCGGTTAACTGGACTGAAATGGTACTTTGAAATCGATCGGGGTGGACCGCCGGCCCGCCAAAGGTCGGTTACGGTCCAAGAGCGTCATAAACATTTCTATGGGGTATTTCCACATATATACCTAGTTAGATACCGAAAAACCCACTCGTCCAGAGACAGAGTAGTCCCTACACTCTGACCCTCAAATTTTTTCAATATATTCTTATAGCCGCGCACGCGCCCGGTTAAATTTAATTGCGTAAAATTTGCTAATCGGTTAATTCTTTCGATATGATTATCCAAAAATTTTGCGAAATTGAATACGCGCCTTCAGGCTGCGCGGCGGTTTATTATTATTATTATTATTTTTTTTTCAAATTTTTTTTTTTTTTTTGATCTTTTCTATCCCATTATTAAGGCTAGAAAAATAATGTGCTCTTTCCGCCCGCGTGACTCGCACTTATACTTTTTTTTTTCTTCAAACTTTATTATCCTAGGTGTAATTTGGCAGGAGAGTCTAGATCGTCGGGTTCTGGTTCGTAGAGCGAGGGGTTGTTCAGATCCACCGCGATGTAGGATGTAGATATAAACATTTTTTGGCGGGAGATTTTTAAGATAAAGTTATATAAAAAGTGCCGCGGCACACGCCGCCGTTCAAAGACCGCGTAAATGTTAACGGTCGAAATGCAGAAGGCTCATTAGAATTTCAGGAGGGGAATTTATTATCAGCCAACGCTCGAACTTTAACGCAATCCATCTCTCTTCTCTCCTTCTCCTCACTCTCTATATATCTCGTGTCTATATATTATAAAATAAAATGCAGCGTATATTAACTAATTAATACATACGAACTCTGCAGCAACTAAAACTGCCCGTTCGCGTGGACCGAAAATTAAGTTAAAATACGTTATTCTAGTTAATTAAAAGAAAGGGCCAGAAAACACGGCTGCAGATATGCTAATGGGTCTAATAACGTAGCCCAAATAACATACCGCGTTTCTCGGCGTGTGCCACAACCCGTGCGGAACATCGGCGACCCGACTCCCTTTAGATTTCAGTTGGACGGTAGCTAAGGCGAAGGCGAAGGCGAAGGCGAAGGTGAAGGTTTCTTCGTCAGCTCTAGTAGTCCTTCGCCTCTTTCTCTCGCTTCAGGCTAATTTACGAGGGCGCCAAAGAGAGTCCGTAATTTTTATATACAATTATTGGACACATGCTGCAAGATGCGATCGAAGGATAAAGAAATCGGATTTTCGTCAATTATTTTCGAATTTTTTGTTTCTTAAATTCAAACTATAGAATTTAATCGCGCTTTACTAATTCCAAAGAAGAACGAAGATATTAGCTCATTTCTTCGTTCTTATATTATGTTAAGCTTGATTTTTTTATTTTTTCACGATACCTTCTAACGGTTTGAATAAATAAATGGACGTATGGAATTCCAGTGAGGTTTTTTACGACGCGTAAATAAGGTGTTATAATCTCGTGGGTCAAGGTTACACGGATTTTTTATACATAATATATTTTTTCAAAATAAAATAACATTTCCAGCGCATTACACACGTGTGTCTCGCGTCGCTCGATGCAAATATAAAATCTAAAATCGTGCAGCTCAAAGTTCAATCAAACGAGGCATAAATTAGCCACCTATCCCCATCTCGTTCTCTCACTCTTTTTCCCCTCTCTTCTCTTCTCTCTCTCTCTCTTACTTACAACTCTTACTCTTACTCTCTCTCTCGCTCAACTCAACGCCAGCAGAGGATGACGAGGCAGGTGCCAGAGAGTCACTTCCTAGGTGGTGATGCACCATGTGGTTTGCCGTTACGTACTTCAAAGTCCTTGACTCCCTTCCTCCCTCTCTGACTGCCTCAAAGACCGTTTCGGAAAAATAAACGAATCACTTGATTTCACAAACCTAATCTGCACCCCTTTGAATGAAAAAAAAAAAAAATGAATCATTTCTCGCTAAATACGAAATCTGGAATTAAAAAAAAAAAAAAAAAAAAACATTCTTCTCCCCGGAACTAGATGGGTCACAGCAGCTTTCCTTGTGAGATAAATTTCGCCGCTAATATGCGTGTGTGCACGAGTATACGAATGAGCAATTTGCATAGGAGCTATTAGCGACGTTTTTTTCAACATCGAGATTTGCTCGCGGCGAATAGGTGTCGCAGCGGTTTTACGAGGACTCGCTTTCAAGAAGCTACTCACGATCAGTTTAACGACGATCTCGAGTTATCAAGTTTTCTTATAGCCCCCGAGGCATCCCTTGGAATTTACTATTCAAGATGTTAAGAAATTTTCTTCACTTGATTAAATTACAGGATTATAAGAAATGAGTAATAAAAAAATTTAGGAATCAATTAATGAACGTCTTAATAGTTGAAAAAAAAAAAAAAAAAAAAAAACATTCCATACTCATGTAAAATGGAAATCTCTAAAGTAGGGTAAAAATTTTATGAATCTAGTATAGACCCTCGCTGCAGCCTACCCCAGCAGCGTGGATCATTGAAGCACAACTTGAAAAATCGTTTGAGAATTTATGACCGGCAAAACCCTCAATTAAAATCACACCAAGGGTGTTATAATTGGTGGTTAGGGAGTAGCTAGAGATCCGTCTTTAGAAACGTTTTGCTAAAATCAAATGGTGTAAATTTGCTAATTTTTTTTTTTTTTTTTTTCCCTTTATTTCTTTTTCTATACCCTTAATTATGAAACTGGTGCTAACTGCCGCGTGGGCGTTGATCTGCTTATGGAATTTACATCTGCTAGCTAGAACCGCGCCTCTCAAAACACATTTAAACAACAAAAAAACATATAAGTTTTTCAATCTTTATTCTTTTCTCTTTTTCTCTTCTTCGCAAAGAATTGATATAAAAGGCAAGAAGATAATCTTTCCTACTTTCTGCCTAGATCAAAAATTAAATCGAAATAAAAATCCATTTTCCGAGAAATACGTGAAAGCTCAAAGTTTTTCGGGTATTATTTGTAACTTTGCAACTGAAGAACTTATTAATTATTCGTCTGATAATAATAATTATATGACTTTTATTTTAGGACCGAATGATATAATTGAAGTTTCATATTTTTTTTTTTTTTTTTGGAATTTGAGTAAAATCTCGACGAATATATTTTGCCGAAAAACTCATAATCCTCACTTCCTTAGTCCTTGTCGCTTTGAGGAGCAGAAGGCGTTTCCTATTTTGTGAAAAATATGAGAGCACGTGGCCGGAGCGAAAGAGACCGCAGCCACAAACTCGTTATCCTCTGCTAATTTTCGCCAAATGAACCCGGACCTTCCTTCCTTCCCACCTCTATATGTAGCTTGGACGAAAAGAGAGAGAAAGGGCGGGTAGGGAAAAGGCAGTGACAGACAGACCTCTTCTATTTAATTATAAATATACCACAATAATAATTCACTGAGTGAAAATAAAACGCTAATATTGTGTAAAACTGATTCGTATATAAATTATTGTCCCCTGCGGCTAGTATGTTTAACGTACGAACTATAATATCGCTATTCTTAGATCATATAGAGTTCTCGTGGTTGTATTGATACATCCTAATAATCCTAAGCTGTGAATGACGCGTGTATAGATTGAATATTTGAAAAACTAGCCTCCCACGAACTGACGGTACACCGTTAATCACTACACTCTAAAGTCCAGGGCAAAGCGCAAATATTGCGATCCGGAAATCGTGTACATAAAAATTAGTTCTCATGCATCATCAAGTTACGTAGTAGTATACCTACACAGGCGCCGACTCCTCCGGGGTTACTCGAGTACTCCAAGCTATCAGTGCGTATCCAAAATTATATAATTGTATTTCATGTATAGTAATATGGGATCAGTAGGTACCCCAGATAAATCTTTGGCCCAAATTTTGTCTATACCTAATATAAAAAATAACAAATTATTATCCACAATTAAAAATTCTTCATCTTTCGTTTTGAGAATTCAAATTTGCGGTGAAAATAATGGGTGAATAAATGCCAAAATTTGAGTAATTGAGAACCGCGAGTTTCTGTTATCCTTGTTTTAGTTTGAGTAGAAAATTATTTAAATATCTACGTGCGTAACATGTGATATTTATCTCAAACAGTTTGTACCGTTGGTGTCTGTTTGTGGAGCTGAATAACGCGGCGCAGAAATAGCTGTGGTGGCTATTGATTCGCCGATATTTCCTGATAGAATCTAATTGAATTCTCCGAACAGAGATCACAAGTTTTCTAATAATAGATATATACTGTTTTCACAATTAACAGATAATATTCGACTACTAAATCGCACATGTGCCAAATCACCCCATGATTCACGGCGACTCTAGATATACCCAGTTACGATTTAATGTTTCAAACTATATGAGCGAAATTTCGCGCAATCAGATTGGTCTTAAAGAATAAATAGGAATATCTAATTTCTTAACTGCTAAACGCCGTTAAAATACACTTCCGCAGATGTCGCGAGAACATAAACGGTAAACACGTATCGGTCAGGCAAAGCGAAAACATGTTGTGATATGGATTCTGGTAGGTGCAGATTCGAACCTAAAATGATACGGAATAGTATATAGTAGATACAAATTGTTGTGCTATCTGAATATGACGTGCGAAAATTTTCGAAAGTTTGTTTCGCACTTTGGATTTCAGACGCACGTAGTATACGTATGACGAACGAACTGCGAATGAATCTATAAAGATCACTAATTTTATTACGAGTCAAATCATTGAGTACTATCTATATTTCGCAATGGATTCTTATGCTTGACCACATAGCTTTTCAAGGACACTTTACGACCTGCAAATAGAGTCCCGAAAATTTGTTACGACCAAATAACGACTCGCCCACGCCCTACGGCAAACCCTACTGGCCTAGTCCGTACTTTACGAGATTTTAAATACCGTCGGTAGGATTATAAACTACGACCCATGGCTCGAGACTGTCTCGACAAATTTGACTGCTTTACGACCCGTGGACCCAACACCCTTACAGCATACTTGAAAGCTTTATTACTGGCGCGTGCGGAGAAAACTCAGTCAGATTTTCATATGGGGTTGTTTTTTTCGCTCATCTTTTTTTTTTTACGTCAACTTTTACATTCTCAAGTAGGTACTTTATTCTTTTTTCTGAAAGAGAACACATAAAAACTAAGAAATCGCATAGGCTTATATTGTACTTAAGAAAATTGTTTTGAACTTGATTGTCAATTTTCGTACAGTCTGACCTTGAAATAAAAAATAAATAAAAAATAAGAACTAAATGTAGAAATATCATCGAAGTTTCTTGAGTTTCAATATCCATTATTATCTTTGTCGTCGCCACCATCTTAGTTTTAGTATCTGATTTCGCTCTGCGTTCGACTCGTGATTCTAAACAAGCAGCTTACTACTACCTGGTACCCAGCAGCGGCTAGTCGGACCATTGACTCTTTCGCCCCCAGCAAAGTAGGCGTGGTTCTTACATCGGCTTTTACAAAGGCGCCAAGAAGAAGCCAAAGCCATAGCCAGAGCCAGAGCCAGGCCAGGCCATAACCACAGCCTCAGCTTTTCCCCCTTCTCCAGAACATAGTGTATAAACCCCCCACCCCAAGATCTTAAGAAAACCGGGCAACGTGGTCCAGCTTTCGATCATCAGGTAAACTCAGTCTCAGTTTACGCAACGCTCTCATCCGAGCACCACGCACGTACGCACGCACGCACTAACTAACTAACTAACTAACTAATAACCATCGATATAGATTATATCGAGCGGGAGATTCGAAGATTTTGAAAAATACATAATTTTTATTTTTATTTTTTTCCAAATCGATAAATAAGGTGAAGAATAATTGATTCCGAATTTTTAAAGTAATAATTTTCATATTATGATCTGACGCATCAGAGAACCTAATTAAAGCCGAAAAGCTAAATTACCTTAAATAAAGATGAACACCTACGCTACTTTACAGCGTTACGAAATCCTCGATTCCGAAGGTTACGGATCAGCTAGTAGCCCGGAATCAAATCCTCGAACATGTTGGCCCGCAGCACCAGAATCTATTGGATTAGGTTACCCGCAGCCACCACGTTCCCGAGGAAGTAGTTGCGACAGTATAAGTTCGGTTGACAGTCGACTGCACCACCAGGAGTATCAAGAATTGAGTAAATTCACATCTGATAATTGTCCGCCAGTACAATGCGGCACGGGATTTGAATTTGGTATTGGATTAAGCCACGGGGTTGGGGCTGCAGGCGACAACTACAAAGTTTATAACCGGCAAACTGAATACAAAAACTGTGAATTATATGGTAAATTAAACCCGTTGGTAAACGACTATCAAGAAGATGAGAGAAGTTTTATCCCCTCCAGTGGTGAACAAGTGTCGCAAAAATCTATCGAGGATAATATTTACGGAAGTTGTTTGGACGGTAGCTTATACGCGTCGAGAAATACGCCTTTCCCATCGGCTTCATATAATGTGGTAAAATCAAGTGAAACACAGTTTTCTCAAAAAAGTGATAACCTTGGTTATTTCGTAAGAAATGACGGGAACAATTACCTGCACGGTATAGAAAATCGCCAATTGTGCAACGAGTATAATTCTACGAAAAGTGATACGAGCTTTGAATTGTCGATGAAAAGTGATAACCAGTTGTCGACTACTGGGTCAGGGAGGTTCGATGACGAAGATTTCCGGCTTAATTTTGACGACGATGTTAGATCTGATGACAATTTACACAAACTAAAAACTTCGGGAACTCCTGGAGTCGAAGTATTGAAGAAACGAAGATTGGCAGCTAACGCGAGAGAGAGGAGGAGGATGAATAGTTTAAACGACGCGTTCGATAGACTAAGAGACGTCGTGCCTAGTCTAGGAAACGACAGAAAACTCAGCAAATTTGAAACCCTGCAAATGGCTCAAACCTACATATCAGCACTCTACGAATTACTGCAAAGGGAATGAGGCTTAAAAATGTTTATATAATAAATTATTCAAAACTTTGGTCATAGCCGAGAAAACAAAAATAGAAAAAAAAAAATATACCAACAATTTTTGGGCATTTTATAATCGATACTGATACATATTTCAGTATCGTTTAGATTAAACTTATAGGTACGATTTAGGGGTGAAAAAAAAAAAAAAAATATTTTTGTAACAGACTTTTTGTACATATAGTATATACATTATATATATAACTTGATCGTAAAATTATTTGGATGGAAAAAAGAACGAAAAAAAAGAAAAAAAAAACAAATTGTAAATAGCCTGTTCACACAACAGCGACTAGTAAGTTATTGTAAAGGTATATAGTTAATTTTTGTACATATATATAATAATATAGGTGTATAAGTTTTACAGACCAATTGATATTAAATATTATTATAAGATTATAGTGAATGTGAAAATTTTTTAGAATTTTATTTTCGTAATGAAATGTCGATAGACGAGGTAAAAGAAAAACAAAAACAAAAAAAAAAAAAAGAAAAGAAAAAAAAAACTAGGACTACAAATGATTTGGTAAAGTGCTGACTGCTTGAATCTTCGCGTATACCCATATACGATGTATATGTATAAGTAAGTTGAAAAGGAGTTTGTAAAAATGAATTGAAACTCACTAGTTCCTTTGTAATTAAATACATGCAAAAATAATTTGCAAATGACGCCGACGTCGTCGCGCTTCTACTTAGCAGTCAATCACAATTAAATACAATTTTGCAAGCTGTGGGGCCTCGGTAATGGCGCAAAAAGGGAGCAAATTGAAATCTTCTAGCTGACAGTATGATAAATGAGAACCGACATACTGCACTTAAGCCTGCAGCAAGCCATGCCATGCAGTATATGGTACAGTGCTGTGCATAGTGTCATGAAAATGTGAAAACCTTTTGAAACAAAAGGAAGAAAAAACAAAAAAAAAAAAAAAAAAAACTTAGCTTAGATAAAAGAAATGATATTTATTTTATTATATAAAAATGATTGTTCGAAAACTTGAAGCCATTAAATTTTCTGTGAATTATTCATTGCATAAATCGAATTGATCCAACGATCATTAAATCCATGGAATTTGTAATCCTGTAATTTAAACTTGAGAAGAGAGCAATTCGAATGCAAAAAGAAAGAAGAAAAAAAAAAAGGTTTTAATGGGGGTAAATTTTTTGCGATTCAATTCGTTCCAGGCGTTGATCAGCCGGCGTTGTCGCAACGTCTTTATTTGCCACCAGGACCCTGTTTTCTTAAAAAGTAGGCCTCTCGCGTTGTCGTCGTCGTCGTCGTCGTTGGATTATATCCATTTATCGTAACGCGATGCATTTGTCTCTGGTTATACCTTGACGAAATGAGAAACTGAGGAAATCTCGCAGTCGGGTAATAATGAGTGTAAACAAATGAGAAAAAGAAAAATTGAATTTCGTTATACAATTACCTATAACGCAATTAAAAATTAAATGAAAAAGAAAAAAAAAAAAAAGGAAAAAGAATTATTTTAATGTTTAATAAATAGTAGAACGTTTAACAATTGCCAAGTACCTTTGTAAATATTTTTTATACTCGTAAAGTTAGACTTAAGAATGAACCGTCTGTATAATATTACTATTAGTGATACGGATAGAAAAACGAATTCCCACCAATTATGTTCCTTGATTGAGACCAAATGTATTTAAGAAAGTGCAATGTTAATAAAACTTTGAAAGAATCGTGAATGTGAAATTTTCAACTAATTTTATATCCACCTACTGATAATCCCCTCGCATTTATATATTCTGTATATAATTTCCATTTGATTTAGATAAAAGCTGCAACGAAATTTGGAGTAAAAAAAAAAAAAAAAAAAAAAAAAATTAATAGGAAAAAAATAAAATCCTTGGTCGCCAAAGTTTGAGGCCAATTATTTCGAAAATTTGGTAAATCTTTATTATCTTTTTTTTTTTTCTTCTCACAATCAACTGGCGTCGTCGCAACAGTAATTGGTATCTTACTCGCATGTCGGATAAATCGATCGTTGGTCGTACACTTTGATATAAATGGCAGATAGCGGCTTGTACAAAGCCAGATTCCACCCGACAAATTGATACGAAGCTTCTACGGCTCGATTGCCGTATCTTTTTAGTCGAAGCTCCTGCAGGCCTCTCCGACATAACTCTAGAGAGTCTTTTCTGGGCCCATTTATACAGCGTTAATACAGCAGCGGTCACGGATCCTAATCTACAATATCATTCTCAGATGGTCACTGATTTAAAAAAAAATAATAAAAAAAAAAAAAAAGAAACTTGATTGCGCGGTATATGAAAAAAATCTCAAGATCTTCACAAGCTTTCATTTCAAAGATAAGTATATTTCGTCAAGAATTTTATAATCAGTATACTAAAACCGAATACTTATTTGTTACAGTCATTTAATTATCATTATCTCATAGTATTCCTCCTCTTTTCGATTATTTATTTATTCATTTCGAATATGGTTTCTAATAGAGAGGCGAAAAATCTTTCGCGTATTATTATACAGTGTACTATATTTTCTTTCAAGGTGTAAATTAGTTGCGGTTGTTATAATTGCATTAATTCCCCAGTAATTGCTGTAATGAAAATTTATTATTGATAGAATAACGAGTTATGTGATATTTTATTATTGCGCATGATCATAGTTGATCGTTATAAAATATAATAAAAATCGGTGATATCCATATAGGTAGCTACGAAGAAAAAGGATTGAAAAAAAAAAAAAAAAAAAAAAAGAAATCATAAAAAACGAATGAGACCGCAATCGTTTATTCTGCACTTATGCGATTCAAAAGACTGTAATTTCCAGTCGATAAACACTCGAGGATTTGCTCTGCCTCCGATTCAACGATCATTCATCAGTATGTAGTTACTGTATTAAACGAATGATGCAAATTCTCTGGTATACTTTGAATCCTGCGAAATGTTAAAAAAATAAATTCACTTTTCCAACAGAGAAAATCTCGTGAATTTTTCTTTTTATCTCTATTCACTTCCGTTACCGCCACTGTGATTCTAATCAAACAACGGACAAACTTGAAATACCAAAATTAAATTGAACGTGAATTTCGTAAAAAAATATTAAAAAAACAAAAACAAATAGACAAGTATTAATTTTCTGTCAATTTATGAAAATCTAATGTCTAATTTTCTATATGAATAAATGTTGGAAGCTGTATAATATATATATATACGCGAGAAGACTCTTGTAGTTTCCTTGTCGTCGTTTAAGATCCTCTTCCCCTGTAGCTGACCTAGTTTTTGAATATCTCTCGACACGATAAAGTTGTGGGTAATTTTGACGATGATCTTTCTCCTGATAAATCTCTACGTATTATTAGGTACGAAACAAAGCTGCCAAGAACTTAAAGCAAAGGCGAGAACCAACAGAATATCCTGCAACCATATTTCGCGTGACTAATTTAAAAGCGCAAAGATGACAGAGAAATACTCTAGCCTTGAGTCTGCTCTTTCCACACCGAGTTCAGAGAGCTCACTGCTGCTGGAATGTCCTGAATACGCCTAGGCTATAGCATCCTCTATCCTTAGACGAGGTGCTCATTGCGCGGGCGCAAGATCAGTTCGCGCACTCGATGGGTATGATCTTTTGAAAAGTGAAACTAGGTGAGGGTTTTTGTACCGAATTGAAATTTCTTTGTCTGCTCGTTTTTTTTTTTTTTTTTTTTTTTCTTCTTCTTTTCCCAGAACAAATGTTGTGTTATGAAATTGGAAAGAAATTAATGATATGATTTTTCAAATTTTAGTATAAATAATGTTGATGTATTTAATTGATAAGAAGAATTTGACAGAAATGTGATGAGAATCGCTTTGTCTGGTAAATAACGTCAATTTGACGGACTCGTTCTTCCGTCTTTGTCTAATTCATTCAACGCTTCATCGTCACACTCGGACGTTTTAGCAATGTCACTGTGTAACCGTTTGCAACGCTCTCTCAAGCCGTAGACAATATATGTATAGTGTCGTTATTAATTCAAGTTCAACCGCATAGAAATCGTTGAAACGATGCGGAAGTCGGTTCCGCGACGCGGGTACATCACCGTGATTTACAAAAGAAATATTAAATAACTGGGAAAAGAAGTGTGAAGTACCGACTACTTCAAAATAGGGATACGGTATTACGCATAGACATGCTTCAGCTGCTCGATTCGTTCATCTTTTCTAACTTCAAGTATTTTGTGTATTTTTTATTTATTTTTTTTTTTTTTTTCATCGAATTTCTAAAATAACGAAAATATACAATTTTCAAAAATTATTGTTCTCCTTTCGACGAAGTTATGGGTGTATTGAAACGTCAAGAGAACAGCAAGTCTCAGTGTAGGTGCAGGTATGTGTATAATAAAAACGTGAAACCTGCAATTGAAATTCTTAGATATTTGGTATGAGAAAATAAGAGAAAAAAGGAAAACTAATTGAGGGGTAGTAGTTTTTTTTTTTTTAACGACAGTCAAGGGTCTTCTTAGCACGAAAGAAAACAAGCGGTAGATCATTAAATCGCATCGAGCAATAGAAAGGTCTCTGCACCCTTTTAGGACGTTAATAAAAAAAAAAAAAAAGAAAATAGAAAAAAAAAAAAAAAAGAAAAAAGAGAAGCGATTCTGACTTTTGGCGACTTCGAGAGAACCGCGACGGATCAACGACACTCGAGAGAGAGATTTAAGGGGATTGTCTTTAGGCCACAATTTTCTTCTTTCGTTCTTCGGTTAGACAGAAATTCCTCAAACCCCAAACCCGCATGCCTACAGGTGAGTCTTTACACCAGACGACTCGTACGACGATTGAACGTCATTTTAACGGACACTGACCATTGGCCCAATTTGAAATTTTGCCTCAGGACTACCTGACGCCGATATATGTATATCTCTGTCCTTCGTGACTCGTCGCTATACTCCGATATATGGATTTTTCTCAGAATCATAATTCCCGTCTCTCGTAAAGGTTTTTGACCTGTCTAGGAATTTTCACAATTTACTTGACCCTTTTATTCAACCTACAATAATCAATTATTCATCTTTCAATTTATTCCTTCGGTTAATAATTTTCATTTTTACTTCTTTGTCGAAAATTCTATGTGACGAAAAAATATTCGTTTTTTTTTACATGCAGCTCCAAAATAATTAAAAATTATTCTATTACGCAGAGAATTGAATCGTCAAATATGAATTAATTATCAAATTCTATACCCGGATAAACGGTCGTCTCTTTATGTCCCGTCGATGGAACGCGTGGAATAAAGTAAAATATGAGTTGACTTGAAAGTTTCGTTAACCTTTTTATCCGGCGTGCAAATTGCGGCAGTATAAGGTATTAGAAACGCGCGCACGGGTCTCGATTTGGCCTGAAGGCGTAGAATTCTGTCTCGTGCCACACGAAGTGGTCGGCTGTTCGGTCAGCCCCGCATCGAGTCTTCGTCTTCATCTCCTTCTCCTTTTTCTTTTTCTTCTTCTACTTATTATTATTTTCCTTTTGCTAACCCTAACGTAACCCTAGGCTTAAACTCCGCGCTTGACCAAATTGTGGAAAGGTACTATAATGCGCAAGAGTCTAAAAGGGTTAGTAAAAAAAAAAAATAGAAGAAAAAAAAGGACCAGAAATTTTAAAAGACCTGTAAAAATATTTGCGCTAAAAGTAGTATATATGAACTTCGAAATTCCTTCGTCGAAACGACTCGGGTCAATATTTCGGGAGTGTTAATCGGTTTTATAATTATGTTATAGTGTGTCAAAAAATTTGGTCATCTTCATCTTGTCATTAAAATAAAAATTATTATTTTTATTTATTTTTTTGTCATTATGCGTGTGGATGCGGTTCCCCATTATTAAGATATCGATACGCAGTCCCACGCAGATCCAAGCTAAACTCGTAATAATAGATCAATCCAACCCACGCTCATTGTAAGACCGGGCCTCACTGACATCGTCGTGTTTCGTTGTGGGAGTCGAGGAGTTATTGACTCACCAGTACGAAGCAACGCCCAGACCTGCCTCAACTCTAACTCACCATGTCAATCGGAGGTGTTTCGCCTACTTGCATATATACATACTAGCCACGAAGCTGTAGAATATTACCGCGAACATCTTATCAAAGTTTCAGTTTCAGTTTTTTTTTTTTTTTTTTTTGTTTTTTTTTTTTTCATTATTAATCCTCTCTTCAAACAGGCACTACGAAAAAAACCTGATACAACCGTGTCCGAAACTAAAGTGTTGAATTTTTTGTCTATAAACAATTTTGCAAAGCAAATAATTGAATGAAATTCGGATAGTAGAAATTGGGATGAGTAATAGATTTTTCTGTCTTTTGATTTTTTAATTTTTTTTTTTCGCTTTTTTTTCTAACTCGTATCAATTTTGTATTTTGTAATTTCTTTTTTTCTTATTCTTGCCACGCGCACACACTGATTCATTGCAACGGATCGCGTCGTATCCGAGTGAAATAAGATTCGGACAGGAGATATGTTATGCTAACCGCGTATCTAAACAAGAAATCAACGAGTGAGGTAGGCAGTCAAGGCTGCCGCATATGATGCTACCTACCAACCAATTGGCCAATAATATATCGATCTGATTTCATAACTCCTCAGGCCACACGATATGCGATGCTGTTGCAGCAACAGCGGCTCGGACGTTTGTTAAAATATTTTCGGGGTCCGTCTGCAGTCTAAATTTCGACTGTGATCGAGTAATATTCGGACTAGCCGGTTTTATAATTGACTTTCAAATATAATGAGATGAACAAATGAGATTTGGATGACAAAAAAAAAATTGAATAATTAAAAATTACAAAAAATTCGTTAAGCATATTTGTAGTAGACGAATTTTTTCAATTCGTCTCTCTTTCATAAATATTGCGATTATTTGTTAAATTTTCGTTTCTATATTAAAAACGAGTTTTTGTATTTTTTTTTTTTTTTTTGTTTTTGTTGCTTGTGGCTTAGTCGTAATTTATCAAGTTGTAGAAATGTTTTGACTGTGAGCTCATATCGTCAGCTCATCGATCGATACGGGAGAATAATTACTGCGATAAATTGCCGGGTTCGTTAGCAGAATCAATGCGAAATAACCCAGAGGCCATTTCATCGAGGAATCAAATTAAAAATCTTTAAATAAAATAAAAAGAAAAAACGAAATAAATGAATGAGTATAATACTATGTATGTAAATAAATGGATTAAAAAATGGTAGAGATTTAGACGAGTAGCGATGCGATGGTGTAAAATACATTCAAGATTGAGATCGGAGTTTCTCTATTCATCTGAGAAAAATAACGAAAATAAAATAGAATTAAAGACAGCAAAGCAATTAGCAATAAAAATAATTTAAAAAAAAAAAAAAAAAAAAAAAACAATTTATGATGCGAAATTCTGATGAACGAGAAATTTCATGAAATGTAAAATACTATAGGAGGGGGACTCAAAGTTTGCAACTAGTAGCGATGAAATCATTTTTAAAATCTGCCACTGCTCACAGAAGCAGCAGCACTACTCTCTCGTTATCTGAAATCTTCTGCAGTTTGACGCATTAATCAAACGAGTTTAACCAGGCGTGTTCTTAGGGCTAGCCAACCAACCAACTGCAACGCTTGCAGCAACTCAGATCTCAAGATTTGACCAACCATAGAATTCACGGCCGGTTAGCTGCCGAGTAGAATATCTATCACGAGCTAGGCTACAATTAGAGTATCGAAACGAAACTGAAAGCTTGTCCCTGCAGTATAACCGATGCAAAGAAAATGAAAAACCAGAGGAAAACAAAAAATTCTTGAAATAAACGGAATATAGATTAATAATTGATGATATCAATAAAACAGAACTAGGTCATAGTATAAAAGTGAAGATAAATAAGATTAAGATTCGCGATGATTTTTCGCACAGGGAGTATAGATCGATCGAGTTGTTCAATGGAATCGGTTAAAACCGTTGAAACCAATTAGGAAATATTTAAAGCTTCAAAGAGTAGCGAAAGTTCGTTAACGAGGTGATCCTCGTTCTCATATACGGGGGATGGGTGGTGGTTAAGGTCGACACTGTCCGTTCTCCACACGAAGAGTTTGTATGGTTTATGATATAACATCTCGATCATTCGAGCCCTCGGGGTGTATACAGCCATACATATATATATATATATATACAAGCTGGTTACGAACGAAGGAACGAGGAACGACGACGACGACTAAAGGATAATTTCCAATGTCTCTATCTGTTCGTCGTTCGCCGCAACAGCAACAGCAACACCAACAGCAATAGCAATAGCAATAGCAATATCAACGACAACAGCAACACAAGATCAGCAGCTATTTAATTATCACGGTCCGTCGTTGCGAGAAGGGACTCGATCCGTTTATCGATATAGATCGACGGTAAAGCTTAAGAATCTGTTATTACCTCGGTAACACTGAGTATTTATAGGGTATAGTGCAGGTAGCCGGAGTCGGACATTGTGATTCCGCGGTCAGATAGCCACTCCTTTTTTCTCTCTCTATATGCCGCTTGTGATTATAGGCGATCTTATGCAGGTGATACCAATTCGATGATCCCACTATTTCGATACATACTTTGATTAAAATCTATTCAGATATCGATTCTAAGCTGTTATTATATCGATCTGCAGAGACCCGAAATTCTCTCATATAGTTCCTCTCCCTCGTTTCAAGATTCAAGATTCAATATTGCAGCTGGCAATAACGAGATCGAAAACAAAGGACGGTCAAAATTTGAAAAGCTCTTTAGTGTTGCGGCAAAAATTTAGATTTTGTGATCTTCGGTCATTAAAAATTCATAAAAATCTAAACTATTTTCAAGTATTTTTTTTTTTTTTTTTGTCAGAACTTCGTGTGACTTTATTTTCTGTTTATAATTGAAATTGAATAGCGAATTTTAATAGAATTAGTAAATCTATATGAATTAAACAAATTTTCAAACTGAAAGAAATGAGAAAGAAAAAGACATATAATCGCGTGAAGCCGCAGTCCCGACTCTTGACGACAGACGCATACAGATTCTCGCCGCACAGCAGCAGGTTTCCGCTCAAGATAAAACGATCACGGGGTTAATTCTGATAACAAATTTTCCCAGGCATGAAGAAGAAACAGAGGCAATTACCAACGCGAAGATCCTACAGCTCTTCACACACGTCAAAACTCAGAACTCAAGTCTAGACTCAGGATCAAAGTTCTAATCTCTCTCTCTCTCTTCGCGTGTCTTCTAAGTTATACCTATTATATCTCTCGATATAAAGGCTTTATAGTCACGTTGGTTTCTTCTTTCTTTATTTTTTATTTTATTTTTTTTGTTTTTTTCTCTCTCATTATTTCTTTCTCCTTATAGTTTTATGGCTTTTTGATCCTTTCCTCCTTTCACCAGGTTGACTGTCGTGAGCTTGCAATAAGAATAAGAATAAGAAGAAGAAGAAAAAGAAGAAGAAGAAGAAGAAGAAAAGCGTCGCGCCGGTCGTGGTGCTCCTTGAACTTGACTATTAATAAGCAATTGTTCCCGTTCCAAACACGATGTCCTTATTCTCATCTGGAAAGATGAATGGCGTTCTTTCCGCCGTCGTCTTAGCTGCAGCAATGATCCAGGAAACGATGGTGTCTCCATTCAGTCTGCAAAGTGGCATTTCGAAACGTTCGTAGTTCGTACAAAGATCTTAATGCCGCACAGTTGGATCTAGTCGTTCCTCTATTCACGGTATCCTTTGCATCAGTTAAAGATACGCGGAAAGATAGAGAGAGGAAAAAGTCAGAAATAAAGAGAGGAAAATAACAGCGAGTTCATAAGTTAAGCGTCTCCTTACCCGCGTATATGTATACCGCAGAAGATATGCCAAGGTATAAATATAATACGAGATAAATTATGAAACTTGGCTTGACCGGGAATTTATAATCCGCGATATTTTCTCTAACTCAAATTCTCAAATTCCTATTGCTACACTTTTTGTTTGAAATAAAAAATGAAAAAATTGAAAAAATTTTCCAATTATTCGAGTGAAAGATGAAAACTCAAACAGAATAGATATTATCTATATATTTATTGATTCTGCGCACCTTGTCTCATCTTATACTTTACTTTATACTTATCTTAGACACTTATTACTATTTTAGGTAGAATTTTTGTTGTGTTATTGATTTGGTTATTGGTCTACCTCAGAAGCTCATTGATATTCTTTCCCGGGGCGTTTTGATCTTTATAAATAATGATGATGCACACCAGGTGCCGGTTGGCTGGTGCAGGATCGCTTCCAGCATCCCTCTATCAAACACAATGCACTGTATATATACATATAGCTACTATACGCGATACCGTTGTAGATCCCCATTATAATCTCTTGCGTGCGAGTTCTTTCGTTATATTTCTACCAACCTCATCTCGAGCGCAGTAAAAAGTAAGAAAACCCTCATTTCCTTCCTTCCTTCTTTCCTTCCTTCACTTTATTAATATATATACTGAACGTAAGGAGAAGCTTATTTATATATATATTTTAGTTTGAATAATATCCAGGAATTTTTACGGGATTTTTTAGTCCGATTTTTCACTCGATTATAAAGTATACTAGTATCAGAGAGCTGCGCACAGGAGAGAAGGACCGGAAGGATATTGCGTAAGCGGAAGTGCGTGAGAACTCTTTGTATCTTAGCTCAACGCTTTGAGGGATTCACCTGTGGAAAGGAGGACAATGAGGTGAACTGGAGTAAAGAATAGAAAGGATGTGGAAAATTACAAGGACCGTTGACCAATCCTGGATCGGGTGTTATTATATTATCATAATGAATGACACGAATACTATATACCTACGTAATATATAAAGACAGAAAAGACAACGAATTTCAAGTATGTATATATATATATATCAAACATTAAAAATAAATATCTTGTAACTATAAAGACCCAATTTTTTCACTCGTCTGAACTAGGTATATAACCTTCGAAAAGTGTTAAAAAAATTATAATATATGACGAAAATTTTCTTATCGAATACGACTTATCGATACAAAATGTATCGAGTATTTCAATAGGTATGTATAATTTGGTCCGCATCTCATAGTCATTTTTTACCCTTAGGTGATAAATCTGCCGGAAATATTGTAAACATGCAATAATATATTATGCATCGATTGATGTAATTTGAGAAATTCAAACATTTGGGCATAAAAAAATCCTCGGGCAAGAAGCGAGTGCGTCTCATATTGCTTTTATCACGGTTGCAAATTTAAGTTTTGGGGGGCCAATTTCATTTTAATGAGACGCCGATTTCCGTACCGGTCAGTAACAATGAATAATTTATTCATGTACTATACAAGCATTGCATAATACCCATTAAGCTGTATTTTTAAAGTGAGAGTATTTATAATCACCGTTATAAAGCGTATGTATACGTACATACCTACCTCCACACCTATATAAGTACTCGTCGAACAATAAGAGATGTGAATTATTTTCATCTTGAAGAAAAAAATAAATAAATAAATAATAAGAAATAAAGTACGAAAAATAAAAAATTTCCAAATTACTATCACTAGGAGATAGATATAATTACAGAATGAAAGAAGAAAAGGATGAAAATCTATGAATAAGAAAAAAATCGAGACGGTTTTTTTTTTTTTTTTAACTCTATCAATCCTAGAAACGCAGCTGGTTTTTCTTTACATCGTAAATTCGATTAGTTTCCCCGTGAATGGAAACAGTGATTCCACATGGCGAGTCACAGTTATATATATATATACTACAACGACACAGAATAGCATGGGAAAAGTGTTGAGCTATTGTTGAATCAAATTGTATTAAATGACGATCGTTTTCGGAGCAGAGGGTGGTCTCTCACCGTCTTAGAATCAGCAAAATCTTCATTTGCCAGATACTGCAATTTCATTAATTTTTAACTAATAAACTTAACTAACAGTTTCATCGTCGATTCAAATTATAGTTGTGATATTCGACGGATTTATTTATTCTTCTTTGAATTTCGTCACGATTTGAGAGAGAGAAAAAAAAAAAAAAAAAAGATAGAAAGACTTATACCATTCAGAAATCGATTTTTTTTCTTACCTCAGAAAATGTCATGATCTTAATTTCTGGTGACTAGTTATTTCAGATAATTATTACCACCAGCTAGCTGGTAGCTGCCATATCTTCGCAAAGGACCACACACAGGCGAACAAAGCTAGAAGTGACGACGAGCGTTTTAATCCTTGAAGAGGGAAGGCTGACAATACGAGAACAGCAAGTCACCGAGCCCTCGATCAAAATCGCCTAATAAAGATATTTCACGCAAAATCGGTGCTCGCTATTCTGTTTTTTTTTTTTTTTTTGCCCTTTTCTTTTTTCTTTTTTCACCCCATTATTAAGAACCCGAGCACCAGTTATTAATAAGCTACAATGCCAAAGGATTTTTCTAAGAGTTTCTATTTTGTGTTAAAAGCACAACCCAGTCATGGGCATCGGTTCGGGGTTTTGTTTGGTGTTGTTTAATTGAGGTTAAAAGGATTCTAAACGCTCCTAAAGGCCGGATAATTTGTTCGACCTGCCACCCACGTAGGAACTAAATTCGGTAACAGCTTGCTCCACGCATTCATACTTATATATAACTAAGACACGGTCCAGTTCACATGAACGTCAAAACAATGAATTGATGAAATAATTAAGAAAAAAGTAAATTTAACATTAAAATTTTTTGGTTTTTTTTTTTTCATCACAGACATTTATGAGGGATGCATAAAAATAGCGGAGGCAGCATATGCCGTGCAGTAAGTTTTCTAAGAACAAAGAATATAAAAAATATGTATATATATATATAGTAAATTCATACCAACATACGTTGAACAATTAACAGGATACACACATCTCCGCGTAAACCAAGAAACTCTTCATGAATGTTCGAAGGACGAAGGAAATGAAGGTAAAAAAATTGAACCCAAGCTAACGCGAGAAGGAAGATCCTGCGTAATGATATATCAACTATGTTCGAAAAAATATCCTATTGAAAGCTAGTAAGGATTGCAGAGGATGCGAAGATAATGGCATAAAAAAAATTAAAAAAAAATGACTAAAAAAAAAAAAAACTGTAAAATAAAAGAAATAAATATAGAAAGTTTTATCATCCCTGATAAATAGTCGTCGGTGGTGGTAAGGGGGACGCTTGGGATAAATGCAATCAGAAGTTTCACTTTGGAACGCGCGGATTCACCAAATAATCGTCGCGCCTTGTCGTGGTATTTAATTACCTCCAAGCCTACCTCTTACAGGTTTGTTGGTTCGTTGGTTGTTTCGCGATCGTTTCAGCGCACTTATCGGATTTAAGTGCATTCGCTGGAGTTATATACGTCTTCGCGCAAGACTCCGGTCAGTGGTCAGTGTTGTGTCCAAGGGACGAACCAGAGAAGAGAAGCGAAGAGAAGAGAAGAAAAGAAAAGAAAAGAGAAGAGAAGAGAAGAGAAGAGAAGAAGATACCGACAAGAACGATGCATTGTTGTCCCACGATATTCCGAGATAATCACATCGAGATTGTCAAGTCCACCTTAATTCGACGGACTCTTTCTTTCCTCCGTCACTTTTGTCATTATGAAATAACAAATATATCCTATTTGCATTTTTCTTGTTTTCACATTTGAAATCTGTATAAGAACTAGTCTTCAAAATTATTGAAATTTATTTATAATTATGCGTGTGTTTCTTTTTTTTTTTTTTTTTTTTTTTATATTTCAAGGCTGAGATTATTGATAATAAATAGATTGCTGATTGAAATCGTGAAAAGTCTAAAGATAGGGAGTTATTGAGAGTAAAAAATAAAGTTCAGATGGTATAGTAGCGACGTAGGGTAGGGTATATAATACTATCTTGGATCGAGTATTCGAATGATATACCGTCCTCGAGCACGCCCTCTAATTTTCACTTATGTTTGAACAGCTTAATTAGCAGTCGACTATTTAATTATAATTACCTTTGAGGGTTAATTGTTGAAAGGAGATTTAAGAGACGTATAGAGTCGAGAGATCTAGATTAAACTCTCTGCCTGCTATACAGCCGCACGATGCTTGAAACCCCAACAACACCCACCATACGCACCTTATTTAACCTTTTCGTAAAACACTCTACCTCATCTTTGAGATCATAATTGAATTAACTTTTATTCATCTCTCTCTTTCTCTTTCTCTTTCTCTGGCCCATAAGTGTCTAAAAATTTTTGCCAAAACTATTTATCGTGAAAAGCATAAAACGTCTTAAAAATAAATACGTATCATGTATAAATGGAAAAAGAAAGAAAAAAAGGTGAACACGGATACAAATGTATTGCAGGGTCTGCCCCCGCAGTGACATAGAATAGAAACGGTATCTGCTTTTAGGCGATCTTCTCCTGTCTTCATTCCACCGACAAGGTTCTTCAATCTTACGGATTTATTGTGTCCTAATGCGATTTTCGAAACGCGAGCACCGTGGGTGGTCAATTTAAAGAGAAATAAAAGATTTAAAAAATTTAGAAAAAAAAAAAAAAAAAAGAAAAGAGATAAGGACAAAAAAATTAACACTTATATGCGGGAACGGGCGTCTCGAGGATAATATACATCCAGAACTATCATCACTATTACCGTTATCACCGTCATTACAATATTATGCGCTGTATACCAAATCACCAATGCATAAATACTACGCATTGATTGCCTATGAGGAAATGACGCTTGAATTAACCTCTAATTTATAACGTTGCGGTGCTAAGAAAGCGTTAACTACCGTTGCTCACACCTTCAGAATATATATTTATAAACTTTGCAGTGTTCTTCGATGCTGATGCGGACCAAAATTCTTTTCCTCATATTATTTATGGAAATGTGTAAGTGTAAGTATAGGTACACCATCGTTTTCATTTAGCAAAAATCTGAAGCTCCTGACGCGGCTGTATCTATATTTATTATCTGATTTGATAGTTAGGACCGATTCTTTATTTAAAATTTTTCAATTTTACAGATTTTAGCCAGTTTGGAAAAAGCGAGTCCTGGTAGGTGGTCCGAAAATTTTTTTTTTTTTTTTTTTTTCTCAATTTGGAATCGTGAGGAATGGGATAACTGCAACAATGCTTTGCAGTAGCCAATAATGTAGGTAAGGCCAATTTGAAATTGAATGAATCACAAACAGTCGTGTTAATTTCAACGTGGGAGGGAACTGGGCTCCCGTATTTTTTCCTTTTGAGAAATTGAACGAAAATTAGAGGAAATAGAATCTGACCACGCGTTCGCGACAATGGCAGTCACTAGCTGGCCTGCAGGGTTCGAAATAATACAGAAGAACTACCGAATGTCATTCTGTATAAGGTTTTCTTTGAATATCGTTTGAAAAGAGTCGAAACGAACCAAACGACGACGCCTCAATTATACCTATAGGGACTTGAACATTTTTTCGCAAATCATCAACCCTCGAGTATAATTATTTCGAACCTAGAAAGAAGATTTTCTTTTCTATTTCTCTCTCTCTCTTTCTCTCTCTCTCTCTGTCGAAAAAAAATATCCGGATTTAGAAAATCATTTTATACACAGGAATATAAACGATCGTTTTGTAAGAACTCGATCATGTAAATCCTGAAAAACAGTATACCTGAATTGAAAAATTTCCATAAATCTCTAAGAATAAGCAAAGCCTAAGAACCGGAAATTGTCATTAACGAAGCGAATGGCCTAGAAATAAATTTCCGTGATATGTGTGTGTATGTGTGTATCTGTGTGTCTGTGAGTTGGGTGAAAAGATGGATAAACACCCCTTTCGAGGTAATATTCAATATTCGAAAATTAATAGAAACACCTGTTGCGCAACATCCCGAAATTCTGCTTCCCTGACTGACATATGGACCGCTAGAAAACCAGCCTAGTATTTTTTGTACACATACGTATACATACATAGGCATATATATAACCCAAGACAGACATTTTTTCCTTCTTTTAAGATCATATATATATGTATATATGTGTATATACCTTTCTCTCCGCGGCCAGTTCATTGATAGACTAGACTAGACTAGAGAATATATAGGTATATAATCCCGTAGTAGTATACTACACACCTCTAGTTCCCACACACCACTTTTCATTCATATTAAGGTATCACGGCCTTCGTGCGGCCAGTGTGGCTTTTATACATCGATTTTTACGTTTTTTTTTTTTTCTTTTTTTTTCTTTCTTTTTATCCAGAAGAAATTTTTCTCAGGGTAGACAAAACCGCGTTTCCTCTTTTTTTGTTATTTTTTTTTTCTTACATAATTTATTTAACTTTTTTTTTTTCTAATGCAGTTTCGAACGTCGTTTCGTGACACGTCGTATACAATATTTTCGTACATCGTTGAGGCATGTATAATAAGTGGCAATCAGTAGCTGGGTGATAAAAATCGTTCGTGTGTGTGTGCGTATTACACATTTATGTATGTATATTCAGAAATTGCTGATCCGTTTGGGCATAGATATATAATACCGACCGTTTAACTATCACTAAATCAACGACTATAGAATCGCCTTGCAATAACCAACACAGGCGCCCGACGAAGATGAACGTAAAAAAATTACACCGAGAGATATATGACGCTGTTACTAAGATTGGAGCTAATTACCACCCAGAAGTTCTCCTGGAGTATATTCATACTAGGATCTCTTCTCCTCGTCAGTTTCGACGAGCCAATATTTCGACAGAATGCAAATTTCGAAGATAAGAATAAAGAAAAAAAATAACTAAAATAAAAGAACCTATATTCACAAATTTCCTTTTTTTTCTTTTCTTTTCTTTTAATTTCTATTCTAAATTCTGTTAATAAATTTGTATTAAAAAAAATCCAGTGTAACATATATAAAGCGTGTGTATTTCTCCGAAGGGTATATTTGAGTATACGCATGTAACGGTACGAAAAAAACAGAAACAATAATTCAAAACGTTTCTATACTCGCCAAGATTTTTTTTTTTTTTTCTTTCTTTGTTCAACGTTTTTTGATGTTAGAACAAACCCACGCGTGTCAGTTAGAAGAATGTCGTTAGAATTTCACAGTTAATCTGGTAAGAGACTATTCGTCATTATAGACTCATAGATATAGTGTATAGTATTTCTTGTCTCTTATGTATCCGAATACGATAGCTATAACCAGCTAGTATTATGATTTATTCAAAACATATTCCCGGCAATTTGTTATACGAACAACTATTAATAGGTAGCATAAACCAAATGTAAATACGTACATACATGAAGATATTATTTAACTTGTCCCTAAAAAAAGCTTACAATAATATTCAACAACCTTGACCACCATTCATTATTGGTCAATGCCCAATGAAGCTGAACAAACATCGGACATCAAGGCGTTGTCTGCAATAAATTATACACTCTACCTATATTAACTAACGTTCTGTTCTACTCTCCCTTCTACAGAGAAGGACGAGGAGGACGAAGAGGAGGCTATTAAAAATCATTTCAAATCATTTATCGATTGATATTTTACTAATCAAAGTTGAGAGAAAGAAGACAAGATTGAGTTACTCCAAAAAAGAATTTATTTATACCGGAATATTTAGCATATACCTATACGCGACGGTAAATTTTGTCACTATTTTATTCTGAGTTCTTCTTTTTTTCTTTCTTTCGGTTCAAGTTGATAATAAAATTTCAAGCTTCAAGCGCCGGATTTATTAATGTCCTCGTTAAGAGACGACGCGTTATTAAGAGCAACTGATTTCAACTTGATTTTAAACTGGATTCCAACAATTCTCTAACCGACAATCAATTTTATCATCTGACTATAGTCGCATGCCTGCAGTTCTAAGGGCCATGACCAACGTGTGAACTACTCGGGAAAACTGGCTCTGACGAATTTATTATTAATACACATATTCTAACATCATTATAGAAAATTTTATTCTATGGAAAAAAAAAATATTGTTATATAAAAACCTATCTACAAAATTAATAATTCTGCGTCTCCAGCTCGTTTATCAAAGACCGCGAATTCTTATTTTTTTTCTTTCTTTCTTTCTTTTCTCTCTTTTAAATTGTCTTCTTTCAATCATCTTACAAGAACTTGTATAAAAATTAATGAATAAATATGAATTTATATATAAAAATATTGAAAGATCGCGTCGTTATTGGAATATATAATATTATTCCCACGGTAGGATATATATGCGCATGTATACATGCATTATATATGTAGTAAAACTATTTGAGATCGTTTTAAATAATCTCTCGGCTATCGTTCGCAAAATATTTCAATACTCTCGCGCCTATATAATAAGTGAGCCTGGCGACCTCTATAGAGCTGATGCGAGTGGTTTTTAAAAACTTTCTTCCTTTTCTTATTTTTATTCTTCTTATTCACATCGCGATAATCAATCCTCGCTGACAGAAGGAATTACATCGGCTCCTTGAGCAATTGACCAAGTCGAGTCTCACCTACGGCCATAGGCAAAGGTATATAGGAGAAAAAGAGAAAATAAATCTAAAAAAAAGACTCTAAGACATTTCGATACACGTTCGGATCTGTTTTAATAATTAAATACACCGTTTCCGCGTCTCGCGATTACCGATCGCCAATTGGCGGGGGGGGGTTGCAGTTCGTTGCGCGCTATACTCTTCTTCTATATATACTGCATGCATTACGTATCATACCAATATATACACCTACAAATACAATATGTGTTTGTGGTACCGGTAAAAGACGAGGAACTACTCCTCTCTGCAAGGGTCGACGCAGACCCAAGCGACCAAGAAAGCGCAAGCAAGCAAGCAAGGAAGCAAGCAAGCAAGCGAGTCGGTAACGAGTCGAGATGGGCAGTGAGGACGCGCACAGCGAGGCGGCTACAGATCAAAGCGAGAATCTCGCGCAATCAGCCACGACGGGTGAAAAACCAAGCGCCCCTGTCCGCAAGCGCAACGGCACTAGCTTGTTGATCTCTTTCAAATTCTCCGTCGTACTTACGCGGACCGAACGATTTTCGGCTATATAAACGAGATATCACGCGAAAGGCGTTGTTCGATCTTTATTAGTCGACGATATTTTTATTCGACTATATCTAAGATATATTATCACATTTATTACGATAGAAAAGAGGGTAGATAATTATTTATATAAGGAAATAAATAAATAAATAAATAAATAAATATGAGAGAGGGAATGAAATTTTCAAGTTTGCCGCTGAATATAAGCGTGAGATAAAGGGAGAGAAAGATTCGTTTCATTGATAGCGAAGGATCGCGACGTGACGTACGACCGGTAGCTGAGTCGCTTGCAATTAGCCACACGAACACAATGCGCCGCTACAAACCTGCGGACTGACTTACTCATTCGACGAAGTTATAACAGTCTTAGCATCATCGGTGCTATGCGAAGTATATATACAGAGGTACCTATATCCGTATATATACGAACTAAGGCTCAAAAATTAATTGCGTACGTGAAAGACGAACGAACGAACGAACGAACGAACGAACGGGCAAGAAACTCCGAAATACTCGACTCTCGCCGCGCGCTATCCTGAGATGTAGTTCGCTTTTTGTAACCCGCTCACTCTCAACCGCATCATTCCTCTCTATCCTTCTTTCTCTCTCACAATTTTCTCCCACGTGATGATTATCCGGGGTGAGAAATTGAAAAGTGGGAATTGCTCTAATTAGATTTTAGTTCCAACTGCGCATCAGTTGGTGCGAGAATATAAGAAAAAGAAAGGAAAGGATAATATACAGGTATAGGATGCATATCTCGAGGGATATTTAAAATCGAGACAATATTTGCTCCGAAATTATATTAGTTTCAATTTAATTGTAATAAATTAATGAAAAACGTAAATATATATATCCATAATCATTATTCTCGCTAAAATATTTCGATCTTATTATTTTTATTTTTATTTTTTTTTTTGGTCATTTTGTGCGAATGACAGCCACACATGAATCGGCGTCGTCACCTATGGTTAGCTCATACGATCAGTGCATTGGTCAGCACATAAGTCCGGTTGGTTGTTGGTCGGGTTCCTTGACTCTCTTGGATAATTATGTCCCCCGCGCCGAACGTACGAACGTACGAACGTACGAACGAATCCAACCGACTCTCTTCAGGACTTCTCTTCGCGACTTGGGACACGCTGCCAGGGGGTATCCCCCTGTTTGCCATAAACGTACGGAAGAATCGCGGCGTCGAACGTGACACTTTGGTAACCGAAGGATCGGCACGTATCCTATACCTACCGATTATAAGACCCAAAGGACCGGCCAATCGAACGCGAAGTTACGCAACGCGTTATACTCATGATTTTTTTTTTGCTCTTTCTTCCTTTTAGGAATTATTTAATTTTTAGAATTTTAGTATTTTTAGAAATTTTCAATTCTTTACATATTTTTCATTGATTCACATATAATTTATTCATTTTCAAGAGTAGGTATATTATCTTCAATATATTTTTGTTTCTTTCTTTTTTTCTCTCTCTCTCTCTCTTTTTTTCTATTCGAGTGTGATAAATCGTCGCGCGGTCGGTCTTTTTTACAGTCTGCAAATCTGATCTGTATGATACGTATATGATCCAAGGTAGCTCTATGTCTGCATGAAGGATGGGCAGGAGTAACTGCAGCTACCATAACCACGCCTCTCCTCGAGAGTGCAGAGGTTAAACTGCAGCACCGCGGTAGATTTCTACTTTCAGGATTCTGAAAGCTTCACCTTGCAATTATACATTTTTATAGATTGACACGCGAGATAAGATCGATTTGATCCCTATATATTATGAGGTATAAAAATTCGATCCACCTCCAACGATCGAAAAATAAATATAAAAAAAAGTAAAAAAAAAAACAAAAAAAAAAAGCATAAGCCCAGAATTTATATATCTGCATTTAAAAATATATATGTATTAAAATTCTAGTAAATAATGAGAAAATTCATAATTCAATTAATAATAATATAATCTTAGCTATTATTATATACCTGCAGCGCGCCTACATCGCTTGATCAGCAATTAAATTAGCTAATTAAAAATTATAGTAGCAAACTGACAATCAATTGACTATTTACAAATTATAGGTAATTATAATCCTGATATGTCTTTATTAATTATATTAATTAAAAAAAAAAAAAAAAAAATTTCACCAAGCCAAGAAAATTCAAGCCAAGAAAATTTTCCAAATTTTCTTGGCTTGAATTTTCTTGGCTTGGTGAAATTTTTTTTTTTTTTTTTTTTCGAGAAAAATTTTGATTTGATCCGAGAAAATTTCGGTCTTCATTTTTGGACCGCAAAATTATCTTGGATCAAGTTAACCTTTCTTTCTGTGTATACATCGATCTTAGTTCAATATACCTATACCAAATGGCAAACAGTAATACATGTTGAAACGAAACCAAAGAAGGAACATCGTATAGTCGTATAGAGGTTATAACTTCGGGTCAAAGTTCACCCGTTCCGATAGTAATAGGCGGAATGTGCGCCTTTACGACTATACGTTTGTTAGAGAGGGTAAAAGGTAGCTAGCTGTACCTACTACGACCGGCCTTATTTATCTGATGTAGTCTTAGCCTTAGCTAAAGGCTTTAAAGAGAAGATTGGCAATACGCGTGCATAAAATACAAATACAAAAAATTCATGAAACGAAAAAACGAAAAAACAAAACAAAAAAAAAGTTTAAGTTTAAGTTTTTGATTAAAGTTTATTCACCCATTTTTTTATTCTATATCTATGTACATAATTATTATTACCGCGAGAAGTATATATATATATATCCGTATATAATGTATATAATGTATATATGAGGAGGAGAAACGTAAACAAACTGTGGGATGCAACAAATCAAGGGCACACCTTAAACCAGCAATTTGCTAATTCGCGATAACAACATAATTCAGGGTTTCAGGACCGATCAAACAAAGCGTAACTACTTAATTCATCTAATAACTCGCCGCGCCGTGGGCGCAGATCACGCCGAGGTGCGAAACGTTTGGGGGTCAAAGGTAATACCGAACAATTTATCCTGCGATGCTGTGATTATATGATAATTATATTATACACCGGATTATATATGTGTACTTACAGGAGAATAAAGATGCTTGAAGCAAGAATATATACCTTCATCATTGCAGTATATATATATATACACACTACATAAACCAATGAACTATTATAAACGACCTGTTTTAAGCGCGTGAAAAGGAAACGCCGATGTATTATAGGTATACAGATTTATTTTACGATTAGCCAATTTTAAATTAAACTAATACTTAAATCAAACCAACCCTTAACTCGTTGTAATTTAACATAAAATATGATTATACAGTCTCGCGAGAATTTTCTTATTTTTTAATCTATTTTCATTTTAAATCCAACAAATTTTTTTACCTAAATATTATAACGCATGTTGTAGAAAAAAAAAAAAAAAAAATCATCAATACAGTACATCATATAATACATTAGGGTGGTCGGAATTTAAGCGCCCAAAAAATTAATTTTTTTTTTTTTTTTTTGCGGATATGCCTAAACTATGTTATATGACACGAAAAAGATTTTGCCACCAAATACACGACATTTTTTTTTTTTTTTTTTTTTTTTTTTCCGCTTACGATTTTATGGCATTAGTGACACGATATGTGTATAACTTCCGAATAACTTCCAAAATAATATTAGAACGAATATATTTTTGATTAGTGTTTGATATGGTTTAGAAGAAAAAAAAAAAAAAAAAAAAAAAGGGATTATATACTTGGGTATACAGGTATAACGCTTTACACGTATATCTCTATATTACACCGGTACCTACATACTCGCTTGCTGCCACTAGCGCGCGTACAAGTCCAAGCGATGAAATATGGCTCTGTGAACCCGGACGTGTACCAGTGCCGGCTAACTACTGCCCAACGCAACGTAACCATTCGCAGTTAACGAACAAAAAATATTACTAATTATCTATACAGGTAGGTAGGTAGGTATATCTATAGTACCTACACCGCGGAGGACGTATGTACTGTACTACGTTATTAGGCACGCGATTGCGCGAAGAAAGAAATAAAGTTAAAAAAAAAAAAAAAAGAACAGATAAATAATACAAACAGAGTTATTAAATCGAACCTCTATAACACTATCATTCATATCGCGTCACTAATGCCATAAGGTCGTAAGCGCCAAAAAATTATTTTTTTTTTGCGGATATGCCCAATCGATGTTATATGGCACGAAAAAGATTTTGCCACCAAAAACACGAATTTTTTTTTTTTTTTTTTTTTTTTTTTTTTTTTTTTTTGCGCTTACGACCTTATGGCATTAGTGACGCGATATAAGTACCTAATAAACAGAGAAAAAGAAAATTTTACACACCCTGCGAACCGCCATCCTGCACACTGTGATGATGCTTTCATTTCAATCCACATTTTTATCCCTTCTTTTATCGGCATACAGTCTTTACAGTCTCTCTCTCTCTGTCTCTAGATTTTCAGCGCTTCAAGCGACTCCCCGAATACGATTAGATCGAGAGACTCTTTTTTTTCACAGTTTATTGTTCGAAAATCTGAGTTTGAGCCATGATATAATATACGATTATTATACGATATTTTTAAATCTATACACACTGTATACTACTTGCACACTTTGAATTAAAAAAAAATAAAAATAAAAAAATAAAATTTAATATCGCGATCTATATAGACGAGTAAAAGAAAACTTATTCCGAATGAGATTTACCAAGCGCCGAGATATTTGATAGCGGGGCGCAATGATTATATTATTATCCGCGTACGAATTATATTTCTCAAACTCTTAATTATACACTAAACTTCACTAATAGTCGTCTTAATCGAAGATCTTGAAGAGGTAATCCATAATCCGGAATTGCACTACACACTACACCACCTGGACCCCGACAAACTTTTCACATATATATGAGAATAAACTTTAACCGAAATCGAAAGGATAGACGTATAGGTATAATGAAACTTTTCCGAACGGTTATAAAGCTGACCGGGTATAGGTACCGATTTTTCTCACTTCTGTATGTTAGACGGAAATTTGCGGGAATAAATTTAAATGATAATCTTCTTAGCGAGGTAATCCAATGAATTGAGACTTGAATCTGAAAGAAAAGAAAAAATCTACTCGTAGGCCTCGGGGAGCTGAAAGAGAAAATTATCGGTGATTAGTAGTCAGTGAAATTGTAAATTATGGGCAGCGTAAAATGGGAGAGAAGAAAATCTTGTCGACGACGTAATCCAGAATCGTTAAATGGCACTATAACACATAAACAGACTTTAGACTTTAGAAAGAATAAGATCGCGTGTATAAGAAAACTTTTTCCGAATTCCGCGATCGGCTTATTATACCGAGTGCCGATTTGACGAAACTTTTATTAGACGAGATACTTGGCGAATAAATTTAATTGAAATCTTGTTGATGCCTTATTCCGACGAATTGCAATCTTTGGGCACCATAACCTGAAATAAAAAGAGAATCTTCCTGGCGATGTTATCCGTCAACGTAAATCCTTGACTTTTGAAGACATATATTCCGAATCGTTGAAATCTCACTACACAAGGCTGGATTATAAATGCCTCACAAAATTCACTTCTGTTTATAACACATAAACAAACTTTAGACTTTAGACTTTAGACTTTAGAAAGAATAAGATAAGATCGCGTGTTTAAGAAAACTTTTTCCGAATTCCGCGATCGGCATATTATACCGAGTGCCGATTTGACGAAACTTTTATTAGACGAGATACTATGCGAATAAATTTAATTGAAATCTTGTTGATGCTTTATTCCGAGACGAATTGCGATCCTTGGTCACCATAACCTGAAATAAAAAGAGAATCTTCCTGGCGATGTTATCCGTTAACGTAAATCCTCGACTTTTGAAGACATATATTCCGAATCGTAGAAAATCGAAATTTCACTACACAAGGCTGGATTATAAATGCCTCACAGAATTCACTTCTGTTTATAACACATAAACAAACTTTAGACTTTAGACTCTAGACTTTAGAAAGAATAAGATCGCGTGTATAAGAAAACTTTTTCCGAATTCCGCGATCGGCATATTATACCGAGTGCCGATTTGACGAAACTTTTATTAGACGAGATACTTCGTGAATAAATTTAATTGAAATTTTGTTGATGCTTTATTCCGAGACGAATTGCGATCCTTGGTCACCATAACCTGAAATAAAAAGAGAATCTTCCTGGCGATGTTATCCGTTAACGTAAATCCTTGACTTTTGAAGACATATATTCCGAATCGTTGAAATCTCACTACACAAGGCTGGATTATAAATGCCTCACAGAATTCACTTCACTTCACCATAATAAATAAAAAAAAAAAAAAAAAAAAAAAAAAGAGATCTGAAATTTTCTTGAAGCTAAAAATTATTAACCGAAATCTTCTTAGCGACGTAATCCAATTGGCACTAACCTGAAAAAGAATCACTTGACTTTCGCCGTAAGTATTTTATAGAACTTACGAATTCCTCTCACTGTTCGGAAGCTACTTTTTGTTTCTAGATTATTTCATTGTCGCGTAAGGAACTAACGATTCTGCAAACTCGATATTATCAACGCTAGCTAGACTAATCTCACGTAAATAATAATTTTACGACTACCTATTCGAAAATACTTACAATTCGGCCCGATACTTTTCATAAATTTGTATCTTTAAGAACTAAGAAGCTCCTGCGAAGTGCGAACGTCGCCTAAGGCCTAAGCTGTTCGATAAATAGTCCGTTAAACAAACGACATGCAACAAAGACGCCATTTTGTCAGCGAGTAATACCAACCCTAAAAATTATCACTAACAACAAATTTGGATTATTGAAAAATATGCTAATTTCACGGCGTCGATATTTTTCATCTGTTTTATTTTACGTTTCTTTCTACAGAATTAAAACCCGCCAACTTATATATCACGATTCGATAACTTGAAAAGAAAATTGAAATAAATGAAAACGTTTTATTACAATGTAGCGTCGTTTTTCCCTGACCGAGTGTTTAGGCTTGTTTTTCAGATATCTTCGATTAGATTTTGAGAATAAAATTAATATACACGGACGGGGAAAGTCTCTATAAATATAAAGGATCGGTTATTAACGGACACACTTATAAACAAACTGTAATATCTATTATTTAGTAATAGCGACAAAGATGGATGGGTAAAATGGGGGTCGAGTCTAACGGATCACTGAGCAGCCGGAAATCTGCATCACAAGATCACATCCGCTAAGATGAATATCGATAATATACAATTAACAACCCTTAAAATTCTAAACTGAAAATACGTAGTTAATCTTTATTTAATTTTAGAAATAGTTTCCGAATATCATATCCGCTAATTTTATTCTATTTATTGTCGATGATTAATAAATAATAATCGATGACTTCCTGTTCCCGCGCTCGACTCAGCTATTGCACCAATTAATAGAGACGAACTTTTTAGCGCACTCCGCGTCGGTAAGGAAGATAAAAAATAGTCCCTTGATAATATGATAGGATTATGATGATATGAAGAGCGCGAAAATTGAATAGACATAATTGAATGATACATCGATATGATGATTCCTAATCTTAGAATGGACCTGAAATTTTTTAGCGATCTTCTAATTGATAGAATACGACATTATTGTACATAGGTTATTCGCGGAAAATAGTAATAAGGGGAATCCTCCGGAGCTCGAAGAATACTTAATCCATGTATCAAAGTGTCCGTTTAAAAGAACCTCAGAGGTGCGGACTGCGAGGGCATGAGGGCGTATAGATCATGCCTCGAGTTGTGGAGGTGGAGGAAATAATACCTGTGGTAAAGCATTGTTCGAATGACTTATGGAAAGCTGTTTTAAACTTTACGAGAACGTACTACAACGCAAATATTATATAATATATATATGCATATACGAAAACTATAATATGACGTCTTTATAGCATCTCTATATACACAGAAAGAAAGGGTAACTTGATTCAAGAAAATTTTGCGGTCCAAAAATGGAGACCGAAATTTTCTCGGATCAAATCAAAAATTTTCTCGAACCAAGAAAATTGTGCCAATTTTCTTGGTTCGAGAAAATTTTTGATTTGATCCGAGAAAATTTCGGTCTCCATTTTTGGACCGCAAAATTTTCTTGAATCAAGTTACCCTTTTGATTTGATCCGAGAAAATTTCGGTCTCCATTTTTGGACCGCAAAATTTTCTTGAATCAAGTTACCCTTTCTTTCTGTGTAATATATATGTATGTACATACATATATACATTAGACCTGTCCTTAAGAAGGGTAAAATCGAATTTCGATCGGGCCACCCCTCAAAGTAGTTCGAAATAATTAAAAAAAAATGTCAAATTTTTTTCAATTTTTTTCGTCCATATTTACCCACCGCTTGAAAGCCTTACTTTTTCCCATAAGAATAACATTGATTTTTCGAGGTTTTTAATCAAAAATTCGTACTGGGTCTGAAAATAGTCGTAAAAAAATTTCGAAAGAAGCAAAATGGAGGTGAATCCGTCCACTTTGAACTGCCGCTTGGAAAATTTGGCTATCTCTATTTTTGACTCCGCTATCTCACTTTTAGTACGGCAAGAAATTTCAGCTAGTGAATAGCAAGCTTTTGGGATTGGTCTTGAAGATGAAAGAAATTCTTTTTTGAAAATAACAAATAGAAATTCAAAAATTTCGATCACCTATTATTTGGGAAACCGCTGAAAAAAGATTTCAAAAATGTCGAAATACCTCATTTGGAGAGCTTAATATCGGAAGAATTAAATCGGAGTAGTCGTAGAAAATAGAAAATTCTTTGTGCAAACTCATTAGTCATGTCAAAGAATGTAACTCGTTTTTTTTTTTTCTTCTATTTTTTCTTTTTCTTTTTCTTTTTCTTTTTCTTTTTCTTTTTCTTCAACTAAACATAACGTTATAGAGAATAATAATCTCCCTATAGATATTGTGACGATGTAGCGTCTGGGCGAAAAAATTTTACGAGAACAAAAGATATAATATTGTATATAAGCCTGGAGTATCGGGTATATATATATATATACATATATATATATATGTTATATGTATAGACGTGTGGCTACTGAAAACACGATATTCATCCGAGATTCTATTGAATATTTTTTGTAACCGATCTCTTTTGGTTCGTCTCGGTTGGACAATGGGGCATCAAGCGTTAATTCGGGTGTTTAGGATCGAGATTTGTGGTATCCAACTGGATTTTCTTTAGCTTTATACTATATACGGTGCAGACCTTTCCTGCGGTTGTATCGTGAGCACAGGTGCGGTAATTTCAATTTTAAACTGCTATGAATGATGATTCTACGAACTCAAATTATTACTTTCCATTATCACGAATCGCCGATGAAGAAAAAATCAAATAATAAACACATGAAATTTTTTTTTTTTTTTTTCTAGAAATTAAGTAAAGCAAACAATACCTAATATATAAAATAAGACCGCAACGCACGTTACAGACCTATACAATCTATACTTTAGAATTTGAAACGCACGTGGCATAGGTATAACGTGAACCGATTAGTTGCAGCGTAACATAGCAAACGAAGACAAGATTTTTATTTGATTCCTAAAAAATATATATATATATATATATATATTTTTTTTTTTTTTTTCGTATTCAATTAATTCATTAAATGACCATAAATTCTTGCTAATCAGTAATGATTACGCAAGTCAAATATCGAGTACTAAAAATAAACGGTCGAACGTTTGCATCGTCATTTTTTACGTCCCCTGTGTGGTGGACCATATGCCAACCTTTAACTTTTTATGCAAATATAGATAAGTATACATTGCCTAGTATCATGTTAATCACCTGTAAGTAGGAAATAGAATTCTTTTGCCTGGTGTTAAATTTAGCCATAAACTTCACGCGAGTTAAAAGCCACTTTTCGATGGTCAAACGGTCGAGTTTCAAGACCTTTTTTAAAATTCAAGTCTATTCTCGTCACGTTCATTATACGCGTTTGCTAGTTATCGTCGTTACAGAAAAATTTTCACCTCATTCAAAGTCGCAGGAATATTTTGGTAAGCATTTCAAATTATTCTAGAAAAATTCAGTCCATTTCACTTACTCACTAAATCGGCACGCATTTAACTCGCATAAATATATATATATTGCAAGGTGATTTATGAACAGCGAACACCTTGGACTAACCCGCAGGCTTCGGTCTATAGCTGCGGAGGATTCATCTCTGCAGAGTTTGAACTCATGCAACCTGCAGCTCGCGCTGCAAAGAACATTGCAAATCTTCCGTCACATGAATCATTTTCCCGAGCAGCTAGGTATACTAGCTACGTACTACAAAAGATGAAGAATTCTTTATCTCTACTTTTCACCGTTACGAGAATAGCTCAACTACTGTTACAAGTCAGGCCTATTTCAGTAACTCATATAATGATTCTTAGGATATGGTATGCATTTAGGAATAATTCATCCATATGTTTATAGTCTCCGTTCTAATAAATACCTACTTGTGCAATTATCTTCATTCCATCCAATTATTCATTTCGTTTTTAAACTTTTACCCGCATCGTCCCCCGCGGGATCAATAAAAGAATTATACAGCTTTCAACCATAAATTTTCACGCTTAATTTATACTAATTAATCAAATGAAATGTATTTCTCGTGAAAAGGTCGCAAGTATATTGCGTATCTCTTTAAACTGCAGAATCGGGGAGAACTTATAGTACGTCTATACATATACCTGCATAGCGTCGAAAGGCACAATTCATTCGACCCGAAGATTAAAGAGCCGTTTACTTGTATGTATGTACGTATGTACATACTATAGGCGTGTATGTAAAAATCTGATCATACTACTACAGCGATTTTGAAAGCTTTTTGTTTTGAATAGTATCACGTCGCGTCGTAATGTTGTAGGATTTTGGGGTAAGAAAATTGTAAAACTATATACATCGCGATACGAATAAGAATACAATGTAAGGTAATGGAAACGATATATATATATGTACAAAAGTATGATATGGGGCGGTTGAATCGGTTGATGATGATATGAGGTATATGTATGTATATGCGTAGGTATATATATATATATATATATATATATAGTGTATCATATTATGTATATATGGGTAGAATCAGAAATGGTTGTCGAGTCAAAGACGCGGCCCAATAAATCTCTCGACTTTTTAACCATCAGACTTGTCGTCCACGTATAAATATATCGTTTTCATAAATATTTATGCTACGACAACCAATTGGAACGAAGTCCTCTTCAAGTCCAATACCAAGTCCGAGACCAAGTCCAAGTCGAAGTTGAAGTCGAAGTCGAAGTCCTGGAGTATTTGCAGCAGAGGACCTCGATACCAGCCCGCAGACTCACCCTCCGCAACGGGTCCACGATAATAAAGATATCCATTACTCACTTACTACTCAGTGGAAATCATTTCTTTTACTCTTTTGCACGCCAATGACGACGCTCCGAAAGTTCCTGGATCGTTAGTCCGGATTTGTGACTTTCGATACCCGATTCTTGACTTCTTGGCGACTCAATTCCAAAGTCATTTCTCATCGTATATATATAGTACGTCTACGTCATGTTATAAAAGGATTTTAATTTATTAATTAATTGGCTTTCGATATTATGAGACTATAAAGATCAACTTCTTTCGTGTTGCTAAAAAGAAAAAGGACAAAAAAAAAAAAAGGAAATGAAAAAAAGAAAAAAAAAAACCGTTCCAGTTAGTTTTAATATTTTTGAAGGCAAATACGCGACGTCGTGAGTTGAATGAGGAACGAGTTTAGCGATATCATTGATGGGGCGATTACGATGCAGCCGGCCATCTTACGAAGAATGTTTTCTTCTGGTAAGTCGCCGACAGGCCCTTTATTGGATTTAGTCCCCTAATGATTTTGTCAGTGGAATAAGAACCTGCCAACATTCCGTTAGCCTTGTTCTCCTCTCGTGAAATCTTTGGTAGTTGAACAGCGAAAACAAAATAACCCGATATCGGTCGTAAATTATAAATGCTTCAAGTGCAATGAATCATTGTAACGTTAAACATTGATTTCCATCACCTACGACTGACCAAGGAATGCCGATTGACAATCACGAGTTATCCTCGCCTGTGTATATAATATTTACTCGATAAAACGGGCTTCGGATCAATATTAATATTCGTCGAATAGCATATCAGAATTCAAATATATTAAAAACTTTACGTTTCTAATCTAGTATAGTATATAGATTATAATATCATTCACATTTATAAGAGAGATTACATGTTCTTCAATCACATATACGGATTTTTTCTCTAATCAACACCAGCAGTAGGTATCGATAGTCCAACAAAAAAAAAAAAAAAAAAAAAAGGTGACGAAGCTAAAACTTATTTTCGTAAATAATGTGATTTAAAATAATGCGCAAGACAAAACATCGACTACTTTATAGTAGTATACAACGTTCACCGCACGCAGGCTACTGTTATATCAGTAGGTATCACTACACCTGCCTCGTGTATAGGTAATCAGTTAGTAGCTGTAGGTTTAACTGTATATAACTGTCTATGAAAACAGAAGAACTAACTGAGATAAAGATTGATTTATAACTACTTAATTTCCTCATTTTTTATTATGTGCTCATTTATATATTTCCGAGTGTTTCGTATATATAAGGTGAAATAATGATCTTCGTTAAGTTCGAACGGATCCAAATCTTGATATACCCATAATTTGCATTGAAGCTTAAATATAGACGAAGACATCGTGAAAATAAGACGATATATCTATAGCTAATCTATAGGTATTATTATCAATTGAAAATGATAAGTCAAGGAATGGTTTCAGTAGGAACAAGTTTTTATTACTGAACGTCCGGAGCATATATACCGAGAATCGTATCTTCGATCATGTATATGATACAGCGATACACCATTAATTGCAAATACGATACATAATGATTAATTTTTTTTTTTTTTTTTTCGTACTGAAGAGGAGCCGAAAACTTGTAGCCGGGAAGACCTCGCTCGTCTACACGTCAGTGGCCGTCAACTCTAAATGGAAATGTCTTAATTATCAGCGCACGTAGCCCCCTGCGTGGACAGCTCTTGAACAAAAACGGGTCCTCCGAGGAGAACTCTTAAGGTACTTCTCAATCCTCAATCCTCGTATAACTATGTATATTGTATATATGTGTAAATCCCTAAGAATACTAACACAAGTTTAGGAGCTTGCGAACCTGTGTTTCGCGCGGTGTCATACCTATAATCAAGCATTCGAAGAATTCGACTACCTCGCGTTCCATCGACTCCCTTAATCTAATTACATCAATATTATATTGCGTTAGGGTTAAAGATCGACATCATATGCCTATCGCGCAGTCCAACAATTACATTTCACAATATTATAAATCACCGCACAAAGTTTAAAGATGTAAAAAAAAAATAACCGCTCAACGCCTGTTGCTATGCAACCAAACTTACGCGTATGCGCGTACAGTAAACGTGCGATGCGCAAGGCTGATAAAACTACGTTATTCAGTGCATCATGTGAGTATATGTATTACATTACATAGTATAAAAAGAGGTCGGGTCCGGAGTCTCCGGAAAACATATCCGTGTTTTAGTTTATCGTTAACAAGTGTTCTAGCTGAGTAAACTATATTTTTTTATTTCTCATACAGATATGCAAGAGGTGTTTAAAATCTGAAACTATACATAAATGTTCATTATTTTTCGTAATATTATTGCGTGAGTTCGAAGAGCTAGCGCATGCGCGATTAATAGAATAAAAAGAAAGAAAAAAAAAAGTAAAAAAAAAAAAAAAGGAAGGTTGAAAGGGTTTTGTTATCTGCATCGAAATGGAATGGAGTCGGTGCCATCTTTGGCGATGACGCGTGACGTTGATGCAGCGAACATCGCACGCTGTATTAAGGCTGAGCTTTAATTTTATTATAAATAACTAATATAATCGGGTACTAAAGTTCATTGTTAATTTATCGAGGTCATAAATAAGGGAAATATGTGATCTGGAATAAGTGAAATGGATGAAATAAATTCGGACACGCCTTGTGCCTCGCAAATAATTATAAACAACCTAGCTAATGTTACGGCGCCATCTTGAAATCAGCTGTCACAAGTGAAGCAGACGATACGCAGGTGGGGGTTACTCGTTTCTTTTCGTGTGTTTTTTTTTTTTTTTCTCTATCTATCTTTCTCTCTCTTTCTCTTTCTCTTTCTCTTTCTCTTTCTCTTTCTCTTTCTTTCTCTCACTTTTGATTGACACTTAATACTTCTATCTTTGTTCTCTGTTATTATTGATTAGCATTTTATCACTATAGTATTAAATATTGAGCCTATTGTTATCAAAACGTCACCTTCTCATGGCTAACACAACTCCTTTCAAATCTGAGATTAATCACTTCATTAGTATAAGGTTTGTCCTTATATTATTTATTACGAAACTAAATAAATATACCTAATTCCGACAACAAAATTGGGAATTCATTCTACGTATTCAATGACTAAACTATTAGATTTTGAAACACTGGTTAGCGCTAATAAATGATTAATTCTTTGATTTTTGTCAATTTTCAGGAAGTGTTTCAACTAAATTGCGAGGCTAAAAGGAGATGGAAATAAATCAACCTGATGTTGAAATAGAGGATGAATTGCCGGGCCTTATTTCCGTATGCGTAAAACTCGAGAATAAAGAGTCAGAGTCAAGCGATAATACAGAGCTGATAGTAAACGACGCTAATAACTTTTGTGCTATTGAAATAAAAGAAGGAAACAATTTGCTGATCGAAGAATTAGAGACGAGTATAAATGGTAACAACGCCGAAGATCTGGGAGCTCTTGGTTTAACTTTCAACGGATTAGAAGGTGGAAACTGCGCCGCTCATAATAATTTGATAAATAACATAATATCAGAGCCTTCGATAACCTTGGGATCTTTACACCCGGATATAATAAACGAAGAAATAGAAAGGCGGATGAGCCAGGCGACTGAAATATTTATAGACAACGACGAAAAGATACAAAACTTACCGTACAACGTTACAGACTTTTTACAATTGGATGGATTGACGTTGAACGTTAAAAAAGAACTAAGACAGGAATGGTTATGCGTAAGCGAGGAAGAGGAAGAGGAAGACGAGGAAGAAACTAGCTGTAACAATTCTTTAGATTGCTGCGATATATCAAAGGAAGATAATCACAGGACAGAAATATCCTTAGATAATATAGATTTTGGAGTTAAGAGAAAAGGTAGAACGCGTTTACTTAGCTTGAAAGTAAACGGTTGCGATAAACTTAAGAGGAGGTTGAGGCGCAAGGTTAAACCTCGCCAAGATTACAGGGAAAGATTGAGAAGAAAGGCAGAGTGTATGAGAGAGAAAAGGAGAAAACTTTACGAGCAAGAAACGGAGGAGGAGAGATTGGACAGGCTGGCTAAAGAGGCTGCTAAAAGAAGAGAGATGAGAATGTATTACGAAACACCAGAACAGAGGAGAAAAAGACTGGACTCTGAAGCGGCTAGGAAACGGGAATATAGAATGTACAACGAGACGCCCGAAGAGAGAAGGAAGAGATTGGATAGAGAAGCGGAGCGGAGAAGGATAAAGAGACTTACTTTATACGCAAATGAAACTGCGGAGCAAAGGAGAGAAAGATTAAACAGAGAGTCTGCAAAGCGTCGAGAAGCTAGATTGAATCAGTATTCTAAGGAAACTGAAGACCAGAGGAGAGAGAGATTGAGAAAAGACGCGCTAAGAGCTAGGGAAATGAGGTTCACAAGGTCTGCAATTGAAACTGAAGAGGAACGCAGACAAAGGTTAGTAAAAGACGCTCTTAGAAAAAGGGAATTAAGAACGCATGGTGCCCATTCTGTCAGCAATTTTACTGAACTTCAAAACGTTCGCAGTTTTGAGGAGTTGAACAATGTGCAGATGAGGGACGATCCTGATAACCAATTGGGGAGCCATTATCTAAGCAACTGGATGATGTGGTTTCAAAATACTTTGACTCAGCCGGTTCACATCGGAGAGCAGACGATCGAACCTCAGACGCAAAACAACGGATGAACAACTTAGCTGGACGTTATATACATTTTTGTTTATTCAAATATTTTCTAACGAAATACGAGAACTAGTATACGTAACATGTGTATATAGAATACAGAGCTTAGCGTGTATCGAGTAAACTATAAACGTTTATTTTATCTCCAATTAGAACTAATGGCAATACGACGATGAGATCTGTATCATCAAATTCTTAACTAAATAATAAACGAACAAGCAAACAAACAGAAAGAATAACAATTATACTCTAGTTAATTGGATACGAGTATTACAATGGATTAACAAAAAAAAAAAAAAAAATGGCAAAACTAATGATTAAAGATAAAAGCGAGGAGTCGATATATCTATAAAGATTGCGATTTATCCTCCCGACCAAAATTATCAATATTATACTAGTGTAATTTGATTTACAGTTAGTAACGATCTTTGACAAAGTATTTTTTTTATCAAGTTTCTAGTTACTCGAAAGGTCCTAATTGTTTTTTTTTTTTTGTTTTTTTTTTTTTTTGCCACGATATGGTGAAACCAACGATTGGCTTTTAAACCAAACTGCAGTTTTTCAAAAAAATTTCAAATCTTATAAATCTGATGAATTTTTTTGGAATTAGAACTGAGTAGAGCGAGGAGTAAAAAAAAAAAAAAAAAGATACCGTACGTTTTTGTTCTTCGATGAATACTGTACTATTGAGAAATATATTATAGGAGACAGTTGTATAGTATGTATAATAATAATTCTGTTGCATTAACGAACTATCATTATTATGTTATATTATAATTATACTTATGCATTTAATGATATTTATGTAACAAGTATAAGTTTATCGCATCTAATGTTTACCCAGCTCTATACTGTACCGATTCACATATATATATATTTTATATATATATATGTATCTATGTACTACATCGCATATATTAGTTTGTAACAACGAATAATATTATCCAGTTAAAAAAAAAAAAAAAAAAAAAAAATATCAAAAGATCAGACAACTTAATTAATATTATTGATACGGTGGTAAAAAAGAAAATTTGAAAGTCGAAAATCATTTATAAATAAATCATATAAATCAAATGTTTATCATTTTTTATTCATATATAGTCATATATACATATATACAGGGTGATTCAGAATGCGGTACTTTCCTTACACTGGTGGATTCCTTGTAAAAATCTAAGACCAAAATTATTCATCCTAAAATGTCGAAAGCTAAGCCGTTTTCAGGTAGGAGTAGTTTAAAGTAAGCCAAAGTAAGCCAATACGAGGGCAGATACGAGAATGGCTCAGCCGCCGCTACGCCGTTATTGTTGATCAGACGTGGCTGGTGTGCTGTATGTAGCTAAGCTATACAGGCGATGCAATGGAAACAGAAGCGTGCGAATGTTACCGAACTATGAATGTAACGTCTGATCGTCGTTTCTTTGCAAGATCGCGGTGGCGGGCCAACAATAACGGCGTAGCGGCGGCTGAGCCATTCTCGTATCTGCCCTCGTATTGGCTTACTTTGGCTTACTTTAAACAACTCCTACCTGAAAACGGCTTAGCTTTCGACATTTTAGGATGAGTAATTTTGGTCCTAGATTTTGACAAGGAATCCACCGGTGTAAGGAAAGTACCGCATTCTGAATCACCCTGTATATATATGTATTACATATAGTATAATATATTCTTATGTGAGTTTTAATTATCTTTAATTAATACGCTAGAAATTAAAAAGCTAACGAGAAAAAGAAGAAGAAGAAGAAGAAGAAAAAAAAAAGAATAAAGCTTATGATTGTTCTATAATTATAAGTAACAATAACGAGGCGGCAAACCAGCCGTGAATAGAATTTTATTGTAGTCATTTTCTAAAATTAAATATAGTTTATTCGAACTGAAATCTAGCTGGTATAGATTTATAGTAGAGTTTTTTTTTTTTTTTTTTTTTTTTTTTTTGAATTTATATGATTGGGACGAAACCATTGGTTCAAAGCTTTGGGATCTAAGAGAAGTAACAAATCGGAGCAAACGACGTGGCTGTAATAAATGGTAGTGTGAAGATCACCTAATGCCGAGTCCACACCTCAATTATTTCGATATATTGTAAGAAATAGTAAATTTTATGTGTTTATCAATGCCCTAGAGTATAGTGATTGTTGAACAAATAAGATTCTCATCTAAATAGAGAATCGTGATGAGAATATTATCTAATTTTCAGCTATTTAGCGAAATTTTAAACCTAAAATAACCCTAGAAATCTAGAGAGTTTATTCATCGACTCTCGGGATTGGACCAGAAGCGGCACCGGCAACGCGTCAACGCGAAAAAATTCTCAATCCTCGGGGGGCCAGTAGCTTCTCAAATCTCCAGTCACAAATTGCCGGAGCATAAAGCACCTTGTTGCAGTTTCAAAGAGAGCTGCGCCCTACTAAATTTATCGTTTCTTATTTCTTAATAATAAAATAAATCCACTAATATCTGACTATTAAAGAATATATAAATAAATTTAGAAAAAAAAATAAAAATAAAAATAAAAATGGTACAGGTTCGATATACCCGCAATTTATTCTTGCGGGGTATGTGCATCATTTACTTATTCGCATTTCTCAGCTTCTACATACAAATACCCGGTAAGTACGACTTATTTTTATCCCAATAATAGTAACGGTTCAAACTATACCTAAATTAAAAATATATTTAATTTATAACATTTTTGACCTTTCGTATTTAACCCTAATTATTCAATAATTTCTTTATCACATAACAACTGCGATCGGCGGGTAGGTATACGCTACCTACCCACGATATTCTTTTTTCTTATACTCGATTAAATAGAAAATTATCCCAAAATACTAGAAGATATACATAAATAAAATACATAAATTTCACTAATTTTTTTCATCCTCTTCATATAGTTCAGCAAGATATAAGAATTATTTTTTTATTTTTTTTTTTTTATTCGTTCATTCTGACAATATTAAATCCTAATAAATTATACATATAAACAGATTTAATTTTGCGTTAGGATTGTATGGAGACAACGGAGTTTTACCAGCAAGAGCTCAACTGGATTCAAGAGGCGGTAATACTCTATCTCAACAAATAAAACAAAAGCCAACTCTACTTTGGTTCGCACCATACGTTAGTTTGAACACTGAATACATGCTCGATGTATTGGCCATACTTGGAATAGTTCTTTCATTTACTGGGTAAGATTGATAAATCATTTTATTTGATTAGTAGAAAATCGTGTTATAAAATTACCTCTGTGTCTATTTCTCTCTGTGTGTGTGTGTGTGTGTGTGTGTGTGTGTATTTATATACGGGTATAATATGAAAGGTGACGACTGATGTTAAAGGACTTTGTAGAAGTGATGATGTAACTGTATATCTTGTAGTTATACGATACACCAATAAGTATAGAATATCTAATATTGTTAAGAATAATTTCATTTCATTTCATTTATTTGTTGTTTATTATTTTACAGATTTATATCACAGAGGTTTTGCACAGCTCCAGTATTCGCTGGATTATGGTCTCTCTATTACTCTCTTTACCAAGTGGGACAAACTTTCATGTGGTTTCAGTGGTGAGAGTTGTTCAATGCACCAGAACATACGATAGTTGAAAATAAAAACAGAAAGAAAAGTTTACTACAATTTAATAGATATTAAGAGAATCTAACGAAGTTCATATTATTATGTTATCATTTTTATGATTTATATCAATTCGATTGAGTCTTTGTCAATCAATCAATCAATTAATCCAAAGAATAATATGAAAATATTTATACTGTATTGAAATTGAATCCCATTATTGCATAAGTTCGTTCGTAGAGACTTGAGCAATACAGGTATAATCGTAACTTGAGAACCCTATTGACACTCAAGACTTGTTCAAAGTATCAAATGAGGTTTTGCCAAGGATATTGCTCACCGATACAAAAAAACATTTTTCTATAATGTATATTTATAACAATCTATTTCTATACTTTTGTACATAGTGATTATTCCATAACGGGATAAATTTCACCTAGTTTTTAAATCCATTCATAATTATTCTTCTCAATCTTGTTATTATAAATTAAAATCAAAGAGATTCTGACCAGATAATTCAAACCCATTATTTACAGCTGCTATAAAGATCAAACAAAGTAAAAATAGTAGAATTTAAATTATCATTTGTCAATATCACATAACAATTTTCTTTTTTCGAAAACTCAAATTCATTTCAAAGTTCTTTTTCTCATTCCCAGGGATATTCTCCTATTAGAAGCTGGATTCCTATGCATTATTGTAGCACCATTCTGGTATCCCCGCCGAGGAAACACCACCACTCCGGCTACCGCGCTAACATTTTGGGCTGTGCGTTGGCTACTCTTCCGATTAATGTTCTCTAGTGGTGTGGTAAAGCTTACTTCTGGTTGTCCGACGTGGTGGGCTTTGGATTGTAAGTATATCGAGTAAATATCGTACAAAAAAGTTCCTTCGCATTAAATTAGGTAAACTCTTGGAAAGGTTTAGAATTATAAGCAATTTCAATATCAAAGAAGAGATATTCTTACCAAATCTTTCTACTTTTTCAGCTTTGAACGTGCATTTTGAATCCCAGTGTATTCCAACGCCTCTGGCTTGGTACGCGCATCATTTACCGACATGGTTTCTCCGGTTGGTTACTGCAGGTGCAAATGTTTGGGAGCTTGTAATTCCATTCCTGTTCTTCTTCCCGAATAGAAAAGTTCGGATAACTTCGTTTTACCTCCAAGTGAGTTTTTCTAGAAATTGTTTCACATTTAATTCTCTATTTAGAAAGGATGCATAAAATATGATGAAACTAATTCAACAAAACTAGTAAATATATTAAGAATTTTATTTTACATCCAGATCTTCCTTCAAGTACACATCATCGCTACAGGAAACTACAACTTCTTCAATCTACTGACGATCTGCTTGTGTCTATCCCTTCTGGACGATCAGTTCTTCTATAAAAAGAAAGCAAAGAGTCAATCCGACTTCATAGACTATTTCTCAACGGTAGTTTGCCTCTTTGTATATGCTGGTGTAATATATGGAAGTTACGTATATTACAACTTGAAAATAACAGAGGATTTAACTATTGATTCTAACATCGGTATGTTTACATATTCTCTTATACATCTATGAAAGTATGAATGAATGACCATGTGTTCATTGAATTCAGACTTCAGATCGCAAAGTTTAGTTTCAACAATCTACTGTTCTATGTTTCAGCATTCACAAAAGAACAGTTTGATTACGCTCTATCGCGTATGGTCCCGATCTCAATTTACATCGGACTAGCATCTCTTGGTTTTGCGGTAGCCGACGCTGTTACATATTCTATTTTATCTGTGCAAGGAACAGGAACCAAACTTCTCACTACAATCACTACGATTATTTACACCCTTGCCGTTGTCTTCATATTCGGTATTAGCGTGGTGAGTGAAAACTAATCACCTATAATTACAATTATTTAATTTCATACATGATCTAAACAAAGAGAAGATAATTTAATGATTTATTTATCCTAGGTACCCTACGCAACTCTTCATCCATCGCACAACTCAACGGTACCAGCTCAACTCAAACATATTCATTCTCGAGTAGACCATCTCCATTTGGTTAATAGTTACGGATTGTTTCGTCGAATGTCAGGAGTTGGGGGAAGGCCAGAAGTTATTATAGAAGGAAGTAACGGCATTGACGGACCCTGGAGAGAATATGAGTTCTTATACAAGCCAGGAAATGTGAACAATTCTCTGCCTTTTGTTGGTGAGATGAGAACGTTAATTACACAACTCTTAGTTGATTTTTTAACACCCGTTTTAATGCATTTTTAATAAGTAATTCTGATCTTTAAACACTTTATTCAAAGGAAGAAACAGCTTCTCCAACTTTTCCAAGAAAATTTGGCTTCGAGAAGTTCCGATATTTCTATTTCATACAAAAATTCATATTCCTATTTGATTCCAGCACCTCATCAACCTCGACTAGATTGGCAAATGTGGTTTGCTGCGTTAGGAACTTACCACCAAAACCCATGGCTAATGTCATTGGCCTATAGACTGTTATCCGGACAACCAGAAGTCTTGGCACTTATAAATCAGGCAGAAAATCCCTTCAAAGATGCCCCGCCAAAGTACATTAGGGCTAGCCTTTATCATTACCATTATACGCCGTGGAGTCAGAGGTAATATTATAAGAATAGATTACATCGCGTAACTTATTTTCAGATAAATGTAATTATACGAGTTCGTTATGATTATAATTCTGTATAATTATTATTCAGGCACAGTTCATCCTGGTGGATAAGGGAAAAGGTTGGCGAGTACTTTCCGATATTCAGCCGCGACCATCCACCGCTGATTGAATATTTAACAAAGATGAAGATAATCCAAGAGAAGCCAGTAGATCAGAGCGTTAATCCATCTCTAAAATTGATATTAAATGGCCTGAGGACTGTGACAGGGAAAGTAGAACCTAGTCTTTTATTGTGGAGCGTATTTACCGCAGGATGTGCAATAATAATGAGCGGTTACAACCGGGTGAACCATTAACCGACGTTAAAATCAATCTTACACCTGAAAAATTTGTTGATAAACAACATACTATAAACGAAGTTAGGGTATCATGTAAATTCCAGGTCTGAGTACATATTAGTAAGAACATCACATGAGTGTACGCAATATTGATTGTCATATTTCAGCTGTAAAGGCTTCCTTATTTCTTGACAACATGTACAAGAAAAATATAGAGTCTTGGGTATTTAATATACATTAAAGGATAGAATACTGATCATTTTTTTTTTGTTTTTTTTTTCTTTCTTTCTTTCAAAACGTTAAAAAATTATAGTAAGAGATTAGTGCAGTGAAAGTTTCGTTATTTTGAAAAATATTCAATAAAAAAAAAAGAAACTAGGTGAATTGTTTGTATCAATGGTGGCTCGAAAATGAGGACAACATTATTTCGGGAATTAGATAGTTATTTTCGTCCTTGCTCTCTGATCTAATATTCATAAAATTTTTAACTTATTTCTATTTACTTATTAGTTAAAAATATCAGCGATTCTCTGAAAAAAAATATATTTACTTTTTCAATTTTCTGGCCAAATTATATCAATCTACTGCCTTTTATTACTTGTAATACTAATAACTAGTGAGAGACAGACTACTAATAGTTTTGCCAGTGAGTCTGTATCCACTAAGTATACAGCATCCTCTAATTACTGCATAAAATTGAATATCGGTTCGAATGAACCACATCTCGGTTAATAAGTAATAAGCCTAAAAGAAGAGGATGATGATGATAAGTTTGAATATTAAGTTGTTAATCTATGAGATAACGTCGGCCTATAATAATCAGCGTCTTTATTTTATGATTTTAAAACAATTCATTATTACGACTAAGTACCGATCATGTAATCGAATTTTTTCTTTTTTTTTTTTTTTTTTGTTTATATAATTTAAGCTTTTTCGAGTTTTATTTTACATTGGCTTTTGAATATTTTAATTTTTCTTTCTTTCTCTCTCTCTCTCTTCGTTTTTCCAACGAACGTATAAGTATATATTATAAAGTGTTTGAAAATGATGATAAAAGTTTAATCAAATTTTCTCGATAATTGATTGTTAACATTTAAATTATCACCTAATATTAGTTCGTATTGTTATTATTATATTACCTACCACATACTGTGTAGTACTGCTATTATTCGCAAATATTTACCTATAAGAAATCTGTATTTCTATTCTATGAGATTATTTCAATTTATCATTAACATTACTACTAACAATTTGTTAATATACGTTAAAAATTACATACACGTTGTTGTATACATTATTGATGATTATATTATATATATGTATATGATTATGATTATATTATATATATATATATATATATGTATGTATGTATGTATGTATGTACTATATATGCATTTACAAACGTGTTTGTTATAAATAGGATTTTTGCTTTAAAAAAAAAGAAAAAAGAAAAAAAAAAAAAAAAAAAAAAAAAAAACATTTTAAAAAAAGAGAAAACAATCTGAAGTCTTCTGTAAGTACTAAATGTAAGTTCTACATAAACGGAAATAAAAATACCTATGAAGTACATTTTAATAGTGTTTATTATAAATCTGATATAATTTATCGCTTCTTTAAAATTTAATATTACTCAATTTATTGTCCTCAATAATAATAAATGATCATTTATTGTAGATTTCTGTAGAGACAAATACAAATAACAGAGATCTGTTTTACCGACCAGTTGAGAATCGACTCTGTAGTTAGGTGAAATTTCTCAGATGGCGTATCGGTGAATATCTATTGACATAAGCGCACAGACGATGATCGTGATTCGTGATCAAGTAAAAACTATACTAATAGCTGTGAAATAAATCCCGAAATAGTAAATAAATTGTTAAAGTGCCAATAACCATAAACGATGTTTGACATGTGATAAAATTTCAGAGGTGGGGTAATGATCACCGAACAAAAATCGTCTATAAATTGCGGTGATAAAAGAAAAAAAATCAAAAATTCTTAACAAAAAAAAAAAAAAAAAAAAAAAAAAAGTTACAACGATTCAATATAAGAAAACAGATTTTCTAGCTCGTCTAATAATTATATAAAACTTAAAAATTTAACACGTTAATAATAATTTAAACTCTGCACAATGGCTGGATTCGTCCTGAAGGTTAAAACAAAATCAGGTCAAAAGGTTGTAAACGGTTTGAATCAAAAAAACAAAATATCAGAACTGAAATCAAAACTCTCAGACATAACAGGCATACCACAAAACTCGTTACACATTCTATCAGGATTTCCTCCAAAACCGTTGGATCTTGGAAAAGAAAATTTGGCTTTAGACGAGGCTGGTATAGTCTCTGGAGATACGCTTATCATAGAAGAAAAACAACCTCGTCATAACACGCAAACAAACTTTAAACGAGACGACGATTCTCTACCTCGATCTCATATCGTAGATACAGAATCGTTGACCGACAGTCCCGGAGTTCTAATGAAGAAAATTGTGCCCTCCGATAACTCTTGCCTTTTCACTAGCGTCGGATACGTCCTAAACGGTGAGAAATACGCTTCCCAGTATATTTAATAAATTTGTAAGAAAATTTTGCACACATCGTTATTAAATTTTTCTTTTTTTTTTTTCAGGAAAAGTCGATACCACATGCGCCAATTTTATGAGAACTATTATAGCGGAGAGCGTCGCAGCAAACACTGAGGAATATTCTGAAGCGATATTGGGACGTCCTAATGCTGAATATTGCGAATGGATACAGAAAATAGACTCTTGGGGAGGCGCTATAGAGCTCGCTATTCTATCATGGTTTTATGGTCTGGAAATTGCTGTTGTAGACAGCATCAATGCCATTATTAACAGATTTGGAGAGGATCAACACTACGCTCAGAGAGTATTTTTAATGTTTGATGGCATACATTATGATCCACTTTACTTGGAACCGTTGGACGTAAGTCGGAGGGATATAATTAAGGGATTTCTTCTCTTTAGCAGATTTTTTTTTAAATAAAAAATATACCAGTTTTATTACAGATGTTCATCGCAAGACTGCAGAATTTAACATTTTGAGAAAAACTGACCAGAAATTTATCCAAATTTAATAACTAATTTGATATCCAGATGCAACCGGTCTTCGAAATTGAATTTAGATTAACAAATCCTGTCTTGAATCCATTGCATTTATTCGATTTTCTAATTCATTGGTTTTTTTGTTTTTTTTTACAACAGGGTGGAAGCATTCAAACAATTTTTCCTGCAAATGACGAGAGGCTGTTGATACAGGCTACGGAATTAGCCAGAGAAGCTAAATCCAGTCGCCAGTTCACAGATGTACAAAAATTTACACTGAAATGTATGGAGTGTAATATTATGCTGAATGGTCAGATCGCTGCACAACAACATGCCAAGGAGACTGGTCACATGAATTTTGGAGAGGTTGTTGCCTAGCACTAGACGCTGCTATTGCTAGTTATTTATAAAGATTGTTTTCAATACTGCCAAATCATATACTGTTAGGATAGCCCGGTTTTTGTTACACTCAAATGATCGTATGGAATTATAAAGCCGAAATATTTCGGTCATATATATCCAACTGGTTACGATTAGCAATTAATGTACAAATAATTAGAACTGAAACTCTTTTATTTGACTAAATAAGTGTAGGAAATTGATTCTGCAATATATCTCAATAGAATATATGAGAGCATTGAGAAAATTAGGAAATTTAAAATTAGAATAAAATTAAAAGTTAGAAATAACTTTGAACGTTTACTATCTATTGCTGCTGCTCAATGTGATCAGAATCATTGATAAACGTACTGTTTTTCTCAGTATTGACTGCTAAAAATATAGACTTTATTATGTCTCAGCGAAATAAATTGTCAGACAATTAATAAACTGATTGATGTGTAATTAACTATACTCTGGCATTAATAAGTTATTACATTATGTACTTTATTAATTAGAATTTGTTTGACGTTTGAAAGTATACCTAACAATATGTGAATACTGACTTTGTACAATTGATCTTAAGAGTTGATAAGAGTCGCGAGACACATGATTCGAGTTTAATGGAAACAAATACCTAATAATTCTTTAATATATTGTGGTTCGAGGATTATAAGAATGTCCAAAAGTGTGTACAGTGTAAATATTATTCTTAGATAAATAAGTGTGTTTCGTATAGTACGTCGTAAATTGTGTAAACGTTTATAAATTATTATTTTCCTGCTTTGAGCTGTTGGTAAAAATGATTTAAACTAAATTGTACTTATTGGTCCCGGTTGAGTTGAAAAAATTGTTTAATTAAATATCTCAATTCTAATTATACGAAAAGTATTAAATTCGTTTTCTACCGTATCTAAAAATTAGCTATTACGACCATAGTACATACGAGTCAAAATTACTATCTCTAATCCGGGGAACAAAGGACATACAATTTATCGGTATGAATAACAAATCTATACACGCATGTGATTATTTTGCATTATTTTTATTGTGTGAAATGCTCTTTATTTACCATGTATTTGCCTTGCAATTATTGCAAATGCCTTATATCAATATTTAAGCAAATTAATTAAATACTATAAAATGGACTTTTATTAAAATTTAAATTATTAATATAAATGGACGATACAAGTTGAAACCACCTACAAGAAATTTACCTGCACAAATCAATATGAAGAAGATGAAGATGAAGATGATGAAAAAAATAAAAATAAAAATAAGGAACAATATTTGAATGTATTTAATGTGAGATAGATTAATGATATTGAATATTGTATACATATTATTATCCATAGAATCATCAATAGCCAGGTATTATAATGGAACCTGTGTATTGTATCATTATCGTTATACGACCTTGTGCAATTTATTACATTAAATGTTAGATTGCCATTTGGAATATATTGTATAACCCAAATTTAATATACTATATAATAATTTGCGTAAAACATTGAGATTAAATACTGCAAAATAGTTATGCATATTAAGGCACATCCCTAGTCGCCCACCTCATTTGGTCGAAATGTTTCACATTTCGATTATTATCCGAGCCCAGGCGTAAAAAAACGCAAAAAAGGCCAACATAGCGCAAATTCTATTTCAGTTCCGAACACATACGTCCAAAATAATGTTCGTTTCGTGCGAAAATATAGTCTACAGATGGTATTTACATTGTTCGCCGAGAAAAATCGAATTCGAATAATTTTGTAACAATGTAAAAACCATCTGTAGACTTTTTTGGACGTATGTGTTCGGAATTGAAATAGAATTTGCGCTAAGTTGGCCTTTTTTGCGTTTTTTACGCCTGGGCTCGGATAATAATCGAAATGTGAAACATCTCGACCAAAAGGTAGTGGGCGACTAGGGATGTGCCTTAATATTATTATTTATCTATATGTGTATCATATTACTTCATGCTTGATATTTAATTTCAGATTTATATCGATTCTGTTATTCTCTATCATTCTATCATTATAATCATTCAAACAAATAGTAAGCATTTCGAAAACAGTCTTGTAAAGTTTGTATTTATTGAAATATTCAAATGGGTCGGGGCTGCTAGTATAGGTATATCAAGGATAGATAAATTATTTATTCGTTATATTGAACAACGGTAAGTGCTGCTCTATTATGGTGATAAAATAAACTACATAATATATAATATTATACACACATTCCAATGTGTGTGTGTGTGTGTGTACGAATATCATTCTTATCGACAATAATTGTTATTGCGTGGTAATAGTAGTGAGCTGGCGTTGGCGCTAGAGTGACGGCGATATACGAAACGTCTAGTACACCGTCGTTCAATCAGTTTGTTGAATTGTTGCCAGTCTGTAGTCTGCTCTTGTCTGCTGCTCTCTGACATTATATGGGTATCGTGTATGTGAGAGTTTGGTTAATCGCGTGTACCGTCGAGTATAAACAGAACGGTATTAAAACAACTAAGTTTTTTTCGTTATTAAAATAATGAATATTTAATATTAGAAAATATAATGACACGATGTGCGTCGAGTGATTTATATTAAATTGTGAAGTTTTCATTTTCTTTAAAGTTAAAAAAAAAAAAAAAAAAAAAAAAAAAATATCAAGAACTGCGATAATAATATATGATATGAAATAAATAAACAAAGAAACAAGACAACTAGACTTACAGCGTCTAGACAGTTCGCATGGGGTGCGTGAATACGAGGATAAATACATATTTAACTCTAGTGCAATGTCGTTGTTTTATACGATCTTATATTTATACGAAATAAATTTACTGACAAACAGGTGAAGATGGAAGATGACGCGGACCTGAGGGAACAGTTATTCCACAACACAGTACGAGAAAATATCGTAAGATAAATTTCTCACTACTTCCTTATTTTTTTTTTTTTTTTTTTTTTTACGGAATTTTCATTTTCCGATAAGTAATTAAAATAATAACAATAAAAGGGATATCATTCATTCCTCATTATTTCTTCATCCTGCGGGCGAATTCCTTGCAGAGAATCTCTCGAAAGGTCGTTGACCGTCTTTTTCTTGCATTATAATATCAAGTAGGTTTTTTTTTTTAACCTTTAACTCAACGGTGCAGAAAAATTAGTAAAAACATTTTTTTTTTTTTTTATCACGTTTTTTAAAAATCATCAAAAATAAAAAAAATTAAAAAATCTCTGAACTAACTGGTGTTTGAAATATTTGTTTATACGCTCCGTTTATTCTCACACAACTTGTTTACTTCAGTTCATATTTAAACCAGTTTTATTCTCCGTATAATATTAAATCGTGTGTATTACATATATAATTTTCACCGTATTAAACCTCGGTATAGTAATTACATACGGTTTTTGAATCTGATATCACGAATAAATCGAACTTAACTTACCTATTACTAAAATTATTATGATGAAATTTTTCTCGCATCAAAGTTCTCAAAAGGATTTTTAATTATTTACATTCGGGGACTTTAATTCTCTTATCATATTATATATACATGTACATAATATATATATATATATACAGGTTTTATGACGATGTGTAATTTCCACCGATCGAAGCCAACGACCTTGCTTTATACTCACTTGCTACCACTATATAGTTATATGTACATGCTTGCTTAATTATAATCGCAGCATTGAACTAATTGTCAATTTCTAATATGTACTTAACTGAAATTATATGGGTGAGACAAATCCTTTTTTTTTTTTTTACATTATTACAACTGCATCAATTTATTATTCATTTCAAATATTTAATAACATAATAATATACTATTGTATATAGCGTCACTAATCCTATAAGGTCGTAAGCGCCAAAAAATAATTTTTTTGCGGATATGACCAAACGATGTTATATGGCATGAAAAAAATTTTGCCACCAAAAAAAAACGAAATTTTTTTTTTTTTTTTGGCGCTTACGACCTTATGTCATTAGTGACGCGATATTATAATATACATACATGGGACCCTGCATATTTCATATATTCGAAACATAATGTGGACTTCAGTACAGACTGATGATCGTATTATTAGGATGAAGATTATTTTTATTTTTATTAATATTATTATTATTATTATTATTATTATTATTGTAATTGGGTGCACGCAGTATTGACTCTCTATAGTAACGGTACAAACCTACTCTTGGCTTCTTTCTTTGCGATACGAACGAGCGTGTTTTTTTCAGTGGTCAAGAAATTGTGCTAACACGGCTAACAGTTTTGTTGAGATAAATTAACGTTCTTTTTGGCTAACTGTGCTTTTTTATTTTTTTTTTTATTTTTTATATATATTATACCTACGTGCTTTGAATATACATACATATATGCGTATACATATATATATATATATGTATAATATGTATTTAGGTACGTACGTCATTTAAATAGGATGTCTCACTTGATTTATAAGTTTTTAACCAGGGGTCATCGCAGGGATTTGATTTGAATCTCTCTGTACTCGATTCATTGATATATAATATATATATATATACACTATACTATATAATACGTTCTTAAAGTTATTGAATATAATAGATAGCCTCTTCGTATATATGTAAATAGTTTGTGCGCAATATATATTATTCACTGATAAATAAATTCAAACTAGTATTGAAAATTATTTAATATAACATTTAAGTAACGGAGGAACACAACTTTTTCCTGTATCATTCTATATATTACGAAAGTTAGAATACATTTCTGAATGAATATTATAACGTATAATCAAAATATAGTATAGTTTCTTAAGTTCTTCCTTCATCGAGGAATATATAATTTTCCTATCATTTTTTTTTTTTATTTTTTTTTTATTTTTTATCGGTTCCAATACTAAAATTTCTCAAATCTCTTCACTATCATGGGTATAATATTGAGATACATATATATATATATTGTTAGACGTCTGTTAAGCGTGTCTGTGATTATTATTTATCAATTGGGTTGAAGTCTGAATTAATTTTCATTCACAAGTGTGTTATAATATTTAAAAAAAAAAAAAAAAAAACGTCTGCTGCAGCAGATATATATCAGCTGTGCCTCTTTAATCATAGTTAAATTCAACAAACCTCGACATATGCGTATGTATATGTATTTCACGGTTATCGCCGCTGTATGTACATATATATACCTACCTATCTACTTACGCGAGATGATGACGACGTTTGTACATAACTACGTGGATATATACAAACGCGATAGAAACTGGGTGTTCAAGTGATAACAGAAATTGCTTCGATCGTTGACAGACCGGAACCTTGATAACACGTGCTATTCATATTCATACATGTACTATAGAAAAAGTTTAATCGCATTATATTTCTTAAGGACACAACTGTCCCGAATTTCATGGTACATACATAATAACACCTTCGTCATAGAATTGGGAAATTAAGCCACACTGCGAGAAAATTTTCAAAAACAAAATATTATTTTGCTATTCACTCTTCGTTAATAAAAATTGATAAAAATCAAAACTATTATCCGAAGGAAAATATATATATTCCTCAAAATTTACCGTGGTATGATTCTTCAATTCCTTAAACTTACATTAGACGAGAGGTTTTATTAATGAATTAGGATTCTGTCTTAATATACATATATATGTTCGATCAAAGTTCTTCTGATTTGAATATTGCTTTGTGAACTTCGATATTTTCGTGAAATTTATTACGTCACTAAAATATATACGCGTTATGTTTATGACTTGGTGTGTAATTTGCAAAAAATTTGGCAATTCATGAAGAAATTTTAAATTTGTCTATAAAACGTATAATAACTTCTAGAATTTAGACAGAAGAATATAATAATTACGTAAATTTGTGCTATAGCAGTAGCTTAATACGACGATTTACTGATCTAGTATGTTACTAACGCATATACGAAAGACAAACATCGTATAATCATCCACGTCGAATCTATTTTCGTTGCAACGTAGTACATACAGTGACTCGTTCCTTCTTTTGTTGTCTCGAACTGGAATCTTGCTTGTCGTACCTCGTAGGTAGAACTTGGCTGCAGTCTCAAGTCTCAAGAGAGAGTAGAATAAAAAAAAAAAAAAAAACAGAATCACCTCGATCGCATGATGACCCGAGGAGTTAATGGTCCGTACCGAACGAACCAAAAGATATTTACTTAGCTAAAAATAAATTATACATACAGGTACAATTCTGCAACCTGTAGGTAGCAATGAAATAACGCGACAGACAAATCTGCACCGTATGTCTGGCATTACCTTACATACCTTCTGGCATGAGACTTACTAATCTCGCGTTACTCAATTATATCAGAGACTTAATCACCAGCGAGAAAACCCACAATGAATTTTTCAGTTTTTTTAAGAGATCAAAAATGTTTCAAAAACCGGAATTATCGGATTATCGTATTTTCTGATATCCCGTATCTTATTGTTTATGGCAGAGAACATCAACGAACGATTTCGTTACGGTCGCGAAGTACGTAATCAGTTGATTTGATATTCATTAGACCGGTTCAAAAAAATCGACTATTCTTTTTTTTTTTTTTTTTTTTCAATTTTCGCATTGAAATAGCATGGGAATTTTTTTTTTTTTTTTCTTCAGTATTTCGTAGCTCACAAACTAATTAACAAATCCAAATGACTCTTACATATTTTGATAGGGGATTGAACACTCTAAAAAATGTATTTATCATTGTGAAAAAAAAAAATCACAAAAAAAAAAAAAAAATAGTTGACTCAACTATAAATTGAACTTTGAGCTTGAATAACTTTGGAAGGAGTCAATTTATCAAAAAATGATAAGAGAAGCTTTTTGTAGAGTGTTCAATTTCCTATGAAAATATGTACGAGTCATTTGGATTTGTTCATTGGTTTGTGAGCTACAAAATTATAAAAAAAAAAAAAAAGTAAAAATTTCCTATGCTATTCAAATGGAAAATAGAAATTCGCGATGAGTGACCTCTAAATCTTATTAAGAGCTCCGCTTTTAACAGGCATATTTTTTCACCCCCCCGCCGAAAGTATTTCAATGCGAAAATTGACAAAAAAAAAAAGAATAGTGGATTTTTTTTAGCCGGTCTAATATTCATACATTTTTTTTTTCGTGTCAAAGAATCAAAAATAACGAAAAACGAAAAAAAAAAAAAAAAAAAAAAAAAAAGAAACTAAACGAAACAAGGAAACGAAATATGATTTTGACCGTGAATATTAATTCGTACTATTCAGTTATCGTTGCCAAGACTATTTGAGAGTAAAAAAAAAAAAATGTTTAAATATAAAAATTGGGAAGAGAGTAAGCTGACTGATGGTCCATAGAGAAGTTTAAAAATTCTATTTATAAATGAAAACCACGCTGCCGTGTCTATTTTGTCATGTAGTTAGGTATACTATGTAAACATTTCGTATATATGTAATTATCTTGAAACATTTAAACTTCCAGAAATAAATTTGTCTATCTTTAACAACGGTTATTCCTCACGCGTGTAATGTATAAGAGATAAGTCTCTGCCGAGAAGAACTATGGCGTTATGATATAATACATAGTCGAAAATATTCTATGTATCTGGCTTTCGACCAAAATTTCATAAATCTAATCGTTAGCATTCATTATTCATACTCAAAGCCATAACAGGAAACATAATGTATCTATACTAATATACGAAATAAAAATTCTCGTAAATTAAAAACGAACGTATATATATATATATATAATTCATTTGATTTCTAAATGATTTATATTTTTTTCATTCGATACAATTTTTACGCGTTTTCAATAAATGATTAGTAATGGTTATACTTAATACGAACAGTATAATAAGTTGTTGACGAAAGTTTTATTAGTACTACGTATCGGTACGACTTCGTGCGATTGTATATAGGTACTAATAGTATCATATACGAATGTAAAGCAAAGGGTTTTATTTCACATGTTAAAACTCATGTAAACTTAATCTTATTTGTCATAAATGAACTTAATTTCAAAGTACAAATCCAATTGTTTAAATACGTTTAATTTTATACCCTTGAAGTTATACAACGTTTATTCTCATACTTGTTTATAGTACATAGTATACACATATTATTATACTGTACGTGCGATGCAGGAAGAGAGAAACACAATCAAACATATTTATATATATATATAATATTGCAGGATTTGCTCACGCGAGCATATCTCCTAAACGATCGAAACGCATATATACGATACCCCGACGTTTTAAATCACGTCAACTCCTCCGATGAGATTAATCTACGTTTCCTTCGCAGAATATATTTATGCAACGTCACGAATGGTTGAATATTCTTCGATCTATTGAATACTTTAAAAGCTTTGTCCTACAAAGCATTCAGTAAAAAAAAAAAAAAAAAAAAAAAGAAAATACATTTCTTTGTTCGTTTTCGAAAATCTTAAAATTTTTCTGCATCCCTAATCATCGATCATCAATCTCTGTAAATTTCCATTTTATGGATAAACTAATTGACTCTGCAAAAAAAAAAAAAAAAAAAAAAAAAAAAACTAAAAAAAAAAAAAATTATCTTGCTATTTATTGATAATTTTTCTTAATTTTTTTCAAACTTGCAGATATTTCTCCTACTCTTTCTCTTGCTCTATATTTCGAGCTATGCGCTGATAGCAAGATTCAGACGTAGAGATAGAGAAGACTATGTATTAGTGGACGAAGATGAGGCAACAGTTTACAGAATTAGTCTCTGGCTATGTACAGTTGCACTTGCTGTTTCGGTCGGAGCTACGCTACTCTTACCCGTATCAATTGCTAGCAATGAAGTTCTCATACTTTATCCAAACAGCTACTACGTTAAGTGGCTCAACAGCTCTCTGATACAAGGTAGGATCACCAATTCACTATGTAATTCATTTTTATCAATAAATCAACATCATCATTTCAATTTTTAGATTTCAATTGATTGATTATAGATATATCAGTTATATGAATCAAAAGGATTAATCAAATAATTCATTTTTACTAACAAATTGTTATAATATCAATTTCAGGACTTTGGAACCATGTCTTTCTTTTCTCAAACTTATCTCTGTTCGTGTTCCTTCCCTTCGCCTACCTCTTCACAGAATCAGAAGGATTTGTGGGTCACAGAAAGGTGAATGACTTTTCTTTTTTTTTTTACAAATCTTAATCAATCATCTCTCAAACTTCGTAACACTATATTATATTTATTTAATAGGGGGTGATGGCAAGGGTATACGAAACAGTAACAGTATTGTGCCTACTAGGAGCTCTTGTTCTTGGAATGACTTATGTCTTGTCTGCTCTAATCGATCATCACAAGTCAAGTCTCCACACATTGCTCAGTAAGTAATAAAATTCATTTTTCTGTTGTTTTTTTTTTTTTTTTTTTTTATTATCAATTAAGTTGAATCACTAAACGATACTTTATCCTTCGATATACTTCTCACATTTTCATTTGTGAAATAATTAATATACTTTTTTACAGATTTATGGAGTTATTACTTGCCGTTTCTGTATTCCTGTGTGTCTTTTGTTGGAGTAGTTATGCTTTTACGTAAGTAGCATTAAAGAAGATTGCAATGTCCTCATTTCTATTAATAGAAATCAAAGAATCTCACTGTTCTAATCTACTTGATCAATATTTTTTTTTATCATTTTACAGTCTGTACTCCCGTAGGATTCGTCCAATTATTTGGAGTTGTTGGATCGTTTCTTGTTAAACCTCAGTTCCTCAAGAATTTGGACGAAGAATATTTTGCCTACAAGTTAGAAGAAGATTGTATTAAAAGAAGGTCAGAATCTGACTTTGAATTTTAGTTTAAAAAAAAAAATCAATCGCATAATACTTGTATGAAATTAATAAATCCCACTTAAAACCAGACTGCAACATGCAACGGCGACGGGTAAATCCTACGTCTCACCTGCACCAATGTCTCTACCAACTTGCGGAACGATTGTAGATGACGAAGAAGAGTTACCGAGTTCAAACCCGGGGCTTATGTGTCTTAAGAATGGAGCACTGCAGCGCGGACTTAGTCAAAGATTGGTCGATATTCAAAGGAGAAGAAAAATACTGGATGAACAAAGGCGGACTTGGTGGGTCCGCAGGACTTTGTTATATCCTATTGCGATGCTAGCGCTTTTGGTACTTTCTACTGCGACCGCTTTACTCGCAGTCCAAAATACCCTAGAGCTACTTATCGGGATCAAGGCCTTACCTCTGAGCACGAGGGTGAGTTAGAACCAGATAATCAAGTTCTGTGATATTGAGATCGAAGTTTAATCTGTATTTCTATTTAATCATGTAAACATCTAATAAGAATGATTTCCTGTCTCTTTTTGCAGCAATTTACTTTAGGAATTAGCTCTCTTTCCAAACTGGGTCCAATAGGGGCTGCAGTCGAGGTAGCGGTGATCTTATACTTGGCTGTTACAAGTGCCATCGGTCTCTATTCCCTACCCGGAGTCCGCAGAGTCAGACCCCACTTTCATTCCACCCCACTTACTCATCTTATCGCAAATTGTGCGTTGCTGCTTGTACTCAGCTCTGCCCTACCGCTATTGTCGAGAATACTTGGTGAGTTTGTTTATTTGTAGTTAATAGACTTTGAATATTATTTTCCAATCAATAAATATGACCTTTAGGTTTTCTGATAAATAATAAAAATAAGAATAACACTTTAGTTTATTCATATCCTTTATATCTTAGCTGAAAAAATGATAATGTTTATTATTGAAGAAGTATTTCATGCTCTATCTACATCGAAATACGTTTTCATAATATAGAGATACCTAATTGAATTGTCGTTTTATTCAGGAATGACAAACTTTGATTTACTTGGAGATTTTGGGCGGATTGAATGGCTGGGAAATTTCAAATTGGTCTTGTTTTATAACTTGATATTTGCGATTGCTGCAATCGCTTGCCTTGCCACCAAATTTACGGCCACTGTACGGAAGGAGATATACGCAAGGCAAGTGGAATTCAGTTTTTCCTTTACTTGAAAGAATCGACGACTTTGTCTATTATACACTAATTTAGAAATTAAAGTTTATGAGCTCATTTTTATAGAATTTCGTTTTCTTTTCATAGACTACGCAGTAGTTTGATTGGCATATTCAAACGCGATGGAAGAAAAGGAGTTCTGAGCATGTTTTCTACTAAGGAGGACTAGACTGATATTACTTATAAGAAAACGAGGTGTTAGTCATTTCAGCGAGTAGCGAAAATAGGGAGTAAATTTACTTTCCTCATTTGCGCAAGAGTAGCTTTATATTTTATTATATAGTTTCTTAATTATTCTATATTTTATTTCACTCGTCCGAATAGTAAGATAAACGAATTTTCATTTATTCATTAATCGAATTTTACATCATAAAATATCATCTTATTAAACATTAAATTATTTTCAAATGACGATAAAAAAATTTTGGCATTCATTTTCATAAGCTTGCGATTAACAGCTATAAATATTCTAATAAGTGTAGAGAAATAATGAAATACCTATATGAAAATCACTTTAAAATATAGGATGCCAAAAATAATTAATTAAATCTCTTGATGCGTATCTTTGTAAATCTAGTTTATCTAATGATTGAATTTATACTAGTAAATATTTCTGATTCAATTTTTGATGAAACCAATTCGCGTTTCTTATACTTAAAAACAATTCTAACGGTCACGTGAACAAGAAATGTTTAATACTAAAGCTCCTGGAATAAATTTAATTTGTAAATATACATATGTATACATATAGGTATAATTATATACTATATATATATATTTATATATAGATTTTCGAAGTTAAATCTTGTCAAGGAGAAAGTGTGGGTGTATGTGTGTGTTACACGATGGGTACGTTTTAGTTAATTTATATCCCAAAAATTATCATAAATACATAATTGATAAACTTGTTTAGTTATTTAATATAAGTATTTAGATGAAATGTGACCAAAAAAACAAACAATTCACTAACAAAGATTCTCGTTTCTGAGAGTATGAAAATATTCTGATGAATAGAAGAAGAAAAAAAAAAAAAAAAGAAAAAAGAAAAACTGAAAGAAATAAAATAAAATAAAATCACGAGTCAAATATTTTTGCACTAAGAGTAAACCAGTTCGATATTAACATCATAAACCAAATGAATAAGTGAAATAATACTTTTCAATTGAAAGAATGAACAGCTTTTTCATTAAACGCTGTTATTCAAAGATCTGATTTGGCAACGAAACTATCTTTATCAAATTTATTATACGACTATTTATTATAAGACTCACTATCCGTATGGTTCAGATTAAAAAAAAACCATACATTGAGATAACATATGTAATTGGGCCTCATCGTTGTCTATAACTAATAATAATCAATCGTATAACGATTATTTTAATAATATTAGTTGATATACCATAGATTTATAGCTATAATCGTTTTATCTCAATTGAAAAAAAAAAAAATGGTTCGTTGTCACAAGAATTATAACTAGTATTGTAATAACTTCGCATATGTTATATTATATTCATTGTCATTTATTCCAGGTATAATTTTCTAAATTCAATTAGGTACTTATATAAATACATTCACTATGATTCGAGTAGCTTTCTAATCGCAGCTCAGTTTTATTTTCTATGCATTCTCATTCTATAAATTTTAGCTTTTCGCATTAGATCAGATAGTATCTAAATAAATCAATCGCTAATACTAAACCGAGATCTTATGGCAATCAAAATTAATTTGATAATACTTTTTACATGCAGTTAAAGCTTCCTATTATTTACCTTTGCATTTTATTTTAAGAATATGAAATGCATTACGGCTTACCTATTCACATGTAGTATCTGTTTTCTTTAAATTTTATTTGTAATGCTTTGTTAACAGTATCTGTTGAAACATTGTCATGTATTAATTTCATATCAATGATTGATATAACGAGGTGTGAATCACCTGTTCTATCGTCGCCTCTATAAAAAGGAGTGACTTTGCATTCAGTCTGAACTCATACTTTGAAGTAATTGAATAGTAATAATCATAGAATTAACATAATGCATTATTAATGCATATTATAAACTGTAAGTTGTAATTTACAACAGCTCAAACTCCGAGGGTCTCTTTTTTTCGAGTTTAAAAAAATGTGTATATAAATAAATATGGATAACTCATAAAATCATATGATTATCTATTTAATTAGCAACGTTTTTATTACTACTTTATTACTTATGAAAGAGACCTTCTGAGACTGAGATAATATGCTCTTATATTCAAGCATTATACACTTCTTCTTTCTAGGTATTCATAAACATTTATGTGATACGTATCTCGTCAAGAGGACAATACTGGCACGTACCAATGCCAATTATACTCATCGATATAATGAATTGCAAGTTGAATTTAAAGGAAAATTTTATAGCGTCGACACTATTGTTTTTAAAATATACTTATGATATGATGTAATACCTATTTACTTATATTTTGTATATTTTCAAAGCCCTGGAATTGATTTCTAGTGTTATAGCTTCGCCTTGAGTCCAGGCTAATATCTGAAGCTAAATACAGACACATAACATAAACAGGACGCGACTAATATACATGTTAAAATAAAATAGTATCGGATTAGTATGAGTTAGGATAGGCTGTGAATAAAACTATGTACTGATGTAATTTCACATTTATATAATGTAATTATATTTGAATTTAGTTTTGACCGTAGTTGGTCTGTTCATAGATATAGGGTACCCTATATTATGCTATAAGTAAGTTATCCTGTAACATAGAATAACTTACTTATTTGAAATTCATTAAATAGAGTTAATTTGTTACAATTTCTATTTTTAAGCCTTAGCTATACCAGACATCCATCTATTACATATGCGCTGGGTTTCTACATTATATCCACCAATTATTTATTATATAGAATAATAATACATATATAACATATTATGAAGCAAGACGTATACAATAAATTGACTCTGGGCGAATGTAATTAGATTTCATACTCTTCGTGTACCCATTTAAAGTAAACATTAATGTATTTTCGAAAAAATGCAAGAAACTCTATCAGTTGGTATAAAATTTATCACATGTTAATTATATTTGCTTGAACTAGTGAATTTATCTATACGATTCGATTATAAAAATAGGCTTGTATTTGCAGCTTGTTTTTAAGCTACGTATATCTGTGTACACTGAATTTGTAATTAGGAATCAGAGCTTCAAACTGACTGCAATGATCCAAATTCTAATTCAGAAATAGTCAAGTATAAATGGACACCTAGTCAGCCGATAGGCAACCATAATACTGAAGTTAAAGTCTTTTGTGCAAAGCTATGTGTAGCTTAATGCGAGAGCAAATTAGGGCCATTATTACCAGTTTAGAAATTATAGAATAAACATTATTGCAGTTTAAAAACTAAGCCTTATTCTACCAAATGATTTAAAGCTTTAGAATTATAATGAAATATTTACAGAGTTGCTCTGGAATATAATTATTCCTTATTATACATGTTACAGAGCAATTTTAATAAATATACACTCGGAATTTCTAAAGAGTTTTCCTTTTTCAAAACTTAGGTTTGTAATTTTTGGATATTTTTAATCAACGATTAATTTTTCTAGTAATTTTCAAATATACTTTAATAATTCAGAGCCAATCCTATTCGTAATTAATACTTACATATAATTTATGAATAAACCATACCACTTACCATCAACTATAATAATCATAATCTATATTGTAATTTATTTAGCCCTCATGAAACACCCCTGGTAGAGGAAGAAATAATTTGAGAAAAAATTTCCCAATAGTACAGGTACTTAAGTTGTATTTAAAATATTATTCAACAATTAGGACAGAGATATACTACATAAATGTACAACTATTTTTTCTCAGAAACATGAATAATTTTAGGAAAAGTATTTCATTTTAGTAATTAGAGTTCTACTAGTTCTTAGAAATTAAATATTTCTATATCTCTATATTCCTCTATGCATATTATCAGAGTCCTCCAACTTGAAGCTTTTCAAAATTTTAATTGTTTCAAGTTCAGCGCTTCCTTTACGAATTATCGAATACTTTCCAGGTTCTGATAAATTAACAATGGTTGAACCAGCTCTTGCTAATTCATAATCCTCAATTTTTTCCTCTGAATAAAAAACAGCCCCTAACTGTGGCCATAAAGATGAAAATTCTTCCGGGTCTATGGTACTCGGTTTGTTACTTTCATTAGCGCTTGTTAATGCCAAAGGTTCTTTTAGCCTTTTAGCTATTTCCCTGATAAAATTTGCATCCGGAATTCTAATTCCCACATTTTGTACGTTAGGATTAAAAAGCGGATTAAGTTTTGGCGTACGCTTGAGTACCAGCGTCACCGGTCCAGGAAATAAAGATTCCAATAAACCATCTGGCAAGGAATCTACAATACCCCAAGATTGAACGTCCGAAATTTCACCAACACATATCGCCATTGGTTTTGAGGGATCTCTATGTTTAATTTCGTACAATTTCTTAATAGAATCATTGCTCTGTACTAGTCCTGCTAAGCCGTAAATTGTATCCGTTGGCAAAGCTATAACGCGTTTATCTTGAAGTAAACGAACTGCAAAAGCCACATTTTTCGACCCGTAAGACAAACGGAGAGTAAAACCAGGTTGTAAATGTTTCCATTGTGTCTCTACGGTCCTTAATGTTTGTTTCATTGGACCCATCACCATCTCATCTGTTTGCTGTAAAATAAATTTAGTAAAAATGACTTCATCTAGGGTTTTGGATGGGTAAAAATTTTCTGGTTTCTGCATTCAAAAGTAGAAACCTACAACTAATCTCTGAAGTTGTGGCTGCACTGTGGATTGCAACATCTGTAAAAAGTTGTCATTGGTTCATCAGCAGATCGGGTTTGTATCTGCATAAAGTAAGCCCGATGATGAGAACATTTTGGACAACGTTCATCGGTTGCATCGACGTTTTCCCATGCAGCACTGCCGCCTAATACGTCGTCTACTTCTTTAAGTTTTGGATAAGTGCGACTGGTTATTCTTTGGGATATATTGAAGATGTAGGGACATGTGTTACACGCAAATCGGTAATTGGATACTCCCGATTCTACGTGCAGTATATTTCCACAAGTTGGACAAAACAGCAGCATGTCCCATCTGAGAAATAAATAGAAATATTACATCAGCACATGGCGTGTATGTTAAAGACGAAATGTGGTCTGCTAGGTTTAGTTATGAAATGAAAAACCCATTTCCTGTTATCCTGAAAAATAAGTTTAACGAATTCATTACTAAAGCATGAGATATTGTGTTCTAAGGAAGGAGTTTGGCGATGAGAGATCGGAAGATCTGTGGGAATCGAGTTTTAATATGCGATAACAGGTTAGGAGTTAACCTAGCTGCAGGAGTTGATCGAATTATCGAATTGAAGTGACAGCGAGTTTATAAGAATAAAGTTTTGATATTATGTAAAATTATATCGTACATACCCAATTGAATTATGAACTTTACGTGAAACTATCGACGTTGCACGTACATATTATTTGCCAGTAATATTATTCACACGATTATTAGAAACGTGACAAACGACAGACCGGGTTGTGGTGTCAACCGGGGTTGGAAATGGTATTGCCATCTCGCGGTCAAATTGACGAACGACTTTTGCCGCAAAAAATAGGTACGCCTTATTATATGCAGTCTCAAGTTACAGGTCACAAAAATGACATGCGAGTTGCATACCGCGAGGCGGTATGTAGTCCGTCGTGTCGATCGCGAGATGACTATACCATTTAGCGCCCCGTTCGCGAATACAATTGTTCTTCACTGAAGGTATTTCACATATCTCCATTGTTGAACTGAATCCAATTGACACGAGCTCTACTATTAAACAAACTCGTGCCAATCAATAAGGATTCGCCATAAAGATCTCCGAGATTTCGAGATTTTCAATCAGAGTCAAAACATCTCCGTTCAAAAAGGATTATAGGTATTCCAATTGCACCCAACAAATGTGAATGGAACTGTATAGTATATTTTTGTGAAATTAGTTCTTCAGTATTATTTTATCAATACGCATGGCTAAACTTATATATTGTATCACTTAGCGATGCGATGCTATTGAAGGCGCTTAATTAATTGATGTTTATTTTTCAGGAACGACTGCGGCTTGTAAATAATTTTTATAATAAGTAATATTGTATCAATGCTACACAAATAAATTCCTATAGATATGCCAATCGTTAATTGTTTCGTTATTTTCCACTTCGCCCTTCCTATATAACTCTTTATTTCAGATAAGCGATAGGTGAAACACCGTATATGACCCACAGGAGGAACGAAGAATTAGAATTAGAATTAATTAATTTTCAGTTATTCAAGAATTCGGGGCTACCTTCTCAGGTAAGATGTTCCCTCATACCAGGAGGATTTTCGACTTAGAATTATTCTTACTTTTGGAAATGCTATATAAATAAACCTATATAGCAACGTGTATATGGAATACACGTATGCATTATACACTATTCCTTTTTTCCGCTCAAAATTTCAGCACACCTCCTCGGGTCTGATCTTCTCCTGATACCAGGAGTATTTTTCGACTTAAAATCATCCAATTTGTCAAAATAGCTGGTATACATAAACTATACAGCCATGCATACGTTGCTTCATGCACGTCCCTATATAGTTTATGTATATTAGCTATTTTGACAATTTTTAAATTTTAACTCGAAAAATACTCCTGGTATCAGGAGAACATCTGACCCGAGGAGGTGTTCTAAAATTTCTGATGGGAGAAAAGAGTAGTGTATCGATATAGGCATGCATACGTTGCTTCATGCACGTCCCTATATAGTTTATGTATATTAGCTATTTTGACAATTTTGAAAATTTTAACTCGAAAAATACTCCTGGTATCAGGAGAACATCTGACCCGAGGAGGTGTTCTAAAATTTCTGATGGGAGAAAAGAGTAGTGTATCGATATAGGCATGCATATGTTGCTTCATGCACGTCCCCATATAGTTTATGGATACTAGCTATTTTGACAATTTTGAAAATTTTAACTCGAAAAATACTCCTGGTATCAGGAGAACATCTGACCCGAGGAGGTGTTCTAAAATTTCTGATGGGAGAAAAGAGTAGTGTATCGATATAGGCATGCATATGTTGCTTCATGCACGTCCCCATATAGTTTATGGATACTAGCTATTTTGACAATTTTGAAAATTTTAACTCGAAAAATACTCCTGGTATCAGGAGAACATCTGACCCGAGGAGGTGTTCTAAAATTTCTGATGGGAGAAAAGAGTAGTGTATCGATATAGGCATGCATACGTTGCTTCATGCACGTCCCCATATAGTTTATGGATACTAGCTATTTTGACAATTTTGAAAATTTTAACTCGAAAAATACTCCTGGTATCAGGAGAACATCTGACCCGAGGAGGTGTTCTAAAATTTCTGATGGGAGAAAAGAGTAGTGTATCGATATAGGCATGCATACGTTGCTTCATGCACGTCCCTATATAGTTTATGTATATTAGCTATTTTGATAATTTTGAAAATTTTAACTCGAAAAATACTCCTGGTATCAGGAGAACATCTGACCCGAGGAGGTGTTCTAAAATTTCTGATGGGAGAAAAGAGTAGTGTATCGATATAGGCATGCATACGTTGCTTCATGCACGTCCCTATATAGTTTATGTATATTAGCTATTTTGACAATTTTGAAAATTTTAACTCGAAAAATACTCCTGGTATCAGGAGAACATCTGACCCGAGGAGGTGTTCTAAAATTTCTGATGGGAGAAAAGAGTAGTGTATCGATATAGGCATGCATACGTTGCTTCATGCACGTCCCTATATAGTTTATGTATATTAGCTATTTTGATAATTTTGAAAATTTTAACTCGAAAAATACTCCTGGTATCAGGAGAACATCTGACCCGAGGAGGTGTTCTAAAATTTCTGATGGGAGAAAAGAGTAGTGTATCGATATAGGCATGCATATGTTGCTTCATGCACGTCCCCATATAGTTTATGGATACTAGCTATTTTGACAATTTTGAAAATTTTAACTCGAAAAATACTCCTGGTATCAGGAGAACATCTGACCCGAGGAGGTGTTCTAAAATTTCTGATGGGAGAAAAGAGTAGTGTATCGATATAGGCATGCATACGTTGCTTCATGCACGTCCCTATATAGTTTATGTATATTAGCTATTTTGATAATTTTGAAAATTTTAACTCGAAAAATACTCCTGGTATCAGGAGAACATCTGACCCGAGGAGGTGTTCTAAAATTTCTGATGGGAGAAAAGAGTAGTGTATCGATATAGGCATGCATACGTTGCTTCATGCACGTCCCTATATAGTTTATGTATATTAGCTATTTTGATAATTTTGAAAATTTTAACTCGAAAAATACTCCTGGTATCAGGAGAACATCTGACCCGAGGAGGTGTTCTAAAATTTCTGATGGGAGAAAAGAGTAGTGTATCGATATAGGCATGCATATGTTGCTTCATGCACGTCCCCATATAGTTTATGGATACTAGCTATTTTGACAATTTTGAAAATTTTAACTCGAAAAATACTCCTGGTATCAGGAGAACATCTGACCCGAGGAGGTGTTCTAAAATTTCTGATGGGAGAAAAGAGTAGTGTATCGATATAGGCATGCATACGTTGCTTCATGCACGTCCCTATATAGTTTATGTATATTAGCTATTTTGATAATTTTGAAAATTTTAACTCGAAAAATACTCCTGGTATCAGGAGAACATCTGACCCGAGGAGGTGTTCTAAAATTTCTGATGGGAGAAAAGAGTAGTGTATCGATATAGGCATGCATACGTTGCTTCATGCACGTCCCTATATAGTTTATGTATATTAGCTATTTTGATAATTTTGAAAATTTTAACTCGAAAAATACTCCTGGTATCAGGAGAACATCTGACCCGAGGAGGTGTTCTAAAATTTCTGATGGGAGAAAAGAGTAGTGTATCGATATAGGCATGCATATGTTGCTTCATGCACGTCCCCATATAGTTTATGGATACTAGCTATTTTGACAATTTTGAAAATTTTAACTCGAAAAATACTCCTGGTATCAGGAGAACATCTGACCCGAGGAGGTGTTCTAAAATTTCTGATGGGAGAAAAGAGTAGTGTATCGATATAGGCATGCATACGTTGCTTCATGCACGTCCCTGTATAGTTTATGTATATTAGCTATTTTGACAATTTTGAAAATTTTAACTCGAAAAATACTCCTGGTATCAGGAGAACATCTGACCCGAGGAGGTGTTCTAAAATTTCTGATGGGAGAAAAGAGTAGTGTATCGATATAGGCATGCATACGTTGCTTCATGCACGTCCCTATATAGTTTATGTATATTAGCTATTTTGATAATTTTGAAAATTTTAACTCGAAAAATACTCCTGGTATCAGGAGAACATCTGACCCGAGGAGGTGTTCTAAAATTTCTGATGGGAGAAAAGAGTAGTGTATCGATATAGGCATGCATACGTTGCTTCATGCACGTCCCTATATAGTTTATGTATATTAGCTATTTTGACAATTTTGAAAATTTTAACTCGAAAAATACTCCTGGTATCAGGAGAACATCTGACCCGAGGAGGTGTTCTAAAATTTCTGATGGGAGAAAAGAGTAGTGTATCGATATAGGCATGCATACGTTGCTTCATGCACGTCCCTATATAGTTTATGTATATTAGCTATTTTGACAATTTTGAAAATTTTAACTCGAAAAATACTCCTGGTATCAGGAGAACATCTGACCCGAGGAGGTGTTCTAAAATTTCTGATGGGAGAAAAGAGTAGTGTATCGATATAGGCATGCATACGTTGCTTCATGCACGTCCCTATATAGTTTATGTATATTAGCTATTTTGATAATTTTGAAAATTTTAACTCGAAAAATACTCCTGGTATCAGGAGAACATCTGACCCGAGGAGGTGTTCTAAAATTTCTGATGGGAGAAAAGAGTAGTGTATCGATATAGGCATGCATATGTTGCTTCATGCACGTCCCCATATAGTTTATGGATACTAGCTATTTTGACAATTTTGAAAATTTTAACTCGAAAAATACTCCTGGTATCAGGAGAACATCTGACCCGAGGAGGTGTTCTAAAATTTCTGATGGGAGAAAAGAGTAGTGTATCGATATAGGCATGCATACGTTGCTTCATGCACGTCCCTATATAGTTTATGTATATTAGCTATTTTGATAATTTTGAAAATTTTAACTCGAAAAATACTCCTGGTATCAGGAGAACATCTGACCCGAGGAGGTGTTCTAAAATTTCTGATGGGAGAAAAGAGTAGTGTATCGATATAGGCATGCATACGTTGCTTCATGCACGTCCCTATATAGTTTATGTATATTAGCTATTTTGATAATTTTGAAAATTTTAACTCGAAAAATACTCCTGGTATCAGGAGAACATCTGACCCGAGGAGGTGTTCTAAAATTTCTGATGGGAGAAAAGAGTAGTGTATCGATATAGGCATGCATATGTTGCTTCATGCACGTCCCCATATAGTTTATGGATACTAGCTATTTTGACAATTTTGAAAATTTTAACTCGAAAAATACTCCTGGTATCAGGAGAACATCTGACCCGAGGAGGTGTTCTAAAATTTCTGATGGGAGAAAAGAGTAGTGTATCGATATAGGCATGCATACGTTGCTTCATGCACGTCCCTATATAGTTTATGTATATTAGCTATTTTGATAATTTTGAAAATTTTAACTCGACAAATACTCCTGGTATCAGGAGAACATCTGACCCGAGGAGGTGTTCTAAAATTTCTGATGGGAGAAAAGAGTAGTGTATCGATATAGGCATGCATATGTTGCTTCATGCACGTCCCCATATAGTTTATGGATACTAGCTATTTTGACAATTTTGAAAATTTTAACTCGAAAAATACTCCTGGTATCAGGAGAACATCTGACCCGAGGAGGTGTTCTAAAATTTCTGATGAGAGAAAAGAGTAGTGTATCGATATAGGCATGCATACGTTGCTTCATGCACGTCCCTATATAGTTTATGTATATTAGCTATTTTGATAATTTTGAAAATTTTAACTCGAAAAATACTCCTGGTATCAGGAGAACATCTGACCCGAGGAGGTGTTCTAAAATTTCTGATGGGAGAAAAGAGTAGTGTATCGATATAGGCATGCATACGTTGCTTCATGCACGTCCCTATATAGTTTATGTATATTAGCTATTTTGATAATTTTGAAAATTTTAACTCGAAAAATACTCCTGGTATCAGGAGAACATCTGACCCGAGGAGGTGTTCTAAAATTTCTGATGGGAGAAAAGAGTAGTGTATCGATATAGGCATGCATATGTTGCTTCATGCACGTCCCCATATAGTTTATGGATACTAGCTATTTTGACAATTTTGAAAATTTTAACTCGAAAAATACTCCTGGTATCAGGAGAACATCTGACCCGAGGAGGTGTTCTAAAATTTCTGATGGGAGAAAAGAGTAGTGTATCGATATAGGCATGCATACGTTGCTTCATGCACGTCCCTATATAGTTTATGTATATTAGCTATTTTGATAATTTTGAAAATTTTAACTCGAAAAATACTCCTGGTATCAGGAGAACATCTGACCCGAGGAGGTGTTCTAAAATTTCTGATGGGAGAAAAGAGTAGTGTATCGATATAGGCATGCATATGTTGCTTCATGCACGTCCCCATATAGTTTATGGATACTAGCTATTTTGACAATTTTGAAAATTTTAACTCGAAAAATACTCCTGGTATCAGGAGAACATCTGACCCGAGGAGGTGTTCTAAAATTTCTGATGGGAGAAAAGAGTAGTGTATCGATATAGGCATGCATACGTTGCTTCATGCACGTCCCTATATAGTTTATGTATATTAGCTATTTTGATAATTTTGAAAATTTTAACTCGAAAAATACTCCTGGTATCAGGAGAACATCTGACCCGAGGAGGTGTTCTAAAATTTCTGATGGGAGAAAAGAGTAGTGTATCGATATAGGCATGCATACGTTGCTTCATGCACGTCCCTGTATAGTTTATGTATATTAGCTATTTTGACAATTTTGAAAATTTTAACTCGAAAAATACTCCTGGTATCAGGAGAACATCTGACCCGAAGAGGTGTGCTGAAATCTTTGCAAAGGAGGGGAAAAATGGAAAATAACGTAGCAATTGATTATTGGTATATCTAGCAATTTATTGATGCAGAATCGATACAACATTGATCGTCAAAATTGTATACTCTTCATAATTGTTTCCTAAAAATAAATATGTCATACATTGCAATTGCGAGTCTCTTGGTTTGATTCCTGGCATACAAGTAATCCTAATCTAAACCACATTCTTATTACAATGATACACTAGCCAATGTAACTAATTTTACAAGGACTGTCGAGTTGTATACAGATGGTATGGAATCCTTACTATGGACGGAGATGTTTGGACTTTGAGAGAAGTGCATTCAACTGTAACAGAAAGACAGGTATTATAATATTACTATGATTCAATAAATTACTGTAAAAACTAGCTCCGCGCCGCACGGCGCAATACTTTTGCAGTATCGCGGGACCAATGCAGTGAGGCGCAGAATAATATGGTCTTTTCGACTTGAAATCTCAAAAGTATGTGTATTTCAAATTAATAGACGGTGAAAGGTGGTGAAGGGAAACGGTGAAAGACAGTGAAAAACGGTGAAAAACGGTGAGAGGCGGTGGAAGACGGTGAAGGAAAACGGTGGAATACGGTGAAAGACGGTGAAGGGTAACGGTGGAAGATGGTGGAAAACGGTGAGACGCGGCGAAAGGCGGTGAAGGGAAACGGTGGAAGACGGTGAAAGGCGGTGAAGGGAAACGGTGGAGGAAGACGGTGGGTCGGTGGAAGGCGGTGAGGGAAAACGGTGGTAGGCAGTGGATTTCTGATGGGGTAATACTTGAAGAAAGTGCGATATCATGAAACTATTGAAATTTTCCACCGCCTTCCACCATCTCCCACCGTGTTTCTTCACCGTCTTCCACAGTTTTTCACCGTTTTCCACTGTCTTCCACCGTTGTCCTTCACCGTGTTTCACCGTTTTACTCCACCGCCTTTCACCGTCCATTAATTCAAAATACACATACCTTTGAGATTTCAAGTCGAATGGACTACATTATTTTGCGCCTCACTGCATTAGTCCTGCGATACTGTAGAAGACCGCCGGTGGTGCGGAGTCGAGCTGAGCGGCGGCTGTACCGCACCGTTTCACACTGTGCCCGACGGCAATGGTGTGCGTTTGTCTTCATTATATGCAATTTAAAGTTAGAAATCACAGTAATGGTATGCAGGTTGCATACAACAAGGCGTACAGTTACTCTGATTGTCAGAAGTTATACCTACATTGAAAATTCAGCCAGCTACCCGCAGAGGTGGTCGCCAATTTTTAAATAACTGAAAATGCATCAATACTAATTTCCTACTTTAGCACGTATACGATAAGCAAAGGATTGCCAAAATGCGATAAGAGATTAAAAGAATTGAATTTTGCTTCTCTCTGAATCTAATTTCTCAAAATAGATTTTAAGTAAATCGAAACCTAGTAAAATCATCGGATTATCGTTTTATAACTCAAGTTTTTATTGTTAACAAAATTAATGTTTACTGGAAATTTACAAACTAAGCAAAATATAACATTCTACTCGTAGCTGTAATCAGATATAATTATTATACAGTTTTATAGTTAAGAATATATCTATGCTACAGATTTAAATACATAGGTATTAAATAATAGCGCAAAGCCTTTATAAAAAACCGTGTTTTCTTAAATTAAACGTTTTCAAAGTAGCAAATAGAATATAAATAAAGAAATTAGAGTAAGAACTTATTTGTACTAATTATCTGTATAATAAGAACAACACTTCAACAGTTTATAGATTACACAAACTTGTGATATTCATTAATAGTATATCTATTCTTAGTGTTATTCATCATTGACAAATTTATTAGTTTATTCAAATAATTTATTAATTTCATTCGATACAACGCAGATTTGTTAAGATAACATGTTCATTCCGAATCTCTTATATATGTTATAGAAAAAGATTGAAAAACAAACAGAAGGAAAAAAAAAAAAAAAGAAATAGCTAATGATAACAATAAAGAAAAGCAACAATTTACTATATTGTACGGAATAAACTTTTCCGGTTTTCTCACAGGTCTAAAGTCAGTTTGATATTATCTGCACAGGATGTTTTTTTTTTTTTTTTTCATCCGAAATGTAGTGAGTGATTCTTAATTGGTATTATATACATACAAAGCATTAAAATACAATTCTTTAATCTGTACTGAGTATTATAAGACAATTATGTTGAAATAACAAATTCAGTATACCAGATAATACAAACTTTCTAAGCGCCTTTCGTTTATTCGTTTTATTCCACCCGATTAGTGATGAATTAGGGGTAATAATTCAGCTTACAATTCACAGTACAGTATCAAGGACCGAAAACGCAACTTTGATTTGCAAAAAATATCAACACTACAAACTGATATAAATTGCTTACTTATATTTATCATCCGATCAGTCTGTCTTGTCAATGTGAAGAATAGTGTACCAGTAGTTTAATAGTTAGTTATAATCTACCTTTTATATAAGTAAGATTAAACTTTGCTACAATATAATAACTGTGCATTTTAATTATTTCTGCTTATTCTTCTGACTACACATTGATAAATTAATGTATCACTTTAATTTTGTCTTTAATAATTTTACTTGAAACGTACAAGAGTGAGACTCTAGAAGATAAGCTGTTCCTATGTATGAATAGAGTAGTACGATTAGTTTCCGAGTAATTATTATTTAAGTATTAAATCGCTGAGCTTACTTAGTTTTTTATCTTATCGGACATGAGGATAATGATGGCATAGATATCAAAGACGAAGGTCCAGAACTTAAGTTAAGCTTATCCAACTCTTCGTCTGCTTTGTTGTTTTTAAGATCTTGCTGCGTATATAGGAAATTGTTCCATTCGTCGATTCGGGGATGGGCAAAGTGCTGGAAAAAATAAGCGCAATAAAAATGAATACAATGGTATTTCAATTACCCTTATCTTTGAAATCAGATTCAAGTATTCGAAACGATCTACTAGATCCCATAATTGCTTGAATTTTAACAACAAAAGAAGTTAATTTTGACCATAATTTTATAGTTTCATGTATGCGTTTAACTTACTTCGGCTACATCATAAACCCAGATCTTCCCAGTATCATCGCCGACAGTAACGTGCAATCCGCTCGGTGTCCAAGATACTGTATTTAGTGCAGGGCATCCATCGACGACTACGCTTGCCGCTGGTACTTCAGTATCTTGATTTAAATTCCATAAATCTAAACGTCCTGATCCATCAACAGCTGCGAATAAAGCAGGATGAGTAGGAGACCATGCTACATCGTATACGTAATCCCCGTTATGTTCGAACGAATATAAAGGCTTGTTTTCTTTAAGACTCCATAATTTAATCGTCCAGTCAATGGACGACGTTAGGAAAAGATGGGAGAAGTCAATACCGCCTTGTACGGCATGGGCACTGACACCGGTAACAGGCCCTAGATGTCCTTCGTAAGTTTCTGTTACACCAGCCTTAGTCCCGTGACGGCATGCTGCAATGAAAAATAATTAAACGAATTAGTATATTAGTTTCTAGTAATGCGTGCGATAAATTTTTGATTCAAATTATTCAAGCCAATGTAGTCTCTTAATTCAAGTTCTCTTCATTCACCTGAATAAACTGTACCATCTTCGCTACCAACTACAAAATTGTTAACATCTCCGCTTGGGAAAGCAAGCGAAGTAACAGCGATTGGTCTTGACTGTCGCGCCTGAAGATCAAGCGTTTCTTGAGGATGTGAAAGCATGTCTAAATTCCAGGAGCACAATCTGCCGTCTGTTGAAATGCTTATCAAATTATGAGCATTTTGAGTTCCTACTACGTTCAAACAATATACAGGATGCTGAAAAACGTGAAAATTCTTTATTAGCTTTTACATAATCGAGGAATAGAATTTTTGTATTGTTCTATTACGTTCATTGTCAGAATTAGTGCATTTTGTTAAAGAGTAAAGGAACGTACAGTGTGCGCCGATGCTGACAGCGGAGTGCGTTGAATAGGAGTTCTTTTCTGAACTCTGTTATCCCAGAGAACAATTTGCCCTGAGTAAGTTCCACCCAGAATTAAATTTGGATGAAATCTTGCAAAGGTTGTGGCCATCACAGACGACTGACAATGAAAAATGTATTCTGGTGTTGTCTTTTTGAATTTTGTATTCCATATTAGACAAACTCCATCTGGATCGTTTGGCGTATCGTCATTGTTTTTGTACGATGCTGCTAGAAGTTCAGGGAACTGTGGTGACCAGTCCAATGAAGTAATGCACCGGTTGCGGGACCAACGATCGCAGAAAAATGAACGATTCAATGACAAACGCTGGTGGCTCTTTTCATCGCTGTAAAATAGTAACTTTTCTTTAATACAGGAATCAGTTTTTCAGAAAATAACAGGGCCTAACAGCTTTTTGGGTATGAAAATGCTACCGACAAATGAATGAGCGTGAAGAATTATTTTCTGGCAAAGTATTGAGTTTGTTATTGTAAAAGCAGATTGTATTTAATCGGCAATGCACATCATTGATAATTCGATCTTACTTTCAAATATAAACAACTTATACTTACATCCCATCTTCTCCGTCTATTATTCCAGTGTAATCTGTATAAATATCTACAGATTCGCCAAGAGCTCTTTCCACCACTCTGCTTGAACGATCCAAGAATCGTTGAAATTCTTCTGATAGAATGGTCATCAGCTTTTCCTCCTCGCTAAGTTCTCTCACTGTAAAAAATAGCCATATTTGTTAGAAACTAATTCAAAAGATTAACTAAAGACTCGCTATACAGTTTTATAGTAGTAAATACTTGTACAACACAATCTGGGCTCTAGATATTTTAAATCTAGAATCGCTGGTATATAATTTGAACTAATGTAGATAGAAGGAACAGCATACCTTCTTTGGGTTTTTCTTTTTCTTTCTCCTGTTCGACCTGTGTTACGGCTGGCTGAACTTCTTTAACTTGTGGTAATCCGTGGGGCAAAATTCCTGGCGGAAGTTTACTCTGGAATCCATCCATGTGAGGTAGGCTGCTTTCTTCATCCTCGGCTTGGCCATCATCAAATGTCAAAACTGTGGTGAATAAGCTGGCCCCGTAACGAGTACCCCAGACCCATAACGACCCTAACTAGCTAGCTAGTCTAACTACTTCATTGCTAAATTCAATAGATATTCTATGCAGAAGTTTAGCTCGTAAAAATTTTACACATGAATTTTCCTTAACGATTCTTTTAATGCAAGGCATAATCATGCGAGGCATAAAAAATTTAGCTAAATAGCTACGATTGCTAGCAATTGAAATAGCATACTCTGTGGTTTGATAAATTGGGCCCCAAATATTTAACGAAGATGCAAAAAAAAAGCAGACATTCCACAAAATATGTTCACCGAATGGACTGCAAGAGATTAGCAATTTACTTAATCTGCCTTATGCTTCGATCTTACTTTCAATTTTGGAATGATTGGATTAATTGTAATTCAAATTAAGCATGATACTATATTGCAAAGCATTAAAAAGACATCTTTTTATCACGTCAAATAACGTTTGGTGGTCCTGCTGATGTTGCAATTACTAATAGCAATCAAATTTATATCAATCAATAATGGATCTGTACATGCTGAAATATTAAGCCAGATGTATGTACATAAAAATAAACGTTATAACAGTGCATTATGAGATCCATGCATTAAATTAGTTACCTATGTTACCAAAACTCATGATTTATAACTCATGCGCAATAGATATATCTATTTCTGAGGCAATCAAGATACTCGATTTGCTTAACTTGTGTCTCTCCACCCTTTGTTGAGGTGCTAATCCGGGGATGATTTAATTAGCTTGTAAAAAGCCCGATAACATTTGTCTGACAATTAGATGGAATCATATTTTATTCTAGTAAATAGAGTAGATAGATTATACTACCAATCAAATAACACCGAGTTAATCATATACCTCTCACTTCTCTGTTTCGTTACAATTCCTAAATAAATATGTTTGCATTTGAATAATATATTAAGATGTTAGAAACTTTTCATCTCAAACACAAGGTGACACTGAATTAATGAGCCATTGTAATCGATAATAATGACTACAAGATCATTGCGGGTAGAATAAATTGCTAAAGGACAGATACATTGAACGGATCACATCATAGCTATCAGAGGTGGTATTAGCCATTTGTAAACAACAGTATAGCTGATATTAAAATTCCTTGGATCAATAAAAGTGTACAATTTTTAGAATCAAAGCTTCACCTGCTACTCGCAGATTAAATTTAAGTTTAAAACCGATATCACATAAATTTTTGTATTGTATAAAGGTCAAGAAAGTTTAGTATGCATTGATTAATATCCCAAGGGATCAATTATTATCAGCAATAACGATAGTTGGATATGTGGGAATAGTTTCACTGTTTCAGAGACAAAAACCATACCACCTTTTCAAGTTTGCTTTGATCCATAGGAAAGATACATAGGATAAGAGTGAGACGAGTGGAGACAAGTTAACGCAGCTTCCAAGTCTCATGCATGATACCGATAAATATTAAACACAGAATTCTGATATTAATTTAAAGAAATAGCTAATTGTAAGCAAGTCTATAGATACAAATTAATAATACAATAATTGTAATTGACTTTTGGAAAGAATTGATTATAAATTTTATATACTAATAAGAGTAAAAGCTCGTAAGTATGTATGTTACCTACTACGCACTTACACTAATAATATTCAGGGCAAAATCTAATCGAGTATGTTAATTAACTAATCATTAAACATGTTCATAGAGTTGTGCCGTTTTAAAGAAAATAATGAACGAGTTAAGTTATCTATCGTTATTTGAAAATGATATTTCAAGCCTACTTTGAATATTTAACATTCCATGAAAAGTGGCCTGGCTTTATGTTAGTACATATTATGATCTATTCACTCTAAAGTTTATTTAAGTAGAAAAAAGAATTGGCATTATTACAGGCGAAATTGTTAAATGAATATTGCTAATATTTTTAAAACTCATCAAGCAATTTGGATAGACCTAAAAGGAGACTCCCTCATTTGAGTACAAAGCATAGTGAAATTAAAAATCACAAAATAGTATTTGCTAGAGCATAAACTTTTGTGAGCGTGAAACAAAGGTAGTGAATAATTTTTGTTTTTAAGTTTTTTGTGACACAATTAGGTAGAGTAAGTCAACTTCGGAGAAGATTACCTACCTGTAAACTCGTCCTCCCACTCTAAACCAGGATTTAGATTGTACTCGTCTTGAAGGAGGGAAAAGAAAACTTCAATCAATTTTGTATCTTAATTTGTTTGCATTTCAAACCTGCTATATGGACAATCGTCGATACATTATCAATGTTATATTACCAAAGTTTTATAACTAGTGTATTCGAATTTTCTTTAGAAATGAAGAAATAATAATATAAATGATTATAAAATGAGAAATGACTGACTTTATTTTCATTCCGCAATGTTATATTATTATTATAATAATTTAATATATGACTGTATTCGAATTATAGCTGATTGACTAAAAAACTTTGAACGTGATATTTTACAATTATTTTAAAACTTGAAATATGTTCTGTTTCGAATTTTGAAATAAATAGAAGCCAAAATTTTAATAATTATTAATAGTGGTTCAATGAAACGTGAAAATGCATCGAAAATTGACCCAACGGTTTGAAATGTATCAAGTTGACGAGTCAGTGTTATATTGCTAGCTACATGCAAAAGGCTTTCCCTATTTGAGCTTCTATAGTTGTTAACATATCAAAAAATCACATCTCATGGTTGATTAACAAAAGGCAAATACTCTTCAAGATTTATTATAATTATAATTTTTTTTTTTTTTTAATCTTTTTTAAAAATGACTATTACTATCTGACCATGATTTGTGACTTTCAACTAATCATGCACTTTCAACCTTACAGCATATTAATCTTCAATCAAATTGCACGGTATATACAGAGTGAATATTCTCCGGGGTCTGATCTGGGAGGAGCTTTGCATGCCTTCATCTATTCATACTCGTTCGCTTCAGAACAATAGTGTGTGATTTTCAAGCAGATACCCTTATCTGCGATACGAGTATGAATAGAAGAAGGCAGAGCTTCGGCACGTCAAAGCTCCTCCCAGATCAGACTCCGGAGAGAACACTCATTCTGTATATTTATAAGTTTCTCTTTTTTTTTCCCCTTTAATTCTGAAAAATTATTTCCATAATTTATAAAGCAATAAAAAAATTCTATAAAAATATTCAATTGAATCATAAAGATGAAAGATGATTCCCTACTGTATTGTGATTTTATTGTATCATGTAAATGAAAAATGTTTATTTACATACATGTTGTATGTCGAGAAAGAATGAGAAGAAAAAAAAAAAAAAAAACTTATAAAATATTGCAGATTTAGTTCTACGCCATAATCGTATTTTATATGAGCACGTTTCTTTTTCTACAAATAAGTCTTGTTATAATCCTTTACTAACAGCTACCGAAAAGATTCTAAGGAGTATTCATAGCAACAAAAAAAGGATGCAAGCAAGATAAGGATTTTTTATTTGGGAGGTAAGTAGCATAAGCATACTGACATCTCCGACTATTTATTTAAAATTTCAATCTTTTAAAATAGAGATTATTTTCAAAAATCAACTCAAAAACAAACATAATCAATTCGATTAATATATTGGAGTTAATCTCTTCGTGTGAAGAATCTCAAAATATGAAAACGAAATACCAGACGGGGTGAATAAATTGAACCATAGTTGATTTCTGGAGACGCCAACTAATTTTCATTAACTTTTGATCAAGCAATTACGTGTAAGTTATTGTAAATTCTACAGGTTGTATTCACAAATTTTGTTGCTAAGACCGTCCTTTCATAAAGATTACCATAAGTATAACTTCCCGATCAGAATTTTGGATACTAAACGATTTCTAAACGATTAAGGTTTGCATCCGTCCCCTTTTAGCCAAAGCGAAAGTAGTTTTACACCATAATACATGTGGTTTACTCGACGGAGCTAGATCGCATGAATTCCAATCAATTTGTATTTCTCCTGATTTCATATCTTCTCTATCGCTGTAATATCACATATAAAATGGTGTAAAATAAACCGGTACCCTAAGCTGCCCGATAATAATCGCATCCACAGATAAAAGTGTTTGTTAGTATTGAAACAGCCAATGGTGAATTCACTTTGAGAACTCTGGAAGGTGCGTTAAGTTGTGACAAGATCTGGCAGTGGACATATCTTCAAATAAAGAACTGGGAGTCAATAAACAAGTGTAATTTTGTCTAATCCAAGGAGTCCACCAGGTTTCTAATTCAATAGAATATACTGTGACTTGATTTTTCAACTCCGTGTGATCTCTCATTGTTTTTAGTCTAAATAATAGATCTTTAAAAAGGGAAGGTAGATTCATTTGACGCGTTACCTTCTAATGATATATCTAGATAGCTTTGAAAGTCGGGATGTCAGATAGATCAGATAAGAAATAAGAATTCAACCGAAAGATCAGATTGGAGGTACTCGTTGATGAATGTGATAACAATAGAAGATAACTACTGTAATATAACGGAAAAAGATTTCGTGTAAGCCGTCGAAATTAGGCAATACGACACATTGTTATTTTCAATCAGGCAGTAAAATTTCATGAGGAAGAAAGGTCAAACAAGGCTGATAGTATAAAAGCAACTCATCAAGACAGTGGATGTAAGTAATGTTTTTTGGGTGGAGAGTCATTTCGAATAGATAAATAACTGTTGATTGCTACCTATAATAAATAACGCATCCTATGTCTTAACTCTGTATAATTATATACTCTTCAATTATTTTCTTATTTTCAATAAACCATTAGACTATATATTGTATGCTGAATATCAACCCATTCAGTAACACGATATGGATGAATAGCTGGTATCCAGTAACAGGTACTTTTGGCAAATGATAAAACAGTTTCCTAAGATTTATTCATCGTCGAATGAATGAACGGCGACAAATACTTGGAGGATATTAAACTGAGAGGGATAATTATATCGAGGAAAATGTTCATCCAAATAAATAGTGCGTAAACTAAGCTAATCTGAGCCTCGAACTGGATGGAAACCAAGAGAAATCATAACTTACCGTAATAGCCGAATGCATGAGCTGAGGACGGGAGGGAAAAAAATTTCACTTAATTACAATCGGACATTGACACGCTACATTGAGAGCACCTCCCTACACTCAGAGCAATCGTCAAATTTGTTACCTTTCTGTCTGCCTCGGTAGCAAAAGAGATTCGATTACAAACGAGAGGATTAAATCGAAGAGCAAATGCTTGGGATAAAATTATCTCACAGTTTCAGCTTTTAGGTACAATAATCAGAATAATTTCAACTGAAAAATTTCACTGTTGAAAAAAAAAAATTGTTTTCAATATTTTGATAACAAAATTGGTTGAAGTGATTTGAGTGTTACGAGTCTTTACGATAAGAGAGAATATATTTGAACAAGAGTTATTTTAATTTCGAAATAATCCCGATACGCTGAATGTAGTTAGGTCATTTTGATTTGTAATTGCAAAATCGTGTGGTGCGATGGTGCCTACAAATCAGAGGAAACGTACATATTCAGAAACACTGCCTTCTATGAAAGTATCATAAATTTTAACAAGAATATATTCAATCTAACGCGAGCTAGTCTCTATGCGGATATTGTACTCCGCACAACTGTGGAATAAAAGTCGCTTTCATATATTGGCAAATATATAAAGAGAATTCTAAATATTTTTCAGGGGTAGAGAGAGTAATCAGCCAATACTGGCGTATCATTTTTGAAAGCTTTTTAGACTTTGTTAAGATATTTGTTTATGTAATTAAAAAAAAAAAAAAAAAAAAAAATGGGTAAATATTGTTTCCTTACTCTGGTCGTTATTTGTTTTGAAATTTCACAGCTGAACAGAGTACTAAATCTCACTTACACGCCTTGTCACACTTATGCCAACCCCCGAAGTTTCTCCGTAAATTATGAAACATCGTTTTTCCTTTTGTGTTTTCTTGTTGTTTTTTTTTTTTTTCACCGCTGGTCGATTAGCATTGAAGCAAGCAATGCAATTTATAAAAGCAAATATATTTATGGATATATTTGCGTTAACAATTAAAACCCAGTGTGTGCCCTGCTAATTTAGTACTTATTAGTATATCCGTAAATTTGTTTAAAAAAAAAAAAAAAAAAAAAAAAAGAATTTAAGCATTTTAAAGCTGTCTTTGTGTACAAGCGAAGAACAAAACTGTATGTAAGATCATTAATAATCATAAACAGATTCAGAATCAAATATTAATGTAAAAAAAAAAAAAATATTAAATAATTGACTCTGAATGAAGGAATGATTAATTAATGTTTTTTTACACACAGTTTCTGCGTATAATTTAAACTTAACAACACAGTATCTACCTCTATGATATACAGTTATAAATAATATACGGAAGTGTAGTAAAAAAGTAGACAGAACATACATAGGTAGTTTGGTGCAGACCCACCTTTCCTGGGACGCCACCAGTCGGTCTCAAAGTAGCCTGCGGAGCAAGAGTGAGTTGGTGTGGTTGTTGAACAGGAAGAGAAGATCGAGTATGCGGAAGAAGAGGTGGACAGTCCTTATGTCCAACACCAGGTGATTTGACCAATTGTATCGCAAGACAAGGGCATACGCGCACGGTTAAAGATACCGCAACATCAGTTAGCATAAGCAGAATATTTTGTAAATTGTCAATATCAACATTTATGAAAATAACTCATATTATTTGCAGCATTATTAGTATTAAAAAAAATTATATTCCTCAATTTGAAAACCAGCTACAGTAACAAGTGATATTACAATCATTAGAATTGATTCTCTTTATTGGTTCTTTTTTTTTTTTAATCTAAGATTCAATTTTGATAATTATAAAACGCTGCACTACGTGTGAAATTTATTTGAAAAATTAATTCGTCGTTACTTATGCTAAATGAATTTGCAGTAATATAGCGCAGTACATAATACAGTAGGCAGTAACCCGGATACCAGAATAAGTTTGGAATTAAATATATATAACGCAAATAGTACACATCAGCCACAGCTCTGTTGCAAATTTAATTTCAAATTTGAATATCGCAGCCTAAATCCTCTGATGTGATTAAAATAAATGTCAAATAATCATTAGTGCAAACTTATAGCCATCAATTATGAAGATGTTTAAATGATTTCTTCAAATTGTCATTTAAGAGTTTTTTTTTTTTTATGGTTTTTATCATTTTGTAAACAGAAATACTCTCATAGCTTTACGTTGATTCAAATACTGTTTCGTTGTGGCTCGAAAGCTGTGATTGAATGTATACCTTGGACATAAATACCAACCAGAATAACAGCTTCATCCCAAATATTATAATTCCAAGATGTGCCACGATTCATTAATTTTATTGAAATATGTGTATGTATTGTAATCGGTATCATCAATAATTGAAAACCGTGACTTCGTTAATCTCAAATCAAATCTTAGCTTTGTATAAAAAAAAAAAAAAAATTGTAATAAGTATTTTAGTCGCAAGAGTTGCTGATGATTTTTAACAATATTTTATATTAATAAAAATTGGTGAAAAAATTCGATTATTTCGAACTAAAGTGGGACACTGTGTAAAGCCTAGTATTCATTTAAAAAAAAAGCATCGTGGCATAACCGATGAACTATAATAGCTGCAACATAGATATTACGACAAAGATATGTTGTTAGATTTATACTATTTTCAATATTGAACCAAACCTGAGACTGTTATTTGAAAAATGTATACGTATATCTTTATCCATAAAACCTGATCTACGATTAATATGTATCACTCTATTTTTGTTAGTTGTAAAATTAGAATCCCGATTAAATAAAGTAACCAAACCAATACTAAAAAACAATAATATTAATAAATAATGGCATAGTTTTAACTGAAAACTAAGATACAACAAACAAGAAAATTAGGATATATGTAATTGTACAGAGCGAGGTATTCGAAGCAAAATACAGAATATCCATCCTCCTTGTGAACAGATACAAAATATGTTTCATTTTATCTTGAATTACTTCAAATATTTCTCGTTAAATTCTGATTAATTCTCTCTTGGTCATTAAAATCTCATAAATGGCTAATCCCTGATTTATATCTGTAAACTTATATCAATACTGACTGAAGGATCGGTCAGAGAAAAGTGTAGGATTTCATTTGAGGAAGTGAATGTGACCTCGATATCTTAGAACAGAAAAAAAAGCTTTGGACAAGAATGAAAGTCCGCCCTATTATGTTGAACAACTTTTTTTCCAAACAGTTTTTTCATGTCTTTATAGGCAGAATAAATATTCAAATACTCAATTTCAAATACATCACTCTGTAGATTTAACTTTGATTTTTAATAAACTAATTTACATATGTTTGTGTAGCGGAGAAGTGTTGCGGCTTTTAATGTATGCAGTTTGGTTGAAATTTATACTCTGGACTAATTTATTAACGCTGATCTGAGAATGTCACCAAAAATTAAGTATAGCGATTCAATTGGGGCAGTTAGAAATGTTGAAAATTTAATCGGAGCTTATAAATATCTGTTTAATTGAAATTGTAGCAAAAGGACGATGAAGAATTTCACTAATAGAATATCTGATTGAAAATATGTTAGTGGAATATTTATATAATAATATTCATATAATAATTTATATTTAATAACTTTATGCGATGATGCAGAGAGATAAGACACAACCGACTTGGTAAAGCAAGCTTTGACGAAAACGTATTTCACGCAATTATACAAATAAGGTAATATAATATGAATTTGGCAAACACAAGGTCTAACTATGAAGTTAAGTTATTATTAAACTAACTGTTCAAAGATTATCAGTAAAATCTCTAATTTCTTGAATTGTATTAGTTTGTGTGTACCCTGTAATTGTTGTGACTGTTTACGACGATTGCTCGACTTTTTCTGAATCATATTAGACGAAGTGGTGTTTACAGAAATGAGAATAAGAAGAAAAAAAAAAAGATTTCTTTAAACGGACGTGTCGTGTGAATATGTAAGTTTCCTCGAATGTTATACTATATAATAATAATGAGAATAAAAAAAAAAAAATTAAAAAAAGAAAAAAAAAAAAAAAAAACACAATTATTTATAGTAACGGTAAGAATCATAGAAAATATTAATAGTTAACGTAAGATTAAAACTTAACTAAAATTAAATCACATTAATTAATTAAATAAATATTTAGACTGTTATAAATTAATAACAGAATACAGTTCAGATTGACACTGATTAAATAAACATATTAAAAAATAAAGTTACCACATGAGTTGATTATCAAAAGTTGAAACTGAAATTGTTAAACATTAAGAAGATGATTTAACGAATGTTAAACAAATTCTGCTTCAGTTGTTGTTACTCATTTCTAAATATAAATCGAATATTCAATTTCCTAATAAAATTTCTAGCCAGGAAGAAAGTTTGAAGCAATATCATCTCCTGAAGTGGAAACTTCTTTTTTTTTTTTATTATACCTAATTAAGATTATGGAATATGACATAATAGCAATAATAAGTATATTAGTGAATTGACAATAACTTCAAACCTTCGATCCTGGCAAGATAAGAACAATAATAATTTAGTAAAAGTATAACGAGTAACAAATTTCAAAAATAGAATATCAATTTCATTGTCCAACGAATAAGAATAATATTTCATTATTCGACAACCACTTTACCATTTTCTTACAAACTAATTTCAATTCAAAATCTATGTATGTACACTGAGGTTTCTTCAAAATTTGTATATATATATTCTGATTTCATATTAAATATACAAAATTTCAAACATTTAGATCAAATCAAAAATATAGCAACTGTGAATAAAATAAATTTTGAAGGAACCTCTGAGAATTTTAATATTCAAAGACAAAGTCATAGTGCAGCACATAATTGAAGCTAGAACTTTGAATCAAAGAATATAAATTTCACATTTATAATTTTCAAGATTATAGTGATTAAAAGGGATAAAGGGATGAATTGTTTCTCTCTTAATCTTTTAGTCTCAATTTTGTGCTAGACATATGTTCATCTAATGACAAAGAAGACAAAATTGCCTTTTCTGTATGGCTAGAATGTTGTGAAAAAAAATAATAAAAAAAATCATAACACTGAGATATGATTAAAAGTAAAACTCACCGTCGTGTGAAGTGTGCGTGGTTTGAGCAGTCTGTGTCTGCTTACTATACACCACAGGTTCCTTTGGTGGAATATCAGTATGTGCTACCGAAACGACTGTTAAATCACGTGGAGCCTTTCGCCTTCCTGGAATACTGATCAATAAAAAATTAATATGATTATCTCCTTTAAAAAAAATCTCTATAAGTTCAAAAATTTATCCATAGTATATCTATCCATACTACTAAATTCATTTTTGTCCATTAAAGCGCTCAACTTTATACATACATAGATTTATAATGGCCAAAAAAAATTCCTATAAATTCTATCCTGTGCCTGAAATGAACTAAAAATAAATAAAATCACACGCACACACACACACACACATAAAATCGCTGGGAATACCTTTGAACAGAATTGATACTAGAAGGTTGTAAACTGGCGTCTGGTGTAGCATTAGCACTTTGCTCTGGAGTCAAAGAGTTCATACTAGATAGGCTGGACAAGACATCTGTAAAAGAATACGAATTTTTTTTATATCAAATAATAACTGGCTGCTTAATTAAATGCCTTGTTGCTTATTGCTAATAATATATAAATAAGAACTTCTGTTATAAATAAACAAGGCGTTTCAAAGTTTGATTCCGAACTACAAGAAGTGTTTAAAATACCCTTAAAACAATCTTTGATCAATTTTCTTTCAATCAATTACCTGATACCGGTGCTACTCCAAGGGACGATAACATGGCATCCAAATCTTTCCGATGATCTTTGTCAGTACCCGCAGCTCGCACAGTTGCTTCTTCGACCTTTGAATAAATATTATAAGATGTAAAACATTGTCGATTTCGATTTCAACATTATTTTAATAATCGAATGTTAGCTTAGTGTTAAAATGATTCAAATAAGTCGATTCAACTGAAAAATCTGTCGATTATAAGCCGAAAAAAAAAGGTGAATATATAAAATTTAATCAAACTAAATCAAAGTTTAGTTAAATTCCTAGTTTTCTCACATCTTTTTGCTCTTTTTCTCTCCGCCGCCTTTCTTTTTCTTCTCTGATAGCCTGCAGCTTTGCTTTCTTTCGTTCCAATTCTGCTTTCCGATCTGACATCATGTTAGCGGCTGTCCTCTTTAATTTTGGTAAAGAAAATAAAGATCAATTATATTATCCAAGAGGTTCTATAAATAGTTTCTTTTATTCTAAAAAAATCCATCAAGTGAGTGTATAAAATATATCGAACGCAGGCGGTATGAAAATAAATGTTTATTTCAATATTATTCATATCTGTATTAAATATTATTCAATAATTGTCATAAATTTGGCAGAAACGTGTTTGAAACTGTATGATAGTTTCCCCAAAGTAATTAAATTGGGTGAAAAAAAATCGTAATGTTTTATTTGTTCTCAATATGTGTGTAAAGAAGGTTAATTTTTCTTTCTTTTTTATATTGTAATGCAGATAATTTACAATTTAACAAAAGTTTTAAGTGAACTGAGAAACCGTTAGATATCTACAATATAATAGGTACTATGTATAAGAATTATTGATTTCTCATGATACGTATCCTATACATATTTCGTATACATACACACACGTCTACCTTGAATAGAGCATTTATGATTCACAGGTGACGTAATTAACGAATAAAGTATAAAATATGTAGATTTAATGAATTTATATAGACAGAGTATGAATAATTAATATTCTTAACATGTGTCAAACTGATACGAACGTTTCGAATCATATATCAACGAAACGACGATACAAATTCGTTCATCAATTATGTACGAATAATATAGAAAATAAATACCTATTAGTGACTAGTTATCGTATTATGTATTTATTCACCTTTGATTATAATAAATAATTTCACGTAGCACCGATCAACAAATACCTAAGAATACTACACCCTTTAGAGATAACTAGAAACGTCAAATGTCTCTCTCTTCTCTCTACCCGTTACGTCTGACGTACGGATCCATTTTCTTCTCACGCCAAATCGGCAAATCGCGAGTCGTTTGTCTACGACGTTAGTCAAAGAGAGATTTAATTAAACGATAGTTTGTTTCATCTGATGAATTATAAATAACAATAATAGCAATGAATAGGATTTTCGGGTTTAATTAATAGAGAATTTATATCATTTTTGTAAAAATATTTCATCAAATACATTGAGATAAAAGTATAAGAGAATTGGACAGATAGATGTCTTCTTCCTTCACGATGACGTAATAAAATTTTTCATCTCTCTCGCACTAACTGCGCACTTCATAGTTGTGCTTATTCTCGAAATTCTCGAATGACGTTTCGCATCTATTGTTTTTTTTTGTTTTTTTGTTCCGCGTTCGATTGTCTCCGACCACGAACTAACCAGAGTATAGATATTCGTCAGAGACGAAGAAATAGCCCGAAGAAATTTTGGACATAACCTTAAAATCGACTTTTTATATAATAGTATAATAATTCCCTTGATTATTGGTTATACGATACATCAGTCATTGATCGCTGTTTCAATCAAGTAATATATCGTTGTTTAAAGATATTTAGTGTAAAAAATAAAAAATAAAAAATAATGGGCATCTTGCGGTTAGTATACAATTTACGATCCAACGAAGCTCTCCTGTCACGGTATTTTTTTGAATAAACATTTTACCGACGTATAAGGACCAAATATTAACATCAAAAGTTTACGTTTTACAGATTTACCTTGAAGGCTGGTGTAGCGGGTGGATTTGTTTATTACACAGTACGCGAAGGTCTTTGGTCTGATCCAGAGAACAGTGTTAAATTGTATAGTAAAATATACAACAACATTGCCCCGTATGTGAAGAAAAATATTCCCAAGGAAGTTGTAACAGAGGTAAAAAAAAAATGTTGGATTTTCTAATTTCTTTCCTTTTTTTTTTAATTAATATTGTCTGAGTAATAAACTGATGATATTTTTGTTATAAGATTCCGGATCTACCCAGCGTTACAGATGTAACAAATTTGGTTAAATCTTCATGGAACAAGGGAGTGATTACATCTTTTAAGTTCGTATCTGAACTGCCCGAACATACTTCAAGAGGAATTGAAGCTAGCGGAATTAAAGGCGTTATTTCTGGTGCTATAGATTCTTTTAATGCTCCAGAAAAAACAAACGAATCTTAGCAATTGAATTTAATGAATTTGTTATCGATGTTTAATTGTGTATTTATTTCTTGGGTATATTAGCGATGATTCATAGTGTCGATGTGTAAATAAAAAAGATAAATAACTAGAAATTAGTTCTTCGTATCTTTTTTTTCTACGTATCCATTATTCTTTCTATGTACCTTTCTATGTACCTTTCTTTTTTATATGTAATGCTAGGGTAAAGATCTCTCTATCTTTATTTTCCTTTGATTGGATATTGAACTCTAAAAAAAAATACTTAAAACACTTACATAGTATTTTTATAATGAGATTGTATGGTCACAATAATAATTCTGCCGCGTAGAGTTTAAAAATTTTGTGTAACATCACGTGTGCATGCAGCCAATATATGTAGTTTATAATTTATATCCGCAAGGGGCGTTGCGATCGTTGAAACGCCACCTATACGTTAAATTCGTGTATTAAAAATCGTAGGGAAGTAGAGGCGAGAGCAGTAAATCGTGTCACGTGACCGGTCAGTTGTGCAGAAGACATGGCGGACAAAGATGAGGCTGAGAAGACAATCGCCGAGGACTTGGTTGTCACCAAGTATAAAATGGCCGGGGATATAGTAAACCGTAAGAAAATAATGCTGAATAAAATGATGATTTTAATGAGACTAAAATATCCGTATTTACTATAACAGTTTTTCTAGTTTTTAACTAAATTGCCAACGGCCATATGGAATGTGGCGCGCCAATGCCGGGGCCTCTTTGCCATGTGGGTTGGCGTCGAGCCTAAACTTTTTTTTTTCACACTTTTCCCGCAATTAATAATTAATATCTTTTACTAAATTCGTACAATTTTAATAATAAAATTTTATCGTTTTTATAAATAATTTATCAATCCTAAGATTATGGAAAATATTCGTTTTACATCTTTCATATCACGACCATGTAGTACTACTATCTACTCACCAAGCTTGGCTTGTGTTAATAGTATAATTTACACCATAGTAGTTTAATTATATTTTCTTTACTGGCTTTACTTTTGAAAAAAAAAAAAAAATTCGGCCTGTTTTTATTATCGTTCTTATAGTTTGAAATCAATTTAAAAGAAAAATTACTTTTTTTTTTTTTTTTTTTTTTTCAAAATCTAATACCTGGTATAACATTATATACACGAGTAGTAGTTCGGATTAGGAATCTACTAACTTTGGAAAATAATTGATACACTTTTGAATTTATGTATAGAAAAATTTGGCAAATGTAATTTCAGCTGCGTTTTCATTTCATATCTTTGTTTGAATATCGACAAAAATCAGTAAAATTTTCTTTCACATTGACGAAAGAATGGAAAATAAAAATTTTGAATAGTTGTATTTAATTTTACTCCAAACTCCCAAACATCATCGAGCTAAATCAAAACACATATACTTTAATTTCTGCGTCTTTCAAATGAACAGGAGTCCTGAAACAGGTCTTGGATAAATGCGTTGTCGGTACATCAGTGAGAGACATATGCGAGCTAGGTGATAAACTGTTGTCAGAAGAGACAGGAAAGGTTTTTAAAAGAGAAAAGGAATTGAAGAAGGGTATAGCTTTTCCTACTTGTGTATCGGTGAACAATTGCATTTGTCATTTTTCACCCGTACCAAGCGAACCTGATCTTACGCTGAAGGAAGATGACATGGTTAAAGTGTGAGTTGATATTCAAGCCAAATAAAACTTCAAAAGATTCAAATTAATTTCATTTTTAATAGATTCGTTATTTGTAAATTTTTTTTAAATTTTTTTCAGAGACCTTGGCGCCCACGTAGATGGTTTTATAGCGGTCGTTGCACACACAATCGTAATCGGCTCATCGGCGGACAAAAAAGTAACCGGTAGAAAAGCTGACGTAGTATTGGCCGCGCATTATGCTTCTCAAGCTGCGTTGAGACTTCTTAAGCCAGGCACCGAGGTGAGAAATTGAAGATAGTGTTTCCATGGGAGTTTATATGAAATGGAAAAGAGAAGAGAAAACAGAACTGTATTGATTTTTAAGCATCAAATAATGGTGTTTTTTTTTTTTTTTTTACATTTTTACATTTTAATGGTTTCTCTAGACCTACACCATAACTGGAACTGTTGAGAAAATTTGCGGGGCATACAAGTGTAAGCCTATTGAGGGAATGCTGAGCCATCAATTGAAACAGTTTAAAATTGACGGTGAGAAGACTATTATTCAGAATCCAAATGATGCTCAGAAGAAAGAACACGAAAAATTCACTCTCGAGACTCACGAGGTATAAAACTTATGCAAATAACAATATATATATATATAATATTTCTTTTATTTTTGGAATCTGAAATCATTGCGTCACTATTTGTTATAAATAGGAAACACTGATTTCTCATGTATTGATATCAAAATCTTGAATAAACTGTATTCCATGAGGTTTGATTCGTTTCAAATAACTATTCTGTTTACTAATCTCTAGGTATACGCAATGGATGTGCTTGTGAGCACAGGCGACGGTGTCGGACGAGAACAAGATACCAGAGTGACCATATACAAGAAGACAGAAGAAACTTATCAGCTTAAACTGAAAGCGTCTCGTATGTTTTATTCGGAATTGTCCCACAAACATGGACTCATGCCATTCAATCTGCGAACTTTTGAAGATGAGAAGAAGGCCAAGATGGCTGTTGTGGAGTGTGTTAATCACAGGCTGATCGAACCATTCCAGGTGGGAAAAATTCACATTTCTGGATCCTTTTTTGCTTCAAATAATTATTCACCGTTTTTATTACTACTAGGATTGTCAATTCACATATATTCACATATTTCTTTGTAATGTTACAGGTTTTGTATGAAAAACCGACCGAGCATGTAGCACAGTTCAAGTTCACAGTGCTGTTAATGCCCAACGGACCTCATAAAATAACTGGGATTCCTTTCGATCTTGAGATTTTCCATTCCGAATGTCTCGTCGAGGACCCTGAGCTTAAGGTAAGATTTTTGAGTACTAAAATTCAAATTGAATGATAATTATCGTGAATTTATGTATTATATTGTTACTCAGATTGGGTAAGATAAAGAATCGACTGAAATAAATCCTCAAACAGTGTAGAATTATTAACCAGAGTAATTTTGAATCAATTTTTGTTCTTCTTTTATTACAGTCTCTTTTGAATTCTTCGGCGAACCCCAAGTCAGCAAAAAAGAAGAAAAAGAAGGCCGAAAAAGCAGTTGGCGAGGTAGCTATGGAGGTGGAGGCCAAGGCCTAACGTCAGCTTTATTCACATCCATGACTAATTGACATCATGCACCCTTCTCTCCCATCTTTTAGTTAAAAGAAAAAAAAAAAAAAAAAAAAATTAATAAGAATACTGTAAGAAGTAAAACTGGACACTTTCTAGAAATCATATTCTAAATGTAAAAAGCGAAATGTTAGGAACAACCTTAATAATAGGATGTGAACACTGCCGACGTACCATAAATTTCTTGATAAACAAAGAAAAAATAATAAGAAATCAATTTTATATAGATACATATATATATGTTCACCGGCGTGAAAGTGTCGCGTATTACTGTATAATGTATTGGATTTTTCACCCACGCGTACTTTCTTGTTCATTGATCAACACTACCTTATGATTTTATACCCTGATATACAGATTTTTCTCTAATATGGTATCGTTGTCACATGCTTTACGTTGGACATTCCGCAGATTATTTCATTGGAAAATTGGAAAACCACTTTAAGCTAGTTTTAGCTTTGAATTCTTTTAATAATGACTTGCAAAATAAGCTAATGCTCGGTACTATAAAAGAGATAATTTACAAATATTCCAGAATTTTAATGTCCGATCGCACCAAGACGATTTAAGTTCATTCCCATAGAGGAAATAGAGAAAAAAGAAAAGGAAAAGAACAGTATACCGGTGTATTTTATACTAATGTATTTTTACCGTTTGTTTAAGATATTGTAAAATTTCTGATCCATTAGAGTTGATCAAAGTTTAGTAAGGGGTGACACGTTTATCATTCAAATAATGTACTTCGTCTAGCTGTGAAAACTATGTCATGGTATATACCTATCTATGAATTGTAAAGATTTATCTGAACGAGTATTGGGCGCTGGGAGTATTTAGGTTTTCTTATTTTGCAAGAAATTAGAAAATTTATATCCCTATAATAGAATACTTTGTTCAATATCTTTATGAATAAGAGAAGAAATTTACAAGCCTTTATCTTTCCATTTTGGTAAATTGTACAATCTTGTCTGAGAAATAGTTGGTATTTGGCTGTACGCTCTCCGTTCTCTGCTACCGTACACCAAGATGAATGAGCTAACAAATTTTTTTTTTATCGTCGTAAAGAAAGATTATTTTTCTTTTTATTTGTTATGTGGTAGGGCGGGGCGGGCGTCTGAATTACCAAGGAAAAATATGAAATTTATGAAATATTAATATTATGTAATAACTAATAGTTTTATATAAGGATGATAGATAATGTATCTATGTTATAGATATTTTTTCTACTCGAGTTATGCATATGTCGGATGTTAACGAGTGTACTTGTGAAAGAAAAGTATCCCTAAGCTGATTCGCACGGTCCTTCCTCAGCTTGAAATTTTTCAAAACTCTAATTCTGTGGTTTGCTTATCATTTCCACAATACATACCATGAAATTGACAAATTTGATTTAAATAATATAAGAAACTTTCAACAGTGTTTCTTCATTATTCTTCTTTAATTTGAAAAAAAAAAAAAAAAATAATAATAATAATAATAATAATTGTAGACAAAATTCAAGTGTTTATAATAAAATAAGATGAAAAACCTATTACAGAAATTTGACAGAGAGTAGAGGAAGATATTCAGTGTGGTAAGGACGGTGTGCTGTTCGCCCATAGATAAATCAGAAAATAAAATAGTAATAATGAAAATAAAAATAAAAAAAAACTGGTGATCAGCTAAAGAAAGTAATGTGAATTAAATAATCTAAATGATTGAAAGTAGATTTTGCCAGAAAAGATATAGGTAACTAATTGTCTAACCAATTGCTGTAATAGTATTTTTCCTTTTGTTTTAATAAACCTTTGAAATATTTTTACACGCGTAACACCCAACACGCTGTTTCACAATAATATTGAAAAGAATCATAAAATCATTCAATTTACACCTATTATTAATTTTATCAACAATTATTTTGTGTACTATTTGTTGGTAATAAGTTTGCCAGAATCCACAATCTCTTAATCGGAGTGAGGATAAAAATACAGAAAACGTAGATCAGTATTGACAATGTTTTTTCTTTAAAATGTCTCTCGAATTATGGAAAACTGCTTCACAATAAATTAAACAAAGAATTTAAACGATTAAGTGATTGCAAGCCGAAAAAGAAATCTCCTAATTTCATCGATTTACTATGAACATATTAGGTATTGTAAGTACTAAGTTCAAAATTGGAGTAAAAACAGTAGTAAGTATGTATCTTTTATTTCTTTGAATCTTACGATAGATTAGAGTTTATAAATATCTGACTGCGCTATTCTTCTTATTCCATCATAACGATGTACGAAAATTAAACAAAATTCAAATACATTCTAAAAATTGAAGAGCTATGACATTTCTACGTCCGTATTATTAGCTGGGAATTTAAGTTTCAGTACAATGGTATTTGGCGTTGTAATATCAGCGACCATTATTTCAGATCCATCTTTTAAACCCAGCTCAGTTAAAGATTTGTTTAAATTTTCTCTAGTTTGTTCTTCGATACTAGCCACGGTCTGCATGTATAGAGTTTTATTTCTACCATTTACGTTAGCTGTGATGCCAGGATTTTTCATCTGAAGATCAACCCTCTCGCACAGCATTGATATCAAATTTTTAAGCTTTAGAGAAGAATTCTCTACTTGAATTTCTCTAGGAATTTGACTGCAAGCTAGACAGTCTTCTTTCTTCTCAGCTTCGTAAGTATACGTATAAATTCCATCTAAATCATTCAATACCTGAAAAAAGAAATGATGAATAAATAAATTTAACAAGATTTAATTTACTATGAAAACGACTATTTTTCGAGAGAGTTAAATTAGAAAAGTATAATCCTTTTCAATTGACCCGAATTATTCTCTTTTTACCATTATCGATAACTTTAAAATATCATCTAAGTTCCCCTACCATATAATTATTCAACGAAGAACAACAGCTGGTTGCTAGTTTAAATACTTCTGTACTACAAGAAGCAGCGATTACTGCATTCGTCGATGCAACAGCAGGAATAATATTCTTAACAACGCCTTGAACAAGTCTGTAAGTCAATCCTTGAATATGAAATTGCGAAGCTCTCTCATTAGACTTTTCACATATCCAATTTATGTGCTGTGGATCATCCCCGTCGATAGCACAATCAAAAGGATTTTCTTTCGGCCATTGAATCACCTTCACATACTCTATGCAATGTTCAGGTAAACGTGGAGTGTTTGCTATAGTACATAGCGGATACGTGACCTGTTGAAAAACAATTCTAAAGAAAATTTATCGTCTCTTACAGCCTCGTGAATATTATTCAAATAACTTATTGATCATAATAACTTGAATCGATGATTACAAGTGACAAAAAATTAAAGTTGCAAGATTCTCACCTGGGGAGGGTAAAGATCTAGCGTACATTCGATACACGCTGTTAATCCGGGTAAAATGACTCTGGCATTTCCTTTAAAACCTTCGGTTCCTCCGTCTATCAAAGGTATAACACTGGATTGATCTAATTCTCCGTCTTCGTAATTCAAAAGTGATATCAACATGCCGTTTATCCATCGTCTAGCGACGATAGAGTCCAGCCCTGATATAACGATGTGAAATTGGCGGTAGAAAGCCTCGTCTTTATCTTGTATCTTACAAAAGTGCGGTATTACATTGCACCCTGGTATTCTAGTATTTATAAACTTTGCAGCGACCTCGGCTTTTGATGCGCCGATGTCTTTGTGGCGGAACAAAAACTGCCTGTTTTTTTTTTTTTTTTTTTTTTTTTTTATACAAAAAATCTAAAGTTAAGTTCAATCAAAAGACTAGAAGAAGTAATTTGAGGTTATTTATTTATTTGAGGTTACCTATTGAGGTTAGAAAGCTCAATCGTATCCATATCGATTAAATGAATCTGCCGAAATCCCATCAGAGCCAAGTCTTTGAGAAGTTCACATCCTAATCCTCCGGCTCCGATTACCAATATATTACAACTTTCGTTTAAAAATTGTAAAGTGTCAGGTGACGGTTCAAAATCCGGCCTACAAAACGGGCCGGATCTTTCCAAAACTTTACGAAGGTGACACCACTTTCTGTGTGTGTAATCCGAGCCCATTTTAACACTTTAATTAATTAATACGAAATTACAAAAGAAACTGAATTGAGAATGAATATTTTCAACAAGTTTAAACGTCAAATACGTGCTGCGACTATTTTAAATGATTTGAAATTGAAATACGATTTTTGCGGTACACAAGTCGATTGACTAAATTAACGGATAAAATTAGAAACACGGAACACGCATGTTATCCAGCTTGCGGCTGCTACCACGGAGCGTGAAAAAAATTTCACAACCTATCCCGTCTGTCTTAAACTTGTTGGTTTATGATTAGATCTAACTAGCGCGTCGCGCGTCTATATAGTAGATATTTTATATTTTTCCCGGGTGTATGTACAAAGATGTGTGTTGTCGAATGTTAACGATGTATTAACGCGAATTTTAATCACTATATAAAATGTTGAATATCATTTATAAATTAAAATGACAGTATAATATGTTAGATTATTAACAATATAGGTGAATGTCAGTTTATTTATCTACTATCTAATCTTATGTCAGTTGTCTCGGTGTCCGAATTGTAAAGTGGCATTGTGTCAAGTGTCAAGTGACGCTGTCCCAACAAAACTACATCCATACATACTGAGTAGTATACATATACATCCATACATACCTATACGTGCCGAACGCGAAATATACTAAAATCGATAACAATAAGCACGCTTGTTTAGTCTTGCGCCAGTTTTAGCGACGTTAACAATACAGATTTCTGTTTATTTACCGGCGTAAGTTAATCGTCAATTATTATTTCAACAACAGAGGTTCAAAAACCATATTACATACTAATAAATAAAATTAGAAAAAAAGAATATAAAGTTTCTAAAGAACCATTTTTTATTTTACCTCATTTTTAAAAATTGTGAACAGTTTTTTTTTTTTTTTTTTTTTTTTTTTTATACATCACATCACTTTATACAGAGATATTGATAATAATAAGAGGCATGCTCCGGTTTAAGGAGGAACTAAGCAATATGATTGAACACGAGGGAAAGGATGATTCTCGTAACTCTTCAAACACTAATACTATCGACATTAGAGCCTGCTACAAACCTAGCGAACGAGTGAGAATATATTCCGTTATGTATTATCCGTTTTTTTTTGTTTTTTTGTTTTTACCTCATTATTATGAATAGAGATTACAAAAAAGATCTTCCCTATTATTATTATTATTATTATTATTATTATTATTAGAGCACTGCATGTAAAACTATTTCACAATGAGACAATATATTAGCACTTTAGAAATATATTTTTTTTTCGTATGAAATCTAAAGAATTGCTTTTTCTATCGATTTGATTTATATGTCGTTTTCATTTTATTACCTATAGGTATTCAAAATTTTGTACATTATTTTTTAATCAAATTTCATCTTGTACCTATATTTGACGACAACGTGTGTAAAAAAAAATATTTCGAGTACACCGTCACATGTGATAACAAAAAAAAAAAAAAAAAAAAAAAAAAATAAAACTTTATCGACTTAGATTAGAAAAAATTAGTTCCATCATAATATCAGTAGTTGCAAATTGCGGATGTAGGGAGTGAAAAAAGTAGGGTGGATACAATGAAAGAGCAGGAAATGTTTGTTAGATAAAAATTGAGGTCTTCTCTCTTATCTTTAAGCGATAATATATATAATTCGAAAATATATCTTCGTTCGTTGTTTTTCTTTTTTTTTTTTTAATGTGTATATTTCTTTCGAAACTTTCGCGTATGATATTATATTGAATTACAGTTTGTCTTACTATTAGTGCCAAATTATAAATGAATACGCCTTAGCGTTATAAGAAATTGTGTAAAAAGTATATACAAACGCATTCTTTTAATAAAGCTTTCCCTCTAGTTAGTCGAGACCACTTTTACTAAAACGATCACTCTGCACCGCAGGTGAACATAGCGACGAGGGTCGACGACCCTTTATCTTATACATTAGACTTAGCTCGTTATGTTTTAGTGCATACTATAATAATATGTGTAACCGCGAATAGTTTTTTTTTCGTAGAAACGAGACACGATAAAGTCTCGAGAAAAAATAGAGATTCAGATAGAATTATCGTTTAGATTTTAAAACGCTATCCTATATATCGCGTCACTAATGCCATAAGGTCGTAAGCGCAAAAAAAAAAAAAAAAAAAAAAATGTCGTGTTTTAGGTGGCAAAATCTTTTTCGTGCCATATGACATCGTTTGGGCATATCCGCAAAAAAAAATAATTTTTTTGCGCTTACGACCTTATGGCATTAGTGACGCGATATATATATTAATATACTGGGGTACTGCAGGGTGATTGCTATATAATTTTCTACGTGAATAATTCGTATGATTGATTTATAGTTAGAAATTATATTGAATAATGCTATAATATGACGAGATATTTAATATTTACATCTTTACATCTTTACGTAGATAAGAAAAGTAGTTACGGTCTAAGAAGAATACCGTTCTTTCCCCCCACCCCCCGCGCTTCTAGAGTTTGTTTTAATCGCATTTTGCAATTAGTTACGCCTTTGTAACCGTGTTTTCGTATTTTCGTATTTTAGTAATTTAGTACATATTTTAGTGTTTTAACATTCTCGTCATCGTCATCATCGTCGAACTTTCATTTAATATAAAATATCCACGTTCTTTCAAAATTGTTCAGTTTAATTTTACCGCGCGAGTTTATTAATTCAAATTCATAATTACTATATCGCGTCACTAATGCCATAAGGTCGTAAGCGCAAAAAAAAAAAAAAATTTCGTGTTTTTGGTGGCAAAATCTTTTTCGTGCCATATAACATCGTTTGGACATATCCGCAAAAAAAATAATTTTTTGGCGCTTACGACCTTATGGCATTAGTGACGCGATATAGTATGTACACAAATATATTACATTATATTAAATCGCGTTTAAATATTCGTGACTGAATTATTATTGCGCGAGTTTCCTATTCCGACGATGACCTAATACACACAACGAACACAACTACAAATATAACTATAGTTTTATCGACTGATATATACATATATATATATATATATATATCGTGCAATTCTACTTATAATACTATATACGTATTAGGTATGACTGTAAAATATGATATTTACTGCAAATCTTAATTCCCACGCACTATATGCGTACCTATATAGTTGAAAATAAATATATATACCGCGACTCGCAGCTGGGCTGGATAAATAATCGATAAGATTATATAGCGGTAAAATCGATAGGAATTTATTTGCCTAGAAAACGATTTTTCATTTTCTATGCAATAGACCATTTTTCGATTTTATTATACTATACCAATATTTTTTTTTTATTTTTCAATTTTTCGATTTATTCAAATCAATATTTTATAGATAAAGAATTATTTTTCATTCATTAATTCTCGCATCAATGTCTTTAATGGAATGCAGATTGTACTATGCACTTTTGCTGCACTTTTGAACGGGTGTGGGATAAAATGAAAGATGCTCTGCGGTAACGAATGCTTCTCTCTATTTGCGGGTGACTTTAGATTTTGGGGTTTTGGGGTCTTGGGATTTGGCACGAATTCAGATTGTCTCCATTCTGAAGTTACATCGATTTAAGAACAAGATTGGTGCATTATATAGTATAGTTACGACTATTTATTTAGCTTTAAATGAAACTGCCAGGTCTTCAATACATTTTTTGACAATTTTTGCAATTTTTTTTTTTTTTTTTTTTCAAATTATGAATTACTAAATAAACGGATTTTTGAATTGAATATACGATCTTAAAATTCAAAAAAACAAAAAAAAAAACCGTTCATTTAGTTTTCGAATGACTATTTCAAAATAATTTTAATATCGCGCGATAGGAAGAGGCGCTGCGTGACTACGATCTTTAATTCTGGTTTAGTACCTACCCTTAATTCCATTAATTCCATATAGGCCTATAGAGAAGCCCCGTGATGTTGTATTTTTACGAAAATCAATGATCCAATCAAACGGCGTGATCTGGTTAAATGATCAGCACGTTTATAATGAATAAAAAACGTGAAAGTCGAGAGTATATAATATGTAATCAGATTCAATTACGTGCAAAATAAAATTTTATTATAAATTACTAGGGGCTCCGCCCCTGCGCGCTTCGCGCGCCAACCCCGCCTCGTCGCTCGCTTCGCTCGCTTCCGAGGCCTCGGCGCTACGCGCCTCGGGCACTCGGCGCTGCGCGCCTCGCTGTTCGGCGCTTCGCGCCTCACTTTGTCACATACCGGGAGACTTCCCAAGACTTTCAGTTGATCCACGTCTCGTAACTCCTTGTCAGCAACTTGTATTTCTTCTACTTTTCCAGTATCTGTATCTCGATCTGTACCCATCTTTTTTACTTTACGAAGGTCACGTTGTCTTTGATTCCTTCGAATTCTCTTTTCTTCTTCATTCATTTTCTTCGGTCGCCCTTTTTTAACCACCGATGACTCGTCTGTTTCAGATGTGCCACACTCGTTTTTTCTTCCTGAATTTTTCGAATCCAACCGTACCTCTTTGATATCGCGGGTGTGTGCCTCCCGGTTGTTCTTTATAATTTTTCTCTCTTCTTCTTCTATTTTCTTTATTATGTTGCCTTTTGATATGAAAGGAAGACACACTTTTTCAACGCTTATTATGGTTGGCAATTTTCTCTTCCTTTTTTCTATCCTTTCTTCGTTAAACTTTTCAAAAACATCATAATGCCCACTATCCCTATTACCGGTATACAACAGTGCAAAGTTATGTGAACTATCTAGCTGACTATCATAATTTATGCAGTGATAAGTATTATTATTTATGTAAACTTTGAAATTTACCTTGAATATTGATACAGCTGCAGTCAACTCTACTTCACCGGCGTAAACGCCATTCTTACCCATATGTAATCCATAGTCTTCTGCTGACCTTATGGAAACGCCGTGTGACTCGTCACCAATGATGTAATCTCCATAGCTATCCCAATGTTGCAGTATGAATGAAACGATGGTCAATCTTAGCTCCTGATGCCTATCCTGATTTTTTTGATAAGCAATACGACAGCGCGCGAAAAAGACAATTCCCATCTGGTTTCATCTGCGCTACCTTTTTATCCATTTTTTTTTGTAGATAAATAATATTTTTGTTTCGATTTGTCAATTGCTCACAGTGAATAACCGATAAAATAATATTTTTATTTGATCTGTCAATCGCTCACAGTGAACAACTGTCATTCACCGTAAAAACAACAGACATACAAAAAACAGCGTGAAACGCCTGATGGCATGCAACCCGACAGCATTATGCGACTCATCGCGCTCGTCTGTTTTTCGTCTAGATTTTTTTATTATATAGAGGGATATGGTAAATCGTTACACAGAAAGAAAGGGTAACTTGATTCAAGAAAATTTTGCGGTCCAAAAATGGAGACCGAAATTTTCTCGGATCAAATCAAAAATTTTCTCGAACCAAGAAAATTGTGCCAATTTTCTTGGTTCGAGAAAATTTTTGATTTGATCCGAGAAAATTTCGGTCTCCATTTTTGGACCGCAAAATTTTCTTGAATCAAGTTACCCTTTCTTTCTGTGTATCAAAGCTATTTGACAAATGTATTTAATTAAAAATGATAACGCGTTATACATATAGATGTGATATTATAACACTTTAACGGCTTTCCAAAACCTGAAAGAAAGCCAATTCGATTAACTTAATATAGGAAATGAATTCCTCGCACCCCACCTTTCCCTATATATACTTTATATATGTTTGAAGGTAGGTATAATATCTACATTCACACTTGCAGTGATTGTATATATGATTGTGTATGTAGTAGTTATACCTACCTACCTACCTCGTCTAGGTGGCCGACGTCTTTCGTAATTTAATCAACGTTCGGTTAAATTCAGTGAGGATCGAGCACTCGATGCGAACGAATCTTTACCGCGGTACTATATTACCTATACCTATATATATCTATTCCGAAATCGACCAATGGACTAATAGATAAACAAGAAAATAAATAAATAAATAAATAAATAAATAAATAAATAAATAGATTTCTACTCGAGAAACGAGCGTTTAAATCGTCATTAGAAATCAGCTTATACGCTTTAACGGGTATGCGCGCAGAGAGTAGAGCGTGCAGAATGAAATAAATATAGAAAATTGATGAATTACATCGCGATTATTTGCAGCTATATATATATATATATTATATATATATATACTATAAATAATAAACCGAAGATTTGTTTATTTATTTGAAAATAATCAATACCTACTAGTACTACAAGTCTTACGATTTTTATTTTTTATTTTTTATTTTTAATTGCCGGATTTAAATCGCTACAGCAATCAATTATTTCATTGTATAATTCGTGTCGTATATAGGGTACTAGATATACATTGGTAAATAATCTATAAATCGGTATTTACGGATAAACAGCAGAATAGTGCGACCGAACAGTGATAATAGTCGACTTCGAACCGTACGTCCTGCGGCTAATTGCTACTACGTACACAAATAGTAGTGTCTTATCTATCTCGTTATCAGATAGGGGGCAATTTGAAGCATTGCTTTACTTCTTCTTGCGTAATACCTATATATACATACATTAGGTATTGAATATCTATAAGTTATATTTGTTTTTTTATCTTCATGATAATAATTGACAATATCATTTTGTATAGCTATGGTATATTTTTTTTATTTAAGTATATAATACGTATATAATTATTTATTTTTTTTTTGCAAATTTATTTACATCTAAATATCTAGATCAGGGTAGTTTGTAATTTGATTAATTTCGAATTTCAATAGTCACATGGGTCCAAAAAAAAAAAAAAAAAAAAAAATAAGTAGCGCTCAAAAACTTTCGAATTTTTCCATTTTAATAAAACACGACTTTTTACATTTCGTGGTTTCTTTTTTTTTTTTCTTCCTATTGCAGTATAGCTCCAAAAAATCTCAAACAACAACGATATATAATTTTTCGAAGCTACAGCGGACCGAAAAAAAAAAAAAAAAAAATTTCTCGACTCCAAAAATTGTGATAAATAAAATTTGTAAATTTTGTCACGTATACCTACTACTATTATAGGTAAGCTAGAAGTGTGCGGAGTTTTTAATTCAAAAAAGCAATAATGCGATAGGAAATAAAAAATAACGTGTGTGTGTTAGTTATTTAAATGGGAAAGTTCGAAAAGACTTTAGAGCAGTATTTAGAATTGAGATATGAACCTGGGGTTTTTCTACGATATTTTTTTTTTTGTATATATATTTGGAGACGTTTTGAAATTCAAATATGACCGAATTAAGGACCGCACCCTAATCCTAATCTAGATAGTTTAATTGTTATACTATAGATGTGTATATACTATATTTTTATTCTACTGGTTTTTAAATTTTTGTAGAATTTATTTTTGTTTAGTAGAGGTGTGTTTTTCTTTTTCTGTTTCATCGTCACGCAGTAAAAAAAAAAAAAAAAAAAGCATAAATTTTGAAACAATATTATAAAGAGCATTGAGTTGATGTTGCATGGATCCATCATTCGTCGCCTGTTGTTCTTCGCTTCTTTATACAAATGAATAATCGAATGTTTACTATTGCTACACTCGAATAAGTGTTGTCAATTTGTTAAACATGACCAACGACAAACAGGTGAGTGCTTTTATTTCGTTTATATATTATTTTACTTTAAATTATTATTATCATAATGCATATATGCGGTCCCTTATGTGGCGATTATTGAATTTTTATGAACAATGAGAAATTTTTGTACAACGATAATTTTTTTTTTTTTTTTTTTTACTTGTTTCATAATTTTAAAATTTCATTCATAAAAGGATAATTTTTCTAATTTTTTTTTTTTTTTTTTTTTTTTTTTTTCTATTCTTGATAACTCATCGTTTTGTCATAATTGCGATCACCGATATAATATATATAATATATTTCGAAAAAAATTATCACTACTGTAATTTTCGAAATTTTTTTTTATTAAAATTTAATATTCACTATAGTTTATAAATATTCAAAAATAATAATTAAATTACTAACTGATATTCGGAAAAATTAATTAGGTAATAAATAGTCTGAAAATAGTCATTCAAACTATACTATCTCTATTCATATATTAGTATACCTAGTTATAGAACTGATAAAATTTTATGGATCTAACTATGATATTCCGTATGGAAAGTATACAGTTATTTCTACTAACAAGCGAGACTATAATTAACATCAATTTATTATTCACATTTAAATTAACATAATTATTTTTTTATTTTTTTTTTTTTTTATACCCCTCTATGAATATTGGAAGAAACTAAAGTGTAGGCAAAATCAAATTTTCAAATAATTAAACTCAAATACTAGTCTCTTACAATAAATAACGCATTAGACTCTGAATCAGTTGGAATGTGTATCTTGAATTAATGGTTGTCGTCTAATTGGTCAATTATTATTTAATCAAAAGTTAATACGCATCGCAATAAGTATAACGACTTATACTTTAATCATCAAATTAATGGATGAATAATTATTCTAAACTTACTGACTAACAGTATATTACATTTGTTTCACAGGCCTGGTTTAGAGGAGTGAGGAGTAGTAAATTCCGTCACGTTTACGGAGTACCTGCAAAGAGGGAAAAATGTTACGACAATGTCAAGATAACTAAAAATGCCCACGACTCACAATTTTGCGCAGTAAACCCAAAGTTTCTGGCTATTGTTACTGAAGTTGCAGGCGGCGGGGCTTTTCTTGTATTACCAATCGAGAGTGTAATAAAAATCTTCTTTTATATATATATATGCGCTCAATTAAAATAATAGATATTCAAATCATTACAGACTATATAGACTTATTTTATTTACTATGAAAGTTGTACTGAAATAATATAATATGCAACCATTTCACACATATAGCAATACAAATAATTTTCTTAACTATTCATTTATATACTCTACTAGCTTCGTGAAATATGAGAGAATTCTACTTTCACTAAAGCCTTCCAGACTATTTTTAATGCTAATTAATACTCCTCAAGTATAAATTTACCTCAGACTTTACTAAATCTCTCTTACAATTAGTATTATCTAGTTTTCATTTCTGATTGTTTTCTCTCTCTCTCTCTCTCTCTTTCTCTCTTCTTATCGTACTTTCATTTTTTTTCTTAACGTTGTTCTTTTGAATTATTACACCAGTCGAAACATCACTTTGAATCATAAAAATTACCCAGAAAGTGGAAGATAATAAATCACAAATAATAACTTGCAGACTGGTCGCCTAGATTTTAATGCGAGCAGAGTTACCGGCCATAAAGGTCCGGTATTAGACATTAAATGGAATCCGTTCAATGACAACGTAATCGCCTCATGTTCGGACGATTGCACGGTGAGCATTCGATACTAAATTCACAACATGTGCAAATTTGGTTCCTTTAAAGTAATCAAAGCAGATGATCTGGGCACCTCATCATCTTTTTTACTTTACTTTATTTAGATCAAACTGTGGCACGTACCAGATGGAGGTCTGTGCAGAAATCTAACTGACTGGTTAGTCGAGCTTCAAGGGCACAAACGTCGAGTAGCTTATATCGAATGGCACCCAGTTGCTGAAAATGTATTATTTAGCGCAGGGTTCGATCACCTGATTATAGTCTGGGATATAAACAGCGGAGAAGCTGTTAGCATCATAGATAGACATCCCGATGTGATTTATAGCATGTCGTTGAATAGGGACGGCAGTTTATTGGCCACTACTTGTAAAGATAAAAAATTGAGAGTGTTTGAACCAAGATCAGGCATCGTAGTTTCAGTATGTATATACATTGATTTTGATTTTCAAATAAGATAATAAGAATTCCGGATTGCAGATAATAATTGATTATCGTTTATTTCAGGAAGGTGTATGTCACGCTGGAACAAAAGCAAGCAAAGTTGTATTCCTCGGTAGTTCTGGTCGTTTATTAACAACCGGATTCAGCAGACACTCGGACAGACAGTACGCCGTCTGGAGTCAACACGATTTATCGAATCCTTTAACATGCGAGACTATAGATTCTTCCAGCGGAGTAGTTTTTCCTTATTACGACCATGATACGAACATGGTATACTTGGCTGGGAAGGTGATTATCATTATTATTATCATCAAAGGAGACGTGTAATAAAGGAGAAACTTCGTTAACGTCTTTCTTTAATTTTAATAAACATTTCATTTCCTAGGGTGATGGTAACATAAGATATTATGAAGTCGTGAATGAGGCACCATGGCTTTATTTTTTGAGCCAATTCATATCCGGAAATCCTCAGAGAGGACTTGGGATAATGCCTAAAAGGGGAGTCACTACTTCTCAATGCGAGGTCTTCAGATTTTTCAAACTACACGCAACTCGAGGAATGTGCGAACCCATCTCTATGATAGTTCCAAGAAAGGTAGGACATAAAATCCCTGAAATCTATTTTCAAATACTATGTTAGTATAACAATTCAACTTTTATTGTATCCGCAGAGTGATCAGTTCCAAGAAGACTTGTACCCTGATACTATTGGCACTACGCCTTCATTGTCGGCCAAAGATTGGATCAGTGGTATGAACAGCCCTCCAAATCTCATATCCTTAAAAACAGGTAAATTGATAGCCGCTTGGAGGATGGATAGTTTGAAAATTTTCAATAATGCTTTGAGCATTTTTTAACATTAAATATTGTATTTCTTATCATCAGGTGGTAGTATTACAACGCACAAACCTCGTGCTTATAAACAGAATCAAGGGGCTGCGGCAACTGATTTAAATACTAAAAAGAAGTTTGCGTTTCTGTCTACTGAAACAGTTGCGGATTACAGGCCCGTAGAGCTACATGACATGTCTGAGAAGAGTCAAAAGACGTCCAGTAATCAAAGTACCAAATTTCATCAACTGCAGCAAAAATTTGGCAATGTGACTGCACAGGTGAGAGCTGAATGTATAATAATATGCAATCTTGTTTTGTTGTGACTATCGTTGCGATATACTCACTTGGGAAAAATTAATGTTTAACGATAACCAGATTAATAAAATTAAAATGATATATATAACAGTAAGAAATGCAAGTTGATCAAGAATTTTGAGATTTATCCCGAGTGGCTAGAAAGTACTTATGTCATACTCACAAGGGTATTATAAAAAGTTCATCGGCATTGAATTCCACTGTTTGAATATAAATAATGCAAGTATTATAATAATTTGAGAAAGTTTGCAGAAGAATTTAGAAAATGCTTCTTGTTATTACAATTAATAATATTTTATCCGACTAGCTTCCTATGCTTACAACATTCAATTAGACCTTGTCTATATTTTTTTTTTTATTTCAATTTTACACTAGTTCTGAATCTAGTTTATCCATTCTTTTTTTTTTTTCTTCAATCTACCCAATTTTATTATGTCTTTAAAAGTATTTTAAAAGCCATACCTACTCGTGCGGATTAAAAGGGCAGATTTTAAACGTGGTAGCGATAAGGGCAGTCTTATAGACTGTTTATCTAACACACTAACACTTTGCATGGTCTACACCAAGCCACCGAGATGTAGTACTGAATTCCATGAGCTCGTGAACAAGTTTGGAAGTGGTACTAATTATTACCGAAAGGTACGTGTCCACGTGTCTTAGTTGAGTTTTTGTTCGAAATTTTTTTTCGTTTCTATTCATTGCTAAATATTTCTTTGGTCAAGGTGATGGATTTTCTTTATTATTTAACTTTGTAACGTGTGCGCGTTACACTGGCTACCCTATAATGGTAATTGTATATAATAATAAATTGCTAATCGCGATTGAATTTCAGCTTTTTATAAACTAACAGAATAAAACTCTGCAACTAATGATCATTTGCTTTGGGAAATATAATATTTATTCGAAACGCTGCTTCTCGTCGCATTATCACGCATATATATTGGTCATGTTATCGCAGCGGTATAATACATAAGATACAATTTGTATTTATGTAATGGGAGAGAAAAGGTTTTTGAATGGCACTTGAGCTTCCCGTGATAAGAATCACTTTCTAACAAATTGTAATAATGGATTCTATGTTATTTTAGAACAATATTATGGCCGCTACATTGGGCGACAACAAAACACTCGGCGGAACAGATCCTCCCAACAATGAATCGGATTTGAAGATTGCATTTGCTCGTCAAACAGACGAGCTAAGATTAGTGAGACGACAGTTAGCCAATAGTGAGCTACGGATTAAGGAGCTCGAAGAACAAATAATTAAACTACAAAATCAATGAACATTATTTTCATTGAAACGGCCAAGAAGCAAGGTCTTTTGTTCCTAATTATTAAGCTTCTCGCCAAAAGGTGTTATAAATGTGGCCATTGTGAGTAAATATTGATTGTCCGCTATTGCGTAATTAGATTTAAATCGAACGTTTCGACTTCGAAATACTTTACGTCTTTACATTTTCATTTTTTTTTTTTTTTTTTTCTTTCTTTCATTTAGTTCAATGTTATGATCTAATTTTAATCCATGTAGGTACTTGATAAGAAGATTATCGCACAGTTACCCATTAAATATAATTGTTTTCATTTTTCTTTCTTTTTTTTTTTCACTTTTGAATTCAGCACAGAATAGGTAATTAATCATTTGCATTCAGGTATTTAGTAATAACCGATGAGTTAAATTTGAGGTAAATAATTTTTGAACTCATGAAAAATTTATAACTGATGCATTTTTAATCATATCTAAATATATTATCTAATATCATAGATTAGATAATTTATTATGCTAAAACCTTATGATGTAGTACCTACATTAAAGAACCACTGGCAATATCATGATCGTATGAGTATCTTAAAATTGATAAATTTATATCAAATAGAGCAGCGCAGAAGCAGCAGCAGCAGGCTAGTGATGAATTTGTGAATCATAATACTTAATATATTAATCTACATCTATGTATAGGTATATAGATATATATATGGTATATATATACTATATGTATAAAAATAATATACTATAATCAATTGGTACAAATTTTGAAAATAGGAATGGTATCGAACGTGCAACCGGTATCTTAATTTTTTTAACGCTATTTAATTAGTGAAGAATAATATTCTATAGCTTTTTGCTATTTATATAATCAGTCTCTAATCTATTTATCGTGCCTTTGCCAAAACTGATAACACTGCCTTCAATTATTCAATTATTTCACTTTTACTTTATACCTCCTCATCCTATCTTTAATGATAAAAAAAGAGATATGTACGCAGGAAAAGGATGACATTCGAAGTTACGTACAGCAGATGTTTAATTCAAACTTACGTTTTAATTTCATCAGAATAATAAATACATATTATATGAAAAATACATACATCTCACATCAAACAGTAACAAGTACGATAATTAATTTTGAAAAATAATATTCTAGGTGTTAGAATCAAGAGTGCCTACGTTGAATTTATATGATTTTTTTTTTTTTTTTTGATTAGAAAAAAGTATAAATAAATAAAGGAAAAAACACAAAAAAAAAAAAAAAAACAAAGATGGGAATTATTTTGTCTGCGAATAGACTGGAATAGATTTGTTATTTAATTGTTTTCTTTATAACAGTAGATCAATATTAGGTATCTACGTAACAAAAACCTGTATATGTACTTTATTTGATGTTAGACGTACGTTGTATTACTAAATATCTAATTAGTTATAGTTTTAAAATTAATTTTGGTCATTTAATGATCCTCTATACTTTGTACCGCCAATGTATTAATTAGAATATTAAATTGTAATCTGTCTATGTATGTTTCGAATGCTTGAAAAAAATTTGAATAGTACTGCAACTTTTGAGGAAATATCAGACATTATACATTCCCAAAAAAAAAGAATAAGACAAAGGAAAAGAAATAATAATGATTCAATTTCGAAACATATCAGTTTCGAAATTGGTCGAAGCTCTATAATAGCAGTAGCTTATATAGGAGGATGTATATCACTGTTCGTTCGATCTTCCTGATGATTATATGCTTCTTATTTTTGATCGGAATCTGTATGAGTATATACCAATAATCGTAATTATTAGGTATGTACCTATAATTTTTTGAGACAAAGAGGAAACGTAATTTTTCTAAAGTATACATTTTTTCAATTTTTCTTCATTATTTGTTTATTACTTTTTGCATAAAGGTTGCCTTACATATGCCAAAGACAGTGTACAAGTGTTTTGCATAGAGAGAGAGAGAGACAAAAATAAGGAGATAAAAAAGAAAAATATGCACAAAAAGTAGAAAGTACGTTATATTACTTCTATAAATGAATTTTGGCAATTATGTGTACGGAACTATAGGTATATAATGTATATTATAAATGTTCAATATTTGTACGTACCTATATATAAAAAAAAAAAAAAAAAAACATGTAATCAAATAATTTTTTTCAAATTAGCTCATTGTATAATTCAATAAAGAAATAGAAAATTAACTTCTGGTTATATTATATTATACTATATATTTATATTTATCAAACGATAATATCAGATCTGGTATAATGATTACATGATAAATAAAAAGATTATAAATATATAGTACTACATATTATTATGTTCTTAAATATTTAAGTTTTCAAAAAACTTATTCGCTACATTAATATTTTGATACGATTTCAAAAACTCTAGAATAAAAACAGAATATTATTCACATTGAATTAAATTTAAATATAAAATAATATATTAACGCAACGTCTACATAGTAGTATAATAGTATAATATCATTATAATTGCGTTTTGTGAATGAATCGGAAAAAAAAAAAAATACATTACATATATTTATATATATAAGTAAATATATATATCCTTTCATACAAAATGAGTATAAAATATTACAGTGATAATTAATTAATGAATAAAATTATCAATATCTATAATTATTATTGTTCTTTAAAAATTAATATATGGACATTCGATAAAAAAAAAAAAAAAATATCAAATATTTTTAATCTACGTTCGCGGTTAGTCACTCTATATTAATTATACATTTATAATATGTATATAGATTACTATCTACCCTTTGTCAAGTTATATTAATTTATTAATAATTCTTATAAATTTACATAAAACTGTGTCGCGTATTTAAAAATATTAGCGAAATAATGAACTATATGCGTTCTATATGCATCTATATGCTTTTTTCCTGAGATTTAACTCCATGTGTGTAAAGATCAATTTGATATCACAGAATCAATCGAAAATTTTTATCAATTTTTGAAATCCTCTTGAATCATTTTTTTTTTTTTTTTTTTTTGAATCTTATAAAATGACGACTGATCTGAGCTTATCTTTAATTATAAAATACATATTGTACTCTGGCTTTTTCTTTCTTTACTTATTATATATATTTTTTATTTTTTTTTTTTATTAATAAACATCTAGCCATGGCTTATGTATAGGAATGTTTATAACATCGTAATGTAGTATGTGTGTAGTAAGCTTAATGAAATTCTATAACTTCCTATCTCTTGAACGCGATCGTATAGCCGATTATCAGACTAGGTATTAGCAGTGATATATGATTCGGTAACGCGGTAGCAGCTGGATTACACCCGTCACCAGAACACGTGAAAACGCATGTACGATATTCCAACCGGTCACCAGGCTGTTTAACGTAATTGCAGTAGTTACCCAAGTCCAATGATGAACAGTATCTCTTGGTCCCGATCCCACCTGTTAATGTATCATTTTGCAATGAATATTCGCTACTTCGAATGCACCTAATATTTAACTAATTATTCTCTATTATCTACATTTTTTTAATTGCGAGCAATTATACTGTACGTATTATTATACCGTGAGAATCAGGTGAAACAGCACGTTCGATTCGCGCCAACGCCGTCTTACTTAAGTTTTTACAGGGTACGAGTCAACACACAAAAATCTGCTGATCAGGCTGGATTTTCGTGGCAGAAAATTACTGCGGCAACAAAATATTGCAGCAGTGAAAAACTGCCCATGAAAATAATCAAAATGCGCTCACAGCAGCAGCAAAATACTGCTCGTCGAGTGCCGTTGATTTGATCACGTGGTTGATCAACGCATCACGTGATCAACAATCTCACGCGCCAAGTTATCGTAAGGATTTTCTAGCGCAACGAGTGGCTGTTCCTATGAAATACGAATTATTCGGCGCATGCGCGCTTCGACCGTACTGTTTCACCTGATTTTCATGGTATAGTATATACCATGTGCTGGGCAATATCTGCACCGAGAGACATGCAAAAAAATAATAATATTAAGAGAAAATATATCATGCAGTTTTTAAAAAGTGTGATTTTATTTATCTATTCAATTATTCATTCATTCATTTCTAGTCACAAGCAGCTTGATTATAATTATTGTGGAAAAAAAAAAAAAAAATGAAAAGTTCAAAGCTGATGAACGAGATGTTAGTTTTCTTTTTTTTTTTTTTTTTTTTCTTTTTCTCTTTTTATATAGACTTGAATGTGCGATTTATAGTTGTAAATGATTTATGAAACCACTGAAGAAGAAAATAAATGAAATATGATGATAAAGGAAGGAAAGGAAATTAAATTTCAAGAAGAAACGACACATCGAGCTGACAGTGAGACTTTTTAAAAAGACCTCCGTATCGGCCGATGGTTTTGACGCAGTATCTGGCCTCGAAAACGTGATTGCAGTTTTTTAACTGCAAAGCTTCTTCGACCAATTCACCCTCCATGCATTCCCAATCCGTTGATGATGAGCACTGATAGCAATCTAGACCCAAAGCTTCATCACCAAAATCCAATTTTCGTTAGTCAAGAATATTATGATCAGTATAATATTATGAAATAGTAAAGTAGAACGATTTTTTATGATAATTAACTGCAGATTGTTGTCTTTACCGATACATACATCGTTTTAGTTTACTGGTTCTTATAACTTCTATGAGACTTACAGTTTACCTCGATCTTCTCATAATTTAAAAATACGAAATAATCAGAAGATCGAAGATCCATTTCTGTATTGAAATCTTAAAACCCTAATAATTTCCCCATTTTTTTTTTTTTTTTTTTTGCCGTGCCGTTAGTATTGTGAGTGATATTGCGTTAGTCTGATTGAAAAAAAAAAGCATTATTATTCGTAAGCATGATTAGTTCCGATTCCTTGACCAATTATTGATCATTATTTTCTTTAGGGGTTTGATTTACCCTCAAATCTTCCGATGTGTTTGATGCAGTACTGAGCACCGTAAACATTATCACACGGTTCTGGTCTAATGTCGATGTCACTCGTCAGAAACTCGTTGCATTGAAATGGATTATCCGAATCCGTGCCCAGACATTGATAACAATCGATGCTGTTGGCTAAATAAATTTGTAAAAAAAAAAAAAGTATATAAACGTAAACATAATTATATCTGTGGGTATAATAAATGAGTGAATTATTCAATTATATTCGTTTATAAAAAACGAAAATATATATGAACGTATAATGTGAATTATTTCCAATTCAAATTCACCCGGAGATCCAACAATCTTATTTTTCAAGCGCGTTATGCGATCGAGATATTTGCTTTACGGAGTGGAATTGATATCATAGCTATATATGACTACTTGCACTTTAATATACCGTGTACAAATCTATAATCCACGGTTAATCTTGGGTTCCGTTGGTATTCAGCATTCAAAAGCAATTACCCCGCTTCCTCACCAACTGGAATGTAATTATAGCAAAAACGGGGCCAACCCCAACCAACGGTAAGGGCTGTCGAGTAAATAGATTGGATATCTGTATACCATATACAATATTTATATATGTATATGTGTATCGCATAAATTGATGTCAATTTTTATTCATTTAGATTAATATTACAATACGCGAATAAATATAATATATAATCGTAATTCGAGAGTTATAACTTATGCCGCGAATTCGTGAATTTGAAAATTTGAAAAATTATCCGCGCATGAGGATGAATTTCGAAAACTGAGAATAACTCCGAAGTAAGAAGTGTTATACACGACGAAATATACATGTATATATATAAATTCATACGAAAGACGACGATTATTTAATAAATTGAAACGTGCGATGGATTCATTGATATTAATTCGTCGCTCGTTGACTGCTCGCTTGTTCATACGTTGAATGTACCTACTCGTTGTCTCAGATAAGAATAATAATATTTCACATTCTATGTATAGTGGATAACGTGAGACTTATAATTTAATACATAATCTAAAGATTTTGATATTGTTATTATTTCGGTAATTAATCTCTTATACAAAAAGCGTTTTCAATTTCCTATATAACGGATATTAATATATACGAAGAGATTGGAGGATCGATCATTTGTAATTATCTCTATATAATATAAATATATAGCGAAGCAATTATATAGCAGCACGAAAAAAATAAAATAAAATAATTTAATTTCTATACAAAAATTTAGCCAGAAACTTTTTTTTTTTTCAACTTTAATTCAATTTTCTTTATCAACAATTATAATACTCTTATTTTTCTACACGATTGTATACGCAAGTTTCACTTATCTATATTCGTCATGCGATAATAGTTGAACTTTAATATTAAAATATAGCTTAAAGATTTTAGAGCGTCCGAAGTCTAAAAAAAAAAAAAAAAAAAATATTCAAACTGCCTATATTAAGCACTGTTTTAATTCTATATATCACAATATCAATAAAATCTTCATTACTTTATAATATGATAATCAAATTTCTCAGTTCAACGAACTGAAACCTGCTTACGCGCGTCGAAATACATTTATAACAACAATTTATTATTCAATTATGATATACACAAAATCGTATAATATATAGTATAAGGTATCAATTTCTATAACATTACATCTATTTATTACAATATTAAATTTCTGATAAACAAATTCTTCATATATGTTATGATAAAATTTCCATCTATACGTTTTACCGAATTTCATATTAAAATTATAAATATTATTGACAAGTTTTATTAACTTGTCTTATAATATACGCAGTTATATAATAAACAAACTCGGAATGTAATGCGAGTGCATAGCTATCGCATTTATATTTATATTTATATATATTTTTTCTTTTTTTACACTATGTTTTCTTTATAAAAGTTATAACGCAAAGCCCCACCCAGTTTAAAACCTTCATACAAATACGGTCGGTTCGTATATATGCATATATGTGATGAATCAGGCACGGTATGGCATTTGTAAAATGTATAAAGGTGTAAATAGAACACGCGATTGTCGCAAATAATTTACTTACCTAATTCAAAATGTGCTAAAAAGAGCGCAGCGATTATTAAACATCTATCTTTCGAAACACTTCCCATTTTTTTTTTTTTTTTTTAATATTTTTTCTATTAAATATTCAATATTATAGATAATATTCGGTTGTGATACAGTGATGTAGTTTCTTATTAAATACACAAACACGGTATAGTACTACAACCGACAGTCCACGTTCACCTGCTGTTTAGTTCAGGTAAAAACTAAGAGCTCTGCCCTGACTAGCCTGAGCGTCGATGTTTCTTTCACGTTTGGACGATAGGCGCCAATGCAAGAATCAAAGTGGGGGTTTTAAGCGTTGACCAATAGCGGACTTCCATTTCAGGAGGGAATTCTAAACTTTGAACTTTGAATTGTTGTTCAATTCTATAATATATCTTTATCAGCGTTTACTCGATAACACTTATATAGGGTGCAGTAAAGCGCCTTTATCTTTATAAATATATATTGCGTTTTATTTATTTATTTATTTATTTATTTTTTATTCATACTGATAAACACATGCAGCAATAACGCGTCGCGGAATATTATGATAATTAGTTTGAAATATGTTGGGATAAGAGATTGAATACGATCTATATGTTTTATATATTTTATATTATATTATATAGTATAATTTCTAAATTTTATTATAGGAATAATGTGTAAATACTTGTACAATAATATAATATACCTTTCACAACATATTATATACATAGCAGCTAATTATTTAAGTTTTTCTAAGCTTATGAGATATAATAGCGATATAAACTAACATTTTTTTAATAACTTATTACAAATGATCACAATTCATGGTGTTAATATATTATAATGTATGTATTATATTAGGGTGGTCCTTGATTCAATCATATTTGAATTTCAATGCTCCCTGCAGGGGCTAAGAACGTTTTCAAATATATACAAAAAAAAAATGTAGTGAAAAACCACAGGTTCATATCTCAGTTTTAAGTACTGCCCCAAAGCCTTTGAATTCTCCCATTTAATTAACACACGATTTTTATTACTTTGTGATTATTTTTTACTTCCTATAGCATTATCGCTTCTCTGAACTTGGAACTACGCACAATTCTTACCTATATATATGCGGTAGTAGGTATCCGTGAAAAATTTCTAAATTTTTAACGACAAAATTTTATTCATCACAATTTAGAGATAAGAAATTTTTTTTTTTTTTTTTAGTCCCAAATGTTAGCTTCGAAATTTATATCGTTGAAGATATGCCGAATTTTTATGAAATACCTAGTACTACAGGCATTAGGAGTGTAAAAAAGTTTTAAATTTTTCGGAGCTATAATGCGATAGGAAGAAAAAAGATAAATCGCGAAATGTTAAAAATCGTGTTTTATTAAAATGGGAAAATTTGGAGGCTTTGAGGCGGTAATTAGAATTCAGATAGGAACCTGGGGGTTTGGCTATATTTTTTTTTTTTTTTTGTATTTATTTCGAAACGTCCTATCCCATATGGAAGCATTGAAATTCTAAAATGATGAAATTGAAGACCACCCTATAATATGTATAATATCATATTAATTATTACGTGCGCGATCTTTGAAAAAACTGAGATTCTGCAGCTGCTACAATAGTAGAACGTTTCGATTTAAAATCAATACTGTAAAGACACGCGATAAAATAAGTAAATATAGTAAATAACGATATTATATACTATACTAATAATTTATTATACATGTATATAATGTATATGTATATTATATAACAAAACAACGCCGTATACATAATATTTCATTCAAAATTTATACAAGACGGTTTCATTAAACTCATTAATCAAGAGATTCCAACACAGTCAACACAGAACATCCCTTTATTACAATATGTTTAGAAATTTTTTTTTTTTTTTTTTTTTCCTAATTCGTTGGAATATATTACTTCAACTTTACTGAATTTTTATTTTTATTTTTTTGTCTTTTTTTTTTTTTTTTTTTCTTTTTGTAAATCAGTTTTGTTTACACAAATTTTTACTGATTATTTAGGTAATACAAACAACTCACCAAGTATATATTTATCCTCCAAAATCTTGTTCATTTAAATATCCGTCGCAATTATTCAGCATCAATGATTTTATTATTCGATATTTATATATATATTACGACATAACGATATTTACAAGATATTTGGTAACTATATATGTATAACAATCATCACACTCATTCTAGAAAAAAATTCATTACAAATTTTATTCACAACTAAATATTCGATTACATCTACAATAAAAGAGGTATCAACATCTATTACGATTTTAAAAATTTTTAGAGAGAAACATTTTTCAGTAACTTCACTGATAGTGTAGTAGCCTTTTTTCTTTTTTTCATTTTTTCTTTTTTTAAGATCATTAGTCTTCCATGTAAGTTCATTGGATTTCATTAGCGATTTCGTTTCCTGACAATTTTGATATGATTAAAGAATTTTTTCTTTTTAATTTAAGCTTGGAAGACTTTTTTGACTTTGTTTGTTCAATTTTAACAAACGGCTTCCTAACTCGGCCAAATATATTCTTATTGTTTTGTTTATTGCAGAGAAAAAATGCCCTCGATGATAATTTAGAAACTGTTTTTTCTGACGTTTGAGACTTTGACGATTCCCCTATCTCTGGACGTGTTTTAACAAATTTTTCAGACATTACTTTCATACGTTTTGAATTCTGTTTAACGATGCTTGATTCTTCGCCAATTATTTCATGCTTGAAATTATTCAATACTAACTTTCTGCTAGAACGTTTGTGCTTTGATATTTTAGGCACTAGAGTCGATCTGATGTTTGCTACATTCGATGTAATGCTTGGAATATAATCAGCAGACTTTAGCAATTTCTTTCTCACAGAAATTGAGGACAATCTCATATTAGAAGATACATTATTTTCTTCAGATTTACCTCCGTCTTGATTTTTAAACATTCTGTGGCTGGTAACGGGTCGTGTCTTTCTGCTACTTATAATTCTTTTAACGTTAGTGTAAATAGAAGAGGCTCTTCTTATCTTAGTTGATTTAGCTGCCAGATTTATATCACTTTTTATTAATGAATTACTTCCTTCATCTTCAGTCACACAACTCATTTTCAGTTCACTAGATTCCGGTGCTGGTTGATCAGTCGTAATCGCACCACCTGAGCTCTGTACAAACAATAAAATAAATAACACATTGATAAAAACACAAAAATGCCTAATTAGATTAGCCGAATGAGAATTCAATTATAAAGTACAAATTGTTGAATCAGTTTTAGAGAGAGGTGATCAGAGTTACCTGTACAATATTCTATTTTTAAATTGGTATTTAGTTTACTCCTAGCTTCGATAGCAAATAATTAATTTATCGAACTAATATCTAACTGTGATTAATTGAAAAAAGATAGAATGATAGTAGACTTGTTAAAAAAAAAAAAAAAAAAACAGCTGTGCATGCGAGAGCACGATATGTTTTACTTATATAATAAAACCATGCGTTGATGAAAAACGTGTGATATGATAAGGGCACCCATCACCTTTTGTTAAAGAGTATTAGAAATACATAATTTCATTAATAAAATACACCATAATATCTGTAAACTCGAGGATACAAGCAGGTGCAAATAAAAAATAAAGCGTATGAATATGGGCTAATAAAATTTTAATTTATTTACACAAACGTATTATAAAACATTACATTAAGAGAGATTACAGATGAATTATTAAAAATCGTATCGTTAGTATTTCAATTATATTTCTTTCAGCCTTTTAAATAGTATTTGTCCTTTGAGTAGTGGAAGAATATACCGCTTATCACACTTAGATAAAATATATTATTTTTTTCTAAACTGTTGAATATCTAATTTTAATATCAGTTCTATAAATATTTTGTGGCATGGTGTGTGAAGCTTCGCAAAATAATTAATCAAACTTTTGAATGATGTACAGTCGACATTAGTTTAGTAGAAGATTTAACTAAAATCGAAATCATAATGCAAAGAAGAATGTTGTATTGGTAATAATTTAATCAATCTAGTTGTTAATCAGTCTAGTATAAAACGAAAGCTATTTATGATAGAAGACATATATTAAATTGGTTTGAAATTTACTAATGAAGATATTAAAACCGGGACGTGAATTGGAGTAGACTTAATTGAAAATGATTATTATTTTCATTCGGTCTTGCTCAGAGGGCGGAATTAATTCATATTATAATCTAATGAGATTTGTAAATTGGTAGAAATGCTCTTATCCCTACTACTCGTGGACAAATTCATTGGTACTGACTGACTTATTCCTTAAAAATGAATAAAAATTATATCGCATAATTATTTGCGGAGCTGCTCCTCCTCCTCCTCCTTACATTAACTATTTAATCTCAATTTAAAATTCGCAGATATATATATACGATTTTTGTTTATTTATTTATTTATTTATTTTTTTTTTTTGTCATCATAATGCCAAAGTTTCTTTTAAACAAGGTAGTGTTTATTTATATTTGACTGTGATAAATATTTGGCAATATTTTTCTTTTTTTTTTCAACTTCCATTTAAACTGTGTAGTAATATCTAAATCTTGTATCTATATATTATGTCAAATGAGATGATAATTTATCACAGACTATTGCAGTTTTGGATTAAACTTATGTATTTAGTATCTAGTTTGGTAATTATTCAGTTTTGAGCTACTAATTAAAGTATTATTTATTTATTTTATTTTAGTAATTATTCGCCGATTGATTTACCGTCAAAGATTACCCTTTTGAATCTTTGACTAATCTAAGTAAAATATAAAAAAATTAAACACATAAACAAGACAAAATGTGTAAGTAGTATTAAAATGAAAGAGGATGCATCTTCTCGTAGGAATGATACGGAGATTATATTTTTTTACACACGTATGAATTAGTGTATTCATTAGCGACAATATACCCTACGTATATTATAGAGGGAAGACGAAAACTTATTCAAATAAAATATAATACATCAAATAATGATCAACGAACTTTACATTATTAATTCAACGTTAACAATTCGAAAGCCGTTAAAAACGTAATTAATATTAATCAACGGGTAATTTCTTTTTTTTTTTAGAAATATTTCTATTCAACAGATTAAAAATTCATTATAATTTTATGTCTTTGAGACTATATAAAGTAATTTCGAAAGACAAACTGCCTTAAATTTATATATCATTAATAAATAAAGTTGAATTATTTCTTTTCCAAAAATAGAATTTAGGGCTTTTTTTTTTTTTTTATTTTTATTGCTTAGCTCAGCCGAGTCTTGATTCAAAAAAAATTTTGCTCGTTGATTCCTATCAATATAAGCTCAAATAGTATGTAGAATTTTCAAGCATCTAATGCCAGGTATACATTTTTTTTTTTTTTTTTTTTTTCCATTTCTTTAATAAAGGCAAATTTCAACCCATGTACAGAATGCCAATAATAAAAAAATATTCTAAAATAATTAATAATGATAATAAAATTATATCATATCAGTTTTCATTCGCTTCGTAATACATAACTTGAAAAAAGAAAAAGGGAAAAAAAAAACAAAACAAATAGGTAATTTTAAGAATTTAAGACAAAACGCATTGCCTTATTTCAGTGTCTATATTATATTCACTTTTCTCATCTGTATTTGAATTTACCTTGTTCAGTGGTCGGTTGAACGAAGATGCAAGGTTCACATACGTTAGCTTTAAATACGATCGTACACCCCTCAGAGAACGATATTGGCTATTAGGGAGACGGCTATTTGGATTATTAGTCGTAAGATCGAGAATCGATGGTCCTAACGAAGCTCCAACCTGGGGAAATAATTTACAAATTTTTTATAACACTAAAATTATAGTCTATGAATTAGATTAGGAACAAATTAAAGTTGGAAATTGACTCCGGTCTCCCCTTAGTCACAAACTGAATTTTCTCACCCTTAACTATCATACCCTAATTAAAGTTTTGCCTTTATTTGATTCAATTATCTATAATAATGAATAAATAAAATAACAAATTAGTAATTATCAAAGTAGTGTATAATTATCTACCTCTTCGAAAACAGATGGCGTATACTTTGGCGGTACAAATATATGGCTTTGATTCTTGCTAACTCCGTCTCGAATCCTTGCTGGTATTGAATTTACCATTCGACCAGAATTGTAGTTGCATTCTAAAGTATAGCTTCTTATAAGTCCAGTCAGTTTGTGAACAGCTACTCTGCCAGATCCTTCGCGAGACATACCGTCTCGTTTGTCACTGAAAAAAAAAAAAAAAAATCAAAAGAATGTAATTTTTTATTAATGATTTGTTATTTATTCAAACAAAATTTGTTTTTCCTTTAATTATTCACACAAATTATTATTCTACTCACATTAGGTACATATTTCTTTCGGCAAAATTACACGAAGTGAAATGAAAATTGGCGTTATTTAACGACATTAATTTTGGAAGTAGCATACACATTATGGTATCTTCCGCATCATCAAAATAATTTCCATACATGAATACTCCTTTCTTAGAGGCATGCCCGTGTAAATCAATGTATAAAAATAACCCAGAGTCTTCAGGGTCTGTGGGAATTTGTCCGATACCTATAGCTGTGCAAGCTTTTATGCTAGAATCTTCTTCGAGCTTCTCAACATTTGGTTCAGAGTCTTCGATTGGCCCCTCGCCATCTCCTTTGAATAATTAGTAGTTGAGTATTCAAAGAAATGAGATTTATTTCGTATGAATTTTTAATACTCAGGTTTTGAACCGAGGAATACCATTATTTATCCTCATAGAAATCAGTTCTTACCACGTAGTATGTGGTCTGGTGTTTCTTCCACCAATTTTGATAATTTTTCCGAATCTGGTTCACCCTTTCCTTTCTCGTCTAAAGTCATCAGAGTTACCTAAGAAATAGTGCATGTAGTTCGAATGTTAATCATTGTGTATTGTAGATACGAATTCAATATACTCCAAAAATATACCTGCTGAAGAAGGCGGTTTGTTGTATCTCTAATAACACTTGTTATAGAGCCAGTAGGTCCCACAACATTTACACTTCCTTCAACAACTTCCAAATTTATATTAGGCAATTCATTTTGGGAGTCGATTTCGTCAGGTATTTCGTAAGTGTAATGATGATATCTGATAAAAATAAAAATAAAACATATCGTTATTTCAGAGATAGAGGAAAAGTTTACGATTTTATAAAAGGGTCTGTGAAAAGGAACACAAATGATTTGCATGCTTCCAGGAATTGAGAAAAAAAATAAAAAGTCACCTAATTAGCGCTCTGGCAGCATATATAGTGGGATGGTCGTTGAAAGATGGATTTAGATACACTCTATTCAAGTTGACTCCTCTTGTATCCATTCGATAATGTCCTCTGGCAACTCCGTCAGGATTGAGCATAGGAATCATTTTGAAAACGTATATTCTGCGCAGATTAATAGCTATTGGATCTTCTCGGTTAAGCAAAAAGTTTAAAAATCCATTGAAGACAAAAGTGGATGGCGTCTCTCCCGGGTGAACTCTTGCGCTTATGAAAACGACCTGTAAGTTGAATTAGGTATTTAGAGACTATAATTTCTCAAAGAACATATAATGAGTGACAAATTGTTATTTAGATTTTATAAGATAATGAATTTAAATTTCATCGAGGGCTACAAACCTTTTTGCCTCTAAATTTGAACGGTCTCTCCTCATCTTGAATAGGAAATAATCGATTCAGCCTTTCCTCTCTCTCCGTTGATATGTTATGATGCGAACTTATAGTTAATAAATCGAGTCTTCTTCCTTCAAGAGACATTATAGCGCATTCTCTATGATAATAGACATCGTCAGGAACGGTAATGCTCCTTTTCATCATTTTAGTGTCTATTCTTTTCAGGTAATTTTGCAAATCCGTATAAGAGAATGGATATGTAAAGGCAATGTAAGTTATAGCCTTGCTGTTTTCTGAACCACGATATATAAACGATAACGTGAATTCGCTGCCTTTTTGATCCAGCTATAAAAATTAAATCACAACTCATTTTCAAGTTCCTTACAAGATTTAGTTTTCATTAATTTAAATAATTTCCAAGTGAAAAATCATTTAACAAAAAATAATAATCAACATTTTCATCAAAACTAAATAGAAGAAGGATAATGATAAATACTGGCTGCTTTAGTTTCATTACAGTGAATGTTGGCTTGTCTCGTATCCGTTCCCAATGCACATGGCCAGGTACAGTTTTAAAAACAGGGCACATTCCTTGGCTGAACATTTTCACTTGCTTGTTAAGATTGACCACATTTATTTTGACGACAACTCCTGGCGCGGGAGCTTTAACACCAAAATAGAACCACGTTCTATTGGTATTTTGATAGTCTGTACCGTGGCAGTCGTGTTTTGTCCATATATTGAATTCGTACTCTGGTAAATCCTCAGAACTTGAACTTTTGCAAGTTTTTCCATCGTTTTCAGTACCTTCTGCTGAGGATAAGAAAAATAAAAAATAAAAAATCAATAAAATAGAATGAAAAAATTCACTAATCATTTAATTTTTCTAATCAAAGAATTTTTTTTTTTTTTTTTTTATATTACACAAAATTTTTATGCGTATTGAAAAAAAAAAAAAAAAAAAATTGATATCTACCATTTTTCAATCCTCCTTCTCCAGGTCTCACTTGTTCTACTTTAGCCAAATTAGCCGAGTCAAAATTATTGTAGAATATGAAGTTTCCACACTTTATTTCATCTGTTGTTGAAGCCATTATATTCTTTTAGTGTTTACATGGTTTCCTATAACAGAAAATAAAAAATAAAAAATCATTCATCTAGGTCAGAATATTAGACGATTACGAAATATTTAATAAACGGATTGAAAATTACTGTAAATTTTTTTTTTTTTTTTAATTTTTTTCAAATTATTTTCAAATTTTTCTTTATTTTTATTCTAAGTTGAAAAGAAAAATAACGTCGTGTAGTATAGGTAGTGTTTAAAAATAATGTGTATAATCTTGCCTCTAGAAGTTTAGACTGTTGTTACATTTTATTTTTTTAAATGAAATTATCATATAATTGTAAAAAATGAAAAGGTATTGCGTAATTCAAGTGTTTCTAATGATATTATATTTTGTTAGAACTGAATAGGTAGTAGGTATATTATGAGTATTAAAATTCTAATGAATAATAATAATCATTTATATATATATATATATAAATATGGTTAGGTTGCTATGGAAATATATTAGATATAACTATATAATAATATAAAATACATATATAAACGTGAAATACCTACTAAAGTTCAATATAAGTAATAAAAAAATGTCGTAAAATTTAATGCCAGAGAACAAAGATGGTATATATACGTACTTAAATTGGGAGGTAGATAAGATCGAGGCTAACTAAAATTGTATTTTAATGTATAGTATACATACTATACTTTACTAATGTATAGAATCACCTGATTACATCAAAGTTTTACATAAGTTAAGCCAAAAAGATTAATAATATAATATTTAAAAATATATATATATATAAAAAAAAAAAAAAAAAAATTTTTTTGTTACAATATTTAATGACATATAAAAATCACAATAATTGACAGAATTTTAAAACGGTATCAAAATTGTTAAATTTTTTTTCATTTCTATTAAATTCGTTTGACAGTTGACAGATCATATGATCACTATATATTTACATACGTTTACGTATATATATACGATCATTGTATTTGTATATTATATTTATTAGACACGATGAATGAATAGCGATAAAGGATAGTTTTTCTTTATTTATTTATTTATTTCTTTATTTTTACTCACAAACATTACTACAGATGAATCGAAGCCCTTTGTTCGTCACCGTGAAGTTAATATAGATCATATTATATCTCATTGTCCGATATAATATTCTGTGTCTAGTATAGATTTTAGACAACAAAATGTGAAAATATTATTCAATAATATTATTATTATTATTATTGTTATTATTATTATTATTATTATTATTTAAAGGTTCATTATTTACTCTCCCACTACCCACGAAATCAGAAACTCTACAGTGAGTCGAATCTGTTCATTCAAAGAGAAGATAGCTTCTCACGGATCTATAGAGATTATTATTTTTTTTTTTTTTTACCTATGTTTTCGGACAAATAAACTAGCGCCATCTCTATATGGCGTGTCTAACTACTAATGAACTAATGAAAACGTGCGCGGAAACTGATGAGTCTTTTTTTTTTTTTTTTTTTTTTGTAATTTGTACACGTGCAGTGATATGTGGCTGACGGCTGACGTTAAACCGAACGTATTATTCATCATTAATTATTAATTATTAATCAAAATGACAACCAGCCCCGAAGAAGACGTGAAATTGTTTATATCGCTTGGATTAAGCGAGCAAAAAGCCAAAGAGACATTGAAAAATGTCCAAGTATCAAAACATCTGAAAGCTGGGGTAGCTGAGGTAAGACATAACCTCAAAATTAATACACCTATTGTATGTAAATCTATCTAGCCGGTACTTGTATCTTCGATCTAAAAATTTGGTCAATGTTATCATAATATCGAAATAAATAAGATGGAATATATTTTATTTACAAGAATGAATTAGTAACGAGATAAATAAAAAAAATGGAATTAAATTTTTCTGGCCAAAAATTCTGATGATTAATGATTTTTAACAGGCTAAAAAACACTGCGATATTACAACGGAAGTTGGGACTCTGTTGTATCATTTAGCGTCTAAAATTAAACCCCAGATATCTGAGAAGCTAGATTTAGTATCAAAATTGATTGCCGAACGTAAATTAGATACTACGCAGAGAGTTGACGCTGCGTTGGAATATTTAATAGAAAAAATTGGAACTCCTACCAATTTAGAAGAATTGGAAAAACAATGCGGTATAGGAATAGTCGTGACACCTGAAGAGGTCGAAAAGGAAGTTGAAACATTGATAAAAAAACACAAAAATGAAATTTTGGAAAAACGGTAAAGACCATATGTTAGCTAATCTTTTCTTCCCGCAACTTTGGAACTTCTAATTTATCGATAATTTTCTATTGGAGCACAGGTATCGATTCAACTCCGGACCCCTAATGCAGGAGGTAAGAAGAATCTTGAAATGGGCAGACGGTAAAGCTGTTAAAAGTGAAATTGAGCTACAGCTGTTACTCCTGCTCGGTCCGAAGTCAGATGCTGATCTTGCTCCCGCAGCAAAACAAAAACAAGCTAAAACTAAGCCGGTTGTAAAGAAAAGCGATAAGATCGATGGTAAGAATTTAGGCGAAGATAAACTAAGCGGCGATGCTTGGTTTGTCTCATTTTTTTTATTTCATTCTGATTTAAGAAAAGAAGCAGAAATCAGAAGAGGAGAAAACCACAGAAGCGCGGACTATCAGCGAGCTGATGAAAACTAAAGTACATTTTCATAAACCTGGTGAAAATTATAAAACCGAGGGATACGTCGTCACCCCCAAAACTCACGAGCTTCTTAAAGAACATCTGAAAATTACGGGGGGTAAAGTTAGGACGAGATTTCCACCAGAACCTAACGGGATTCTTCATATCGGACATGCAAAGGCTATTAATATCAATTTTGGGTAGGATCATGCGGCTTGGATGGCTAACATTTAATTTGTGCGAATCATTTTGATGTAGAATATTTCTTATGTTGTTTTTTTTTTTTTGTATTTTTTAGATATGCAGATGCATACGACGGAGTGTGTTACTTGCGTTACGACGACACTAATCCAGAGAAAGAAGAAGAGAAGTTCTTTGTCGGTATTCGTGAGATGGTAGAATGGCTTGGATACAAACCAGCAAAGATCACATATTCTTCTGACAATTTTCAACAGCTTTACGAATGGGCTATACAACTGATAGAAAACAATCTGGCTTATGTTTGCCATCAAAAAAGTGAAGATATGAAAGGATTTAATCCCCCGCCTAGCCCATGGCGAGAAAGACCAATTAATGAAAGTTTACAATTGTTTCAGGTATCTAATTGCGAGCAATAATCGTTCTGAAATAACGTTTCGACTAAATTAATTCAGAACTTGAATTCATCTTTTAAATTATATGCTTTCAGGATATGAAGAACGGAAAATTGGAGGAAGGCGAAGCAACGCTGCGTATGAAATTGACTTTAGAAGAAGGGAAGCAAGATCCTGTTGCATACAGAATAAAGTACTTTCCTCATCACAGAACTGGCGATCAATGGTGCATCTATCCTACTTACGATTACACCCATTGTCTTTGCGACAGTATAGAAAACATAACGCATTCTCTTTGTACAAAAGAGTTTCAATCCAGGAGATCCTCGTACTACTGGCTCTGCAATGCGCTCAATGTTTATTGTCCAGTACAATGGGAATACGGCAGATTAAATGTTGGATATACCGTTGTTTCTAAGAGAAAAATTGCCAAACTTATCGACGAGGGATTTGTTCATGATTGGGATGACCCTAGGTCAGGAGAATTTTAGATATTGCTCATTCTTTGCATCACAGATCAAATTAAAGACAGCAGTATTGATCTATTATGATAACTTGAACTCTTGAAGCCGCTGATTTAAATCCCTTATTTTGTTTTCCGCAGATTATTCACTCTCTCAGCTTTACGGCGACGAGGTTTTCCCGCAGAAGCTATAAACAACTTTTGCGCCCAAATGGGGGTAACCGGTGCTCAGGTAGTCGTCGATCCCGCAGCTTTAGAAGCAGCAGTTAGAGACGTTCTTAACATCAGCGCACCTAGAGTTATGGCGGTATTAGACCCGATTAGAGTAACTATCAGTAATTACTCTGACGATGGACCCCGCCGTTTAAAGGTGCCAGATTTTCCTAGCGAACCAGAAAAAGGCCACCACGAGATCAGTTTTGACGATATTGTTTACATCGAGGCATCCGACTTCAAAGAGGTGAATCAAAATAAGATTTCAATAATCTAAGAATGAGAATTGGTCGCTGAAAGTTTACCTGATATTAATTCTTGGTTTTATTTTGTCAACTTTTCAGAATGACGAAAGAGGATTCAGGCGATTGACTCCGAACCAATCAGTTGGACTAAAACACGCCGGAGTTGTTATAACTTTAAAATCTGTAGAGAAAGATGCTTCCGGTAATATCACAAATTTAATTGTGAAACAGGAGGTTGTTTCGGACACAAATAAGCCTAAAGCATTTATACATTGGGTAGCAAAACCGTCGCTAGCATCCGTCAGGCTTTACGAGCCTCTGTAAGTTTTGGTTTTATATCTTGATGCCGCAGCTTTTATATCTTGTTTAAAAATTTTCTATAATTCTGTTGCCCATTTTCAGATTTAAACACAAAAATCCTGAAGATCCAAACGAAGTTCCTAATGGATATCTCACTGATATTAATCCACATAGCAAAAAAGAAGTTGTGGGATATATAGACGCAGGAATGACTGGAAATGCGAAACCTTTTACTCAATATCAGTTTGAACGAATCGGTTTCTTCTCTCTTGATCCAGACAGTAAGCAGGGAAAGGTGAGTTAACATTGATTTAGAAATTCCAATAATATTCAGGATATTGTTTTGTATTCTTTACTGTCATCCAGCTAGGTAGTATAATGTTTTACGAACAAGCTGATGAATAATACAACTTGCTTTAATTTCTTACTTATATTTTTCACATTTCTTACATTTCAGCTGGTCTTCAACAGAACTGTAACTTTGAAGGAGGATGCTGCAAAAGTTTAAAATACTAATTTTTATATTTAAATATTTGTAGAAAAGGATTTAGTTACCTTAGTGTTTGAATTTATTTTCAATAAGCATAACACTATTCAAACAAATTGTAGAATATAAACGAAACAAAAAAAATATATTTCCAGCAAAAAAATCCAACGCATATGAAATTTTGTGAAAACAAAAAAAAAAAAAATTCATTAGCGTTAGGAATATGACATCAAACTATTGTGTCTTATAAGTTGAAACATTCTAATCTTTCCTTAATCATTTTTTCGAAAATGATTAAGGAATTTTTCCAACAACTTATATTACGTTTTACATAATTTGCTTTATTCTGGTGAAAGTTGTGCCTATTTTTCTATCATATGTGATTAGATCATTGATCTACAGTAGGAAACCGATTTCCTGAGAAATATTCTATTTTTGCTACTGATATTTGTTTGTTTACAATCAGATCTCTTATGAAATATCAGGACGCCGGCTAAGAGCGTAAAACATTCTCTGGATATACGCAGCCCTTTCTATTGCATATAATTTATGTTTCATTATTTAGAACTCTTCTACTGATTTCCATATAATTTAAAGAATTTTTCCTTTTTTTTTACAGATTTAATACCATTTCATAGTTATAATAAATGTTCTTGTGAATGCATTTATGATACTCTTGGCTAAAATTATACCATTTATTATTTGAGATTAGATATTAATTCATCATGCAGGATTCGTAGGTCGGAACCATGTACTTTATATTGATGAATGCATCTTCGCCACCATATCTCTCTAGTATTTCAAGAGTCTCTTGTATCACATCAGCAGCATTTTCTCCCCTTTGTTGAGAGTAGTCAATACCTTCTCCAAGATTGACTAAAATTTTCAAATATTTTTATAACGATATACCAATGTTTGAAACAAATTGCATATATTTATCAATATCTATTCTAATTCGTGTATTTACGATTAACTAATTATTACCATTTTTGTCTTTAAGTAAGTTTGGAATAGGTAATATTTGTCTGAAATAAGGTACAAGCGCCTCTCCTACACAATCTGCAGATCGCACAAGATGCTGCAACATCTTCATAGTTGTACAGATTATTTCTGGAACTTTTGTATTCAACGCAGCTGGAATGTAACATTTAAATTTTTAGAATAGAAGGATAACATTTCTCTAAAGCGCGCGCGCGCTATACTTTCAATAACATCTTGAAAGAAAGGGGCTCATTTTTGAAAATTGAAGTCATTCTATTATTTCTTTTCAAGCTGTTATTATTCAAGGGCTTTTTAGACCCTTACTTTTTATCGGTATGATAAGTTGTGGAACTACTGGTAATATTTTTGGTCCTCCGTGCGCTAGTAGATCAGCAATTCCTTGTGTTACTAAAAATTTATAAGGATTTTCTGTCTCTGTCATACCGTCAAAAAACATTGGCAAATAATGGTGAAAGTCTAGCTTATCAATGTCAACTTTCCATCCAATCTTTGGACCATTTCCTTCATTTTCTAAAGAAATTGGAAGCACGCCGCTAGTGTAATATTTTCTAAATGCTGATGGTTTTGGGCGACGCGGTTTGTACAAACCACACTGAGGTGGCTTAGCTACTATCGTGTTTTCCTGTTTACAAAGAAATTCATTATTTTACTAATCAATCATATTTTTTATGTAGGTAAATATCTTTGAAAATGCACGATCTTTGTCTTACCTGTAAAGCCTGTATTGTAAATGCAGGCACAACCCTAGGTTTCCTGTTTTTATATTTTGGAATATCTTTGCGAACTTCTATCCAAAATTCTTTTTCGTTTACCATTATTTATTTATTTATATAAATAAACTGAATAATTTAAAATATGATTAATCGCAATTAGATTCTATATCGTATCGTAGAAAATCCTCAAACAATTTGAGACATAGCTTCGAACGGATATTTTAGTATTTTAATAAACATTACAGGGATGATCTTTCTCTAGAGAATTGATCAATTTACTTTAGCCTACCTATTCCTTTTGAAACTAGTATCTGAATATAGTATGAAATCAGAGATCAGATCAAACAAACTATCGCTTCCTAGCAACCAGTTGTAGTTGTATTGTAAATTTCATGGGAACGCTACAATTGATTGATCAAAATATAAGACTATAAATGAAATAATCGATTCTAGTATTGGAAAAGTTTAACAGGTTTTAAAGGAATAGAAGAAATTATAAAATACACAATACAGTTTTTGTTAAAAAATTATTATATTCAACTTTCTATTTATAAATACAATTCGTAAATTAATTCGATATTACTTATAGCTAAGTCGGTGCTGGCTTCCTTATCTTCTTGTGAAATTGTGGGTCATCAAATATCAGTTGTCGTTTTTCAGGCTTATTTCCCTCAGCTGTATTTTATATGTAAGGAAACTATCGTACTGATATATTGATTATACTATGTAAATTTTATAAAAGCCAACATTCAAGCACCCAATATTAAAGCCATGCAGCATATTCTCAACTCTACTCATTCTCAATATACAGAATAAATTTGATAAAATATACAACGATTTCCTAAAGCGAAGCAAAATTTTTTCAAAAAAATAAGCATTGTAAAAAAAAAAAGCAAGCTTAAAATCCAACACAAAAACAAATGTCGTAGAGAACTTGATAGAAAAGGATATTTGTGAAGTAACTTGAAAATTCCTGTACCCACAGGAACTGGAATTCCCACAATTATTGACTCAGATACACCAGAGATCGTATCTTTCTGGCCATAGTAGGCTGCGTCGAATAGATGATCTGCTGTTTTCTCAAACTGAAAAGTAAAATATAAATTTACTATAAACTCAGACAAAGGGATGACGGCAAACTATTGCATAGTTTATTCATTTCTTATGTTAATTTTCAACTATTTTTAAACATAGAATTTATTTAATTTACACTATGTAGGGATATACTGTATTATTTGATTACTACTCACAGATGCTAAATTAAGAACTGATTCTTTCATCTTGGCAAGGCCATGCCGCGTTATACCAAGAACTTCGCCTCTGCTAGTCATTAGATCAGCAACCAGCATTGGATGACGTCTGTCTATACTCATGCCGTGATTTTCCATCACTAATTTAATCTCCGTCATAATTGTCGCTCTAGCTGCTTCAATTCCTAGTGTTTTAAACACCTGAGGATAAAAGAGGAAAAAAATAGACCGTAGAGTTTCACAGTCCAAGGTATTGATTTAATACCTTTATAATCAATGTCTAATCTTATTTACCTCCATTGTGTTGTTAGACGTTGTTTTTTTACCCAGGACACCAGGCGTAGCCATAACTTCGCGCATATTATCACCTTCGACAAATAATCTGTATCTTGTCTTTCCGCTGGAGTCATCATTGTGTATTACTGCTCTGGCAACAGACGGTAGACCCTGTGATAGGAGAAGGTGTGTGAAAAAATGTCTTAAAAATAGGTAATTGAGATTTATCATCTTTAAACAATTTACCTTGATTACAACTTTTGGAACAGTTTCCTTGAGTTGCATCAGCGCGTAGTTCACATTTACTTTTGCTTTGTTAGGGCTTACTGTGATTATTGAATCTCCTCTCACAGTAACAAATTTTGGATTAAGACGGAGTTTCGATGTGCAAATTCTGTAATTAATAATAATTAAACATAGAAATCATCTGCAGCATTGTTTCAATCTGAAATCTAACATGCGAATATCGACTCACGAATAGCGGATAGAATTGGCGTCAACTTCCAGCTTTAGAAGCTTTATTCTATCAACGTCTAATTTAATTAAGAGAAAACAGTCATCCGGCAGATAAACTTCTTCAATATATTCGGTAACTTCACCTAACGTTGTTTTCTCTATTCTGCCTTTAACTTGTCTAGCAAATTCTGGATCTGTATCATTTTCCTGTTCAAATATTCAAACTTATTTTCTCACCATATCTGTAATGCCTAAAGAACTAATGCATATTATGGTTCGATTCCAACTTACTAAAGCAGCTGTGATAATAGGTGTACTGATATTGCTGTTAGCGTTGATAATTTCTTTGATACGCGGAACACCCTGAGTAATATTCATCGATGCTACGCCAGCAAAGTGAAAGGTTTTCAATGTCATCTGAGTTCCTGGTTCTCCAATACTTTGAGCAGCTAATGCCCCAACGGCTGTACCAGGTTCTATTTTAGCTCTCATGTACTTCTCTTTACATGTATGCATGAATTCAACCAACTGAGAAACAGTTAGACGTTCCAATTGTTGTATAGTAGAAGATTTTGATGTGGCGTTATGCCGAAGTCGTACTATTTTGTGCGCCACAGACTTGAGGAATGTTCTGTAAAAAAAAGGAAACGACAATGAGGTCTCATTATTAGCTCCCAAATATTTCTCAACTCGTATAATCAATCAAACATACTCTAGTTCTTGCTTAAACTCGTCGCTGAGACACGTGTAATCTTCTGACTTCAACAGCTCTGTTGTGGCGTTTATTACGCTCGGTCCATCTAGAGGCTGTTCATCTCTGTAGGGAGATTTTGCTTTTGTATGATCTAATACTCTCTTGTAATCTACCGGACAATCCTTTCCTGTAAATAGGGAATACGAATTTAACTGGTGAGCATGTTTCTTCAATTTCAACAACGTTTGGGAAGTTTGGAATAAACACCTTCCATGTACGTTGGATCGAGACCGTCTCCTCCGTACAATATCTGCACTATATCGCCGACAGAATTTCTGACCGTCATATCATAGTGCAAACAAAGATCCTCAAGACTTTTGACTAATCTTCTCTGCATGTAACCAGTCTCTGCAGTTTTTACTGCTGTATCTACAAGACCTTCTCTTCCACCCATAGTATGAAAGAAAAATTCTGTCGGTGTTAGACCAGAGTAGAATGAATTTTCTACAAAGCCTTTGGCCGCTGGGACCTTTGAATGACGTCCAAAATGCGGTAGAGCACGATCTTCAAAACCATTTGGCACACGCTTACCACTGATAGCTTGCTGCCCCACGCAAGCTGGAAGAATAACGTTTTAATTATTGGTTGTTAAATTCAGGAGAATTCGCAAAGCATCAGGAAACTTACCAATCATCTGAGAAATGTTGATGAAACTACCCTTGCTACCCGAGAGAGCCATGACCAGAGGGCTATTACTCGGATGTAGTTCTTTCAGACACGCTTTACCAGCGTGATCACGAATTACTGATAATTCTTTCAAGATCATTGACTCTAAAGTTTCTTCTTCCGAACATCCTGGCTGACAAATCAACCTCCCATCGTCCATCTGTTTAATATATTCTGTACACTTCGAGTACCTATGGGGCAAAGGAATCATGCGATTAAAGAATCGAGGACATTGATCTAAATTCTGGAATTATTGATATGGAGATTTTTGAAAATGATGTTAACCCAGCAGTGAGAAGATCCTGTTTAGCTCTTAGCAGTCCGTGACCAGGGGTTACGTCCCCAATTCCAATGGAAAAACCTCTGTTCATCAGGTAGTAACTTGCGATTCTAGCCAACCGCCACATCGCTGTTGTAGAAGCGTCTTCTCCCCAATCTCTCAATAAGACATAAAAAATGTTTTGTTTCGATCCGGAGCCCAACGTAGACTTGTCCATAGATCCAGCTAGGAGTATTGAGTTCCGGATTATCACGACTGTAATAAAATATGAAAATTAATTAACAGATTTGATACAGTTCTAAATTCTGTATCATACTTACACGAATCGTTGATGCACAACTCTTCGTTACTAGTATATGCTCTGCCTTTGGTTTTCAAGTTGGCTCTGATCGGACACTTTTTATTTGGCCTTAGTATCAAACTAAAGATCTGTTTTCCTGTCCACAGTTCTGTTGGTTTGATTATAGCAGGTTCTGGGAGATCTATATTCATCGTAGAGTCAAAACCCGCTAAAAGGCAGCTCGCCAATTGGCAAGCTTGTGATTTATTGAGGAACGTGTCCTTCTGTGTTAGGAGATATCCACCGGTGATAAAATCTTGAGTAGCAGCAATCAGCAATTCTCCATTACGTGGCGTTACCAAATTTGATTTGTTCTGTAAATATGAACAGTTCGAAATTGTTTATAATTTCAATCGTTATCGATCTTGGTAATAAGACGATATCTTACCCCCATTAACACCAATGCTTCAGCCCTAGCTTCTTCAGTCTGTGGTAAATGCAAGTTCATCTCATCACCGTCAAAGTCAGCGTTATAAGGTGTACAAACACATTCATTAAATCTGAATGTTCGGTGTTCCAATACTTTAGCTTTATGAGCCATGATACTGAGCTTGTGAAGCGAGGGTTGTCGATTGAATAATACCACATCGTCATCGCGGAGATGTCTTTCGACGATGTCTCCATACTTCGAATAGAGAAGATTAACATTAGTTTAATTTGTGAATGAATTAGTTTTCAATAATCAATTTATCAACGACGAATATCACCTTAAGTTCCTGTGATATTTTCAGTCTGTTTCCATAGCGTAAGAATTTTTTAAACTCTGTACTTCTTTGTTGTACAAAATTAGCTCCTGGGTGAACATCGGGACCGTTTTGAACCAGTTTACGCATCAATTCTATATTAGAAGAATTTACTCTTTCTGGATAAGTCAAAATCTTTGCAACTTGAATTGGAACACCGACCTAAGGAGTGAAATAACATGGGATAAGATCATAAAATTAAATAATTATCGATCATTTATCAATGAAAATCTAATGAAACTGTATACCTGTTCTATGCGCAGATTAGGATCTGGCGATATCACAGTTCTGCTAGAAAAATCAACTCGCTTTCCAGACAAATTTCCTCTGAATCTTCCCTGCTTTCCCTTCAATCGTTGAACCAATCCTCGACCAGACTTTTTGGGCTGTTAATTAAAAAAAAAAAAAATAATGATGAAGTATAAAAATGATAAAAAAATAAAATAAAAAAATAACAGCGTAGGAGATAATTCACCTGCATGTTTAATGGTATACCAGACATTTCGCTGTTAACATAAAGAGCGCAATGAAGTTGTAAAAACTCCCAATCTTCATTATACATTTGTACTTTGGCACCACTTTGTCTATGTTTTTGTATAACGTCGTTAATGAATACAATCTCCGATAGTTTCATAGTTAAATTATCTTCGTTTGTGCCTGCCTTTACATCCGACACTACGCTCGGTCTTATGCAAATCGGAGGTACAGGAATTCTGGTCAAAATTAAATCCTTTGGTAATGAGCAGTCAGGATTCATCAATAAGAGAGGTACGTCGGCCGATGGTATGCGCTCTAATATACCCTGGACCTAATTAATAATATATTATTAATCTCCGATGTTTCTTGTTACTAGTTAATGCATAAATGTATGTTTATCAACCTCGATAGGATTCAAAACGTGAACTAGTCCGCTCTGAAGAATTCCTTCGAGTTCTCTGTTCTCTTCCAACACGTTGTTATACTCAGCCAATTTCTGTTGTACTACAGAATCGACTTTTTTCTTATTTTTATATTTTTCATGAACGATTTTAAGCAGCCCAGCCTTTTTTATGGTGCCATTCAGGTCTCCACACGTTGGGCAAGTCGTGTTCTTTTTAGCCTTTTCTAATATCTGTTTTCGCAATCCTTTACGAGTTAGATATCCTATGTTAGGATTCAACACTCGTGCCATGAACATTCTTTTCTCTGTCTCTTTCAGCATTACGTGTGAACATTTCTGGAATAAAAAAATCAGAGAATCACACGTTGAACATAAACATTGGTAAAAAAAAAACAAAACAGTCAAATATTATACCTTGCAAATTGTTTGGAGAATATTTATAACAGATCTGAAATATCCCACGTGAAAAACTGGCAATTCTAAATCAATGTATCCAAAGTGTCCGATGCATTCGTTTAACGTTTTACCACACGTTGTACAACTGTCCTGGTTGGAACACGTTCCCTATTGAAGAAATAAAAAAGAAAAAGAATATGAAATATCAATGGGATGATATGAATAGTAAAGATCATTTTTTGCCTTAGCTTGAGTTCCCTATATCTAAAATCCATCATTTATCGTTACCATTCTTCTGTCGAGAACACCGTAAGACACTGGAGTACGATGACTGTCTTGAGTGTATAAATTTTTTGATACGACATGGATATGAGCCTGCCGCTCCATGTCATGACGGCTGTCAATACCAAAACTGACATGAGAACTATAGAGAGAAAGAAAAGTTTTTTTTTATTTTTTTTTTATCAAATTTATTAGTCAGTTTTTAAAAGGTAGAAAAACTAAAAAAAAAAAAAAAATTAACAAATGCGTATAGCAATATGGTTTGAAATTATAATGTATATACAGAAATTGAATGATCAAAACATATTTATCAATATATTGTAATTATTCGATCAAATGATGTGAGAAATCATTTTTTTTTCTTCTACAAATTCATAAGATTGAAATTTTTTTCGATCTATACGCAGAGTGCGTAGAGGTTATGCATCTCGTTTGAGATTTATCAAATTTAAATAATAATTTCGTTAGATGATTTGAGTGACCGAAGTGAGGATAATTGATTAGAGCGTGAGAGAATGAATTTTATAACCGCTTGTTTATTAAACTTACATTTTTCTAGCCACGGCAGTTTCTCTATACAATTCTTTAACCATTTTGAAGGTTATGTCTAAACGCCAGTGACATGTGAGAGCTGCAGATTTTTATCCTCAATACTCTTTCCGTCCGCGTCGGATCTATTGCCTTTTTAATTATTTGTCTATAATTTTTCACTTTAACCGAGAGATAAGCTTCGTAATATTACATCGAACTGTTTTAAACGAGGAACTTAAATCTCTATAGTTAATTTTTGATAATCAAACTGAATTGATTCGACAATACGGAGGTTCGTTTTCAAAATTTTACCCGAATCGTAGTATCGGAGTTTTTAATCAACGCCGGCTAATAAGTGAGGTTAGAACGTCTGATCATCGTAAAGGTAAATTGAAATGAAACGACATACGCGTATTTCTTATCAATTATAGTTTCTGATTTGAATAAATTTCTCAAAAAATTGTAAAATAGTTTAAATTTTTTTTATACAGGATAATAACTGCTGTATGTAAAAAATGGTGATGGAGGAGGAGCAATCGCACATGGAACTGGCATCGGAGTCAGTACCTGTGCCACAAATAATAATTACAAATGAATTGAGGAATAACGATATCGCAACGCCTAAAAAAAAACCAAGACTAAGGAAGAAGGCGTTACATGCGGCGGTCAGAAAACAAATGGAGTTTTACTTCGGTGATGCTAATTTAAGCAAAGATAGATTCTTAGGAAATCTTATAAAGAAAGATCCTTGTAAGAATTTTATCATTTTTACACTTTTTCCCGAAGCTAGATATTAAGCTATCGTAACTCTATTCAATTGGATTTTTTTCAAATTTTATTGCAGATGTTGAGCTTCAAGTATTTTTGAAATTTAATAAAATACGAAGTTTAACTACGGACATAAACCAGGTCATAAGAGCTCTACAAAAATCTGATATGCTGTCTGTCTCAGAAGACGGATCTAAGGTCTGCAGAGTCACTCCCATATCTCAGAAAGATAATATAGACGAATGCACTATATATGTTCAAAGATTGCCGTTGAATGCAGATCACGAATGGTTGAGTAATGTCTTTAGCCAGTACGGAACTGTTTCTTATGTTTCTATTCCGAGATACAAGAGTAACAAGAGAATCAAAGGCTTTGCTTTTGTGGAATTCGAGGATGTTAGCAGCGTTGCTAAATGTATCAAGGTATAGAGACCGAAGATATCGTGGTAGCGATTTTTATTCACGATTTTTTCAATTCCAGATAATTTTTAGAACCAAAATATGACGGCTTTTATTATTTCACAGGGATTTGGTGAGAAAGGCTGCGTACTGCCCTCCCAAACTTCGCCGGACTCCCTGTTGAGTATCACAACATTTCACGAGGAAGAAATGATGGAAAAACAACGAGAAACACAGGATAATGAGGAAACTGTGAGCGCAGATGTTAAAGAAAAATTTAAAGAAGTAGAAGGGGTTCAAACCGAAGAGAGAGACGAAACTATGGAAGCAGAAGAAAGTCAGAAAGATGTGAGATCTGGTAAAAAACGAAAACAAGAAAGCGATAAACAAGATGAAGAAATTGACGCTGGTTCAAAGACTGAGAAGAAGAATAAGAAATTGAAACAAAAAAGTATCGAAGATGAGATTGACGGAAATTCAACTGAATTAATGGAGAAGGAAGTTGGAGTTAAAAAACAAAAACAAAAGGACTTAGAAGTGGAGAGAAAAGACGATATAGAAGCTGATCAGAAGTTGAAGAAACGTAAAGTTTCAGAAATTTCAAAGGAAGAAAAGAATGAGTTGTTTAACGAAAGTGGTAATAAGCAGAATGAGGATAGCGCCGATTCCGAGAAGGAAAAGAAATCGAAAAAACGAAAGCAGAGGATAATGTCGGCTACCAAACACAGAGATACTTCAGAATCAATTGAAGACGAGGAGAAAGATACGCAGACAGAGAATGATAAAATTGTAGAAAATGAAGAGGCTGACGATGTATTCAAAGACGAGGAAGTTATGGGCGAAGAAGACCAGAAGAGAAAAAGAAAACGCAAGAGGCATAACAGAGCTGAAAAAGTAGACACCGCAGATATAGGAATGCAGATAATGGCTAAAAGAGATTGGAAAACACTTAGAAACAAATACTTAGAACTGCAGAGAAGTAAAATGAAATCTTTGAAAACACATCTGAAACGAACCAGATGGAATCAGTGGAATAATTATGAGAAATTCAGAGAGAGCGATAAGTCCAAAGTATCTAAAGACGAAGGAAAGGAGAATACAGATGCTGATCAAAAGGACGATAAATCAACCCAACGATTCGTCTTCACACCAGGTGTTATAGTCAGAGTTGAGATGGACGAACCTTGTACAGATCCAAAGAGTTTCAAGGTTTGTTGCTCTAATGTTATTATCATTTTTAGCTGATTCATTAATGATCGCTATTCAATAATAATTTATCATATTTATTTCATGTATGATTATGTTTGTTTTACAGATGGAATTAAAACGAAACTCTAACATAAAGTACATTGATATTGGGGAAGGTGCGAGCGAGGCATTTCTTAGATGCGATACAAATGAAGCTGCTAAAGCACTGGTACTGCAATCGAACGAAGAAAGATCAATGACTATTTTGCAAGGTCAGTTTTTGTTCTTCTTATATTTAAGAAGAACTGGAATTGTATCATTAATATATTGTCCTATAAGATTCATGATATCTTCTATATTTATTAATTGTATTTTACATTTTTCAAACAGATAAAGAGGAGACTGATTATTGGGACAAGATGTCCAAAGATCGAGAAGAGAAATTGGGAAAAAAGATAAGAGTGAAGCAAAGGGGACGAGATAAGTTACTGAAAAAGGCCGAAAAGGAGTTGGGAAAACACATTAAATTCGACGAAGTGTAAATTCGTTTTCATTTTATAATACCTACATATACTTAAGATCTTACTTTATGAAGTAATGAAGGAAAATAAATAAATTCATAACAAATAGTTTCTTTCGTTACTTTATTAAACAATTCCGTAGTTTACAGCATTGGATTTTATTATTTCCAGTAATCTAGTTTATAAGTGGTCAAACTCAGTATGAAAGTCAATTCTTATTCATCTGTTTATCAGTCATTAAAATATTTCTTGTTCAAGTATCTCAGTATGTAAAATCGCGCTTATCCATACAATTCAATAACTTGATAATAGCAAGATTCTGTTTTAGGAATCTGAGAGTAGTAATGCTCCTAGTTTACAATGGTAATGTAGTAAAATCTAAAGCCAGGCATATGCCTTTCTGATCACAATAAATTTAAACAGAATTCATTTTTCATACATATTTTGGAAATGATTTAGGTAATACGAATTGTAGTTATCGATTCTCTTGAAAAAGAATAAAAAAATAGTTTTCTGTTATCGCTAGAACGTAATTAATTATCAGGACAACATTATACCGCATGTTATGGGTTCTCGTCTAACTTATTTCAAGAAATCGATGTCAAATTATCCAATGTTTATTTCTCTGTCCATTGTTTTAGGATAATTAAGAGTTAGCTTTGCATTGTCGAAATTCATTATTTTCAATTGTTTATATATTTTTTCATATCTTCTTATAAAATCAATATCCTATGCTACCATCGTCCTCGACCACCTCCACCTCCGCCTCCACCACCTCGTCCTCCAAATCCACCACCTCGTCCTCCAAATCCACCTCCTCCTCCTCTACTACCGCCGTCGCTTCCACCTCGGCCTCTGAAACCTCCGCCGCCGCTTCCACCTCGTGCGCCAAATCCTCCTCGGCCACCTCCTCCTCGGCCTCCTCTGCCACCGCCAAAACCACCTCCTCTACTTCCACCAAAACCACCTCCTCTGCTTCCTCCTCGACCACCGCCACCACGGCCTCCGCGTTTTTGTACCGAGCCAGGTGGCTTGGGTAGGAATCTTTGTAATGGTAGAAGTTTTGCAGGATCTATGAAGAACTGGGGAAATAAAGTAACGTCTATTTATTTTTATCACAAGAATTAGCATTAATAATAATATTGGTTGATCAAATTGTTTCTTTTAAGGGACTTAGATTAAGCGATTTTTATAGATCATTCAATACCGTAAGACAATCTGTTCACAGAAATAGTCTATTAAATCCAATATTTGGGGAAATCGAAGTTAGATATATAAAAAATAAATCAGATTGATTTCAAGAATTGTAAATACAAAATAGGAATTCTGTTTATATGAATTTGGTATCTTTCCTGCAAATATTAATACGAATATCTGGAAGCATAACAATATTTCAGTTCCAGTAAGAATGTATGCAGTTTCACTTAAACATTTCAAATAAGTCCCTTAGTTTAAACTAGCTAATTATATTGAATATAAAAGAAGATCTTATACCTTTGTGTCTTTCTCAAAGCTAGAAGCTTTCATATTATCGCCCAACTTAATAGAGACATAATAGTCTCTGATGTTGCCAAAAATTTCATCTATCTTGCCAATTTGTTGTTTAGTTTCTGTATATATAGGGGCGTTGAAATATGGCAAATCTTCAATGTCTGCTTTGGCTACTAAGTCGTCTTGCACCGTCCAAACAAAGTGACAAAGATTTGTTACTTGGTCTGGTGGGCCCTGGTCAAATCTGATAATTATAAATAAACATATTACAATATGTTCCAATGGTTTTTTTTTTTTTCTTCAATTCATTTGAGAATTTGAAAATTATTTTACCCTCTGTTGTAGCCGCCGCCTCCCCCACCTCCTCCTCCTCTTCCGCCACGGAATCCGCCACCTCCTCTTCCGCCGCGAAATCCTCCGCCACCTCCTCTACCGCCACCGCCACCACTTCCTCTTCCAAAACCACCACCTCCTCGACCTCGAAACGACATTATCAGGTAAAAATAGACCTAGAAAAAAAACTAGTTAAGTTTTTGAATAGCGTGTTAAAAAAAATTTCATTCAGAAAGGTAAGCATCTCGTAGATTTTAGGGTTATGTTATTATGCATAGTTATGCTATGAAAATGTGTAGCGATTTGTTAGATGGTCTGTTTGTGGATATTTTTTAAAGAATTAAAACACAAAATTGTAACGAGGTGGATATATTCATTATAATTGTAATTTGTTGTTGATGTATGTTATGTTTACTCCACGTGTTTAGCCTATAAATTTTACCTAACCTATCAGATAAAATTGCTAGTGAGGGAATGGTTGCGGATTTTATATCAGCTTAAAAAAAAATATGGATATTTAAGATTTTACGCTGTTAACGTGCATGTTTATTATTTTGTTCCATATAATGTTAATAGTATAAATATAAATGAAATTATTTACCCTCTACACAGTGTAATTAGTGGCGGCCGGTCCGCTAACACGGGTTCTTGAATCGTTCCAAATTTCTACAGATTCCAGAATTGTTGGCGGCTATAGTAGAATATTAATTCGCATACGAAATGTGAATGGTGTTGTCATCTCGCGGTAGAATTGACGAACTACTTTTGCAGCGAAAATAGGTACGCCTTATTATATGCAGTCTTAAGTTACAGGTCACAAAAATGGCATGGGGGTTGCATACCGTGAGGCGGCACTATTTCTGCGGGAAAAGTAGTTCGTCATGTCGACCGCGAGATGGCGATACCATTTGTCGACCCGTTGGCGAGACTAGTAGTCGGGCAAGTAGGAATACTGATAGAGCAGTGGCACGTGCCTATGGCCTATGGGGTCAGTGACCCTTGTGGCGTCGAAGGCAACGCATGTGGGTTGCGTTAACCAGTTACGACTCTGAGATGTGACAAGCATTTCAATAGAATTTTTCCAAACGCGGTCGAGTCGAAAAAAGTTTTTTCTTGCATAGTTTTTAGAAAAATTTATTATATGGTAATGATATTATTATAACACACGTCTTTCTGTTACAGTTAGAAACACTGCCTCAAAGTCCAAACATCTTCGTCCAGCAAAGAATTCGTTCCACTTGCGACAAATAAAATTTTTATACAATTCAGTCTTTGTAAAATTAGTTATATTTAGCTAGTGTACATGGAGAGAATCTCATATATGAGTAACCGCTTTCATACTGGTAAAGGAATTTCGATACATCGCGCATTCCTAAGGTCTTGTACTATAAGTATGCAGGTAACCATTCTCACAATTGAGACAATGGTCACTATAGGGGAAAGTGTTGTACCTTGGGACACTTTTTTGATTTTTGCTTATAAGATGGAAATTTTTGAACATTTTGACTTGTCATTGATATCATTTTGAAGAACAACCTTTTCATGACAAACCCTACTGGGATTCATTCTTTCGTTGAAAGTAGTTTTTTGGTCAGGAATTTTTGAAATTTTTTTGAAACATGCACCAAGGTACAACACCATCATGTACCTTGAAACATACCCTCTTGTACCTTGAAACGCCATCCGCGGAGTGAAATTTATAACAGATTGTTATTTGTGAATTAAACAAATAATTAACATTTCGGTTTATACATGTGGGGGGGGGGGGGGGGGGGGGGGGGGGATTTTTTTTTTTTTTTTTTTAACTTTTTTTTTCAACTTTTTTCGCGTTTTTCTTTATGGCATGATGATCTACAGTTGAAAAACCAGAAAAATATCTAATTGTACATAAGAGCAGTGTCTCAAGGTACACGATGCTTGTGTGTCTCAACGTACAAGAGGGTACACGTTTCTAGAAGCAAGGTGTGCATATTTGGAGCTTGTGTTTATATTCAACATATATTTTACGGTATACTTACAAGGTGTATATATGTATCTAATCCTCGAAAGAGATCTTCGGAAATTCATTATTACGACTTTGAAAAATCGCTAACGAAATCACAAAACTCTTGGATTCTGACGCCCAAATCTTTCAATCGATATAAATGCCGATGTGACGGAGAAAATAATGCGAATTTCGATTAATAGTTCACTGTACGCTGCTATTGATGACAAAGTATGGCGATTTTTCTAAAGGTGTCACTACAATTACGAAAACGAGGACGTGTTTCAAGGTACACTATGTTCAAGGTACAACACTTTCCCCTACTTATAGTACGAGTCCTCAAAAGTGCGCGATATATCGAAATTCCATATGACCAGTATGAAAGCGCATACCATAAATTTCTCTCCGTTTATCGTTGCCACACAAATGCGGTTTAGATTATGATAACTTGTAGATCAGTAAGCAAATAAAGAGACTCGATCAATATTGCAATGTATAACATATTTATTTTTAAGACACAATTATGAACACCATACAATTTTGACGATAAATTTTGTATCGATTCTGCATCAATAAATTGCTATCTATACCAATAATCAATTGCTTCGTTATTCTTCATTTTTCCCCTCCTTGCCGAAAATTTCCGCACACCTCCTCGGGTCAGATGTTCTCCTGATACCAGGAGTATTTTTCGAGTTAAAATTTTCAAAATTGTCAAAATAGCTAGTATACATAAACTATATAGGGACGTGCATGAAGCAACGTATGCATGCCTATATCGATACACTACTCTTTTCCCCCCACCAGAAATTTTAGAACACCTCCTCGGGTCAGATGTTTTCCTGATACCAGGAGTATTTTTCGAGTTAAAATTTTCAAAATTGTCAAAATAGCTAGTATACATAAACTATATAGGGACGTGCATGAAGCAACGTATGCATGCCTATATCGATACACTACTCTTTTCCCCCACCAGAAATTTTAGAACACCTCCTCGGATCAGATGTTTTCCTGATACCAGGAGTATTTTTCGACTTAACATTTTCAAAATTGTCAAAATAGCTAGTATACATAAACTATATAGGGACGTGCATGAAGCAACGTATGCATGCCTATATCGATACACTACTCTTTTCCCCCACCAGAAATTTTAGAACACCTCCTCGGATCAGATGTTTTCCTGATACCAGGAGTATTTTTCGACTTAACATTTTCAAAATTGTCAAAATAGCTAGTATACATAAACTATATAGGGACGTGCATGAAGCAACGTATGCATGCCTATATCGATACACTACTCTTTTCCCCCACCAGAAATTTTAGAACACCTCCTCGGATCAGATGTTTTCCTGATACCAGGAGTATTTTTCGACTTAACATTTTCAAAATTGTCAAAATAGCTAGTATACATAAACTATATAGGGACGTGCATGAAGCAACGTATGCATGCCTATATCGATACACTACTCTTTTCCCCCACCAGAAATTTTAGAACACCTCCTCGGATCAGATGTTTTCCTGATACCAGGAGTATTTTTCGACTTAACATTTTCAAAATTGTCAAAATAGCTAGTATACATAAACTATATAGGGACGTGCATGAAGCAACGTATGCATGCCTATATCGATACACTACTCTTTTCCCCCACCAGAAATTTTAGAACACCTCCTCGGATCAGATGTTTTCCTGATACCAGGAGTATTTTTCGACTTAACATTTTCAAAATTGTCAAAATAGCTAGTATACATAAACTATATAGGGACGTGCATGAAGCAACGTATGCATGCCTATATCGATACACTACTCTTTTCCCCCACCAGAAATTTTAGAACACCTCCTCGGATCAGATGTTTTCCTGATACCAGGAGTATTTTTCGACTTAACATTTTCAAAATTGTCAAAATAGCTAGTATACATAAACTATATAGGGACGTGCATGAAGCAACGTATGCATGCCTATATCGATACACTACTCTTTTCCCCCACCAGAAATTTTAGAACACCTCCTCGGATCAGATGTTTTCCTGATACCAGGAGTATTTTTCGACTTAACATTTTCAAAATTGTCAAAATAGCTAGTATACATAAACTATATAGGGACGTGCATGAAGCAACGTATGCATGCCTATATCGATACACTACTCTTTTCCCCCACCAGAAATTTTAGAACACCTCCTCGGATCAGATGTTTTCCTGATACCAGGAGTATTTTTCGACTTAACATTTTCAAAATTGTCAAAATAGCTAGTATACATAAACTATATAGGGACGTGCATGAAGCAACGTATGCATGCCTATATCGATACACTACTCTTTTCCCCCCACCAGAAATTTTAGAACACCTCCTCGGGTCAGATGTTTTCCTGATACCAGGAGTATTTTTCGAGTTAAAATTTTCAAAATTGTCAAAATAGCTAGTATACATAAACTATATAGGGACGTGCATGAAGCAACGTATGCATGCCTATATCGATACACTACTCTTTTCCCCCCACCAGAAATTTTAGAACACCTCCTCGGATCAGATATTCTCCTGATACCAGGAGTATTTTTCGAGTTAAAATTTTCAAAATTGTCGAAATAGCTAATATACATAAACTATATAGGGACGTGCATGAAGCAGCGTATGCATGCTTACATTTATGCACTACTCTTGCCCTCCACCAGAAATTTCAGAACACCTCCTCGGGTCAGATGGTCTCCTGATACCAGGAGTATTTTTCGACTTAACATTTTCCAAATTGTCAAAATAGCTAGTATACATAAACTATGTAGGGACGTGCATGGAGCAGCATATGCATGACTACATCGATACACTACTCTTTTCCCCCACCAAAAATTTCAGCACACCTCCTCGGATCAGATGTTCTCCTGATACCAGGAGCATTTTGCGACTTGAAATGTTGCTAACGCTGACAAATGCCTGGTATCAGGAGAACATCAGACCCGAAGAGGTGTGAAAAAGAGGCTGTATGTGTGCATACATGTCTTCATGCATATCTTTATATATTTTTTGTATACTAGTGTTTTCTAGAGTTAGAATAATTTCAGATAGCGAGTTGCAGGGAAGGGAAAGTGTAAAATAATGAAGCAATTGATTATTGATAAATATGTATATACATATATAGCAATTTATTGATGCAGAAACGACACAATATTCATTGTCTAAATCGTATATTATTTATAATTGTTTCTTAAAAATAAACATGTCATACATTGCAATTGATTGAGTTTATTCGTTTGATTCCTGGCATACGAGTTATCATAATCTAAATTACCCGCATTATTTCCACGCGCCACTACCTTTCATCGTAATAATGAATGCAGTAAAGAGCTAGTAGTAGTATTTCTATACTGCTTTTCAGAATTCTTTCTGCAATGCGCCAAGTGCCACCCCTCCACGAATATAAGAAAGGGTCGTAGTTCTTTTTTGTCCGCAAATTTGTGCAGCACCACTATCTTTTCATTCATTAACGAGCGTTTCTCAGAAAAGATAGACATTTTTTTGTCCGCATATTTGTGCAGCACTACTATCTTTCCATTCATTCATGCGCGATCAGCGCTCTTTATATGTAACAATGGAGTAGTGATGCGGAAGGAGGTATTAAAACTAGCAACGTATACAAACGAATGAACAATTAAAAGAACAAATCAAACTGAAATTATCTATAATCCTCGCAATTGATCGAATCTCTTTACTTGCTTCCTGATCTACAAGTTATCAGAATATAATGCTAATTCGTGTTACAATATTATACTAGCTAATATAATTAATTCTACAAATATTGATTACAGTATACACCCGCTCGTTGCAATTAGAACTGAATCTTTGCTGATTATATTCGTAACAACTGTAGAACTTGAGATTGCAGCAACGTATGAAACCTTGTTTCTTAATTGAAATAAAATTGATAACAATTTCATTATACACAGCGACTTTTTGGGTAATGAGAGTCAGCCGCTTCTTTATTAGTACTGATGACCCTTTCGAGTCACTGGATAAGTATAAGTCGCTGAATATAAAAGTATAATGTAAAATGACTGTAATTTATAAAAGTGGTCGTATACGAGAGCGACATGACCGACTTACATAGGTAAACCCATATGTTAATTCTTAAATCGCTTCAATGAAGGCCAATGTTTCTATGCGTCCCACTGACAGTGAGCTTGGATTGTTATGAATCAAACTAGACTTTATCTATAGAGTTTATTTTTACTGATAATAATATATGCGAAATATGTTCAGTTTAAGAATAACATTGATAATTTATAGACTGCAAAGATATAACAATAAAGCAACAACATGTTTGTGTATTTTTCAGAAAATAGAAGCCCATGGTATCACTTGAAGGACAAAATTTATTGGCGATCTCATCAGACGTTAAAAAACAGGAAGGTCTTATCAATGTTTCGACCCTATGGCGAGGGATTTCAGCAGGAATATATTTCAACCGAAACCTCGCTGTTTTCTAATTCTCTGATCTTATCGCCAAGAAAATTCTTTATACCACACAGCAGGATATAAAAGAAAAACTGTAACACAATTTGAATAGGATTACCTTCATGATGTCAGAGACAATAAAAAAAAAAAAAATGACAAAAAAAATGACAAAAAAAAAAAAAAAAAAATTTGCAACCAACTTCAAAAAATGATCACACTGTTCGTTGCTTTTAAAAAATATATGAGAAACACAATCACAATACTCCACATGATGTTTTGTCATTTGTAAATATAATTGAAAGATGATGTCTCGTTTGAGAAGCTGTGGTGTAGCGTACGCGCCAGTCAGCATCTGATTATCGCCGAGTACGAACACTGTAGAAACTAGTGCGTCAAAAAGCTCTTCTATTCTGACAGCTTTGTTGTGATTTTTGAAGTAAGTTTGAAACAATAATTTAGACATGTATCAGTGTTCAGTTTATCAAATTGAATTTTTTTTCATCACTAGTTTCAAAATATCAAATCCTCATTCTACCCTGCACCACATGTTTCGAATTTCTTCGAATAATATACAGAATAATATGAATAGTTCATATTTTCATATAAATAAAAAAATTATTCGATCGATCAACTCAGTTTTTATTCCCTGTACGTTTATCTTATTATTAATTATTATGCGTGTACCTTGGAACGTTTAACACATTAAGATAAATGCTATACACGCGTTGAAATATAGTACGAATTGAAATAGATTCAGAATCACCCTAATTTCTAATTTTGAATAACCAATTATCACTCATCTGTGATGAAATCAGCTTTGATTCCTTTCTTGTGTCATTCAATTTAAACGTGTCGGAGGTAGGCGTTTTCGTGCGTAAGTAGCGTCTATACGCTACATAGCGTTGAGCAATGAACAGACTAATAGAGCCATTTTTCTAAACAGTCTGTTATACACAGATAGGGGAGCTACGATGAATGAGTGGACGTATGCTTCTTCATAACTTAGGCTCTTCAATGCCACGAATGAATGAATGAATGACGAATGAATGAATGGATGAGTGCTATGTTTAGCACACCGCATTGTATATAGTATTTGAAATCAGGTTCAAATATACTTTTTTAAATTTTATATATATTAAGTGTTAATATAGAGTAGTAATAATTAGTAACTTAATGAAATAGATCTATTTAATCTGATAGTACCGAAAATGACAATTATTCTAATAATACAGAAACTACTCCGATTTCGGGATCATCAACGTGGACCACATCATTCATTTTAACACTGCACAATTGGTTGACCACGTGGACTGAACAAGGTCGTTATCCTGTTGCTTTCTGATCTAAAAAATGTCTATCAAACTTTCAAATTTGAGTTAATATCGGATGCCTAAAGTTATAGGCGATAAAATTCTGGAGAGAAATCTGCTAGTTCAAAAAGACGAGTGTGCAAGGATAGCTTGGAAAGCCCAGAGGAAGGATGAGAAGATAGAGTGCTGGAGAAAATTTCGAGAGAAATAAACAAATAAGTAGCAAAATGACCAACGATGAAGTGGTTTCTGTCATAGAAACGTTTGGCCGATATCAGTGTAGAATATATTTATTATTATGTCTACCTGTGATATCTGCTGCTTTTCAATTCATGTCGGGTGTATTTCTGGCAGCTAAAACAGATTTCAGATGTCTGCTACCCAACGAAAGTAAAGAGAATGCTACTTATCAGTTACCACCGAATTTTACAAGTGTAGCTTATCCATGGGATAATAAAACAAAAAGCTGGCCAAAATGCGAACGGTATGATTATAATCTCCCAGAACAGTACCAAAACTTAAGCGGAAATTCTTCGATGATTACTTCCACTGGAAAATGTAATGCTTTTGTATACGATAAAACTACCTACAAGCTTTCGATTACAACAGAGGTAAGTGATAATTTGATCATAAAAGATTTTTACTATCAAACAATTAATAACTTTTATGCGGTATCTTTGATTGGCAATTTAACGATTGACGTGAGATTGACAATCGTATATAAAAAGAAAATATTATGCGCACGTTTGTTGGATTACAACTTTAGTTTTCCATAATTATTTTTAGTTAAAGCAAATACATAACTAAATTTCCATTCTTACAGTTTGATCTAGTTTGCGACGATGAATGGCTGAGTGCTGCATCCGAATCAATATTCATGGTGGGAGTAATGATAGGAGCAATTATATTCGGTTCATTATCTGACAGACATGGTCGTAGACCGATTTACTGTTTGGCTATAGTAATTTACTTGATCAGTGGGATAATCATATCTATAACTCCTGAAGTCATATCCTATATGATTTTCAGAATGATTGTAGCCGCGACAGCTACTGGAATATTCTCAATCGCTTACGTTATTGGTAAGCGATACCCGGGAAAAAATGCTCAGATATGATCATGTATGAATACTCAGATCTGATCAGATCCGAAAAATGGTCCTGCATGATCGTATATGATCGTACATGATCAGATATGATCATGTATGATCAGTGATCACACATGATCATATGTGAATATTAGATCAAATACGATCATACATGCTCACACATGAATATGCATGCTCATATCTGATCATGTATGATCCGATATGATCTTGCAGGACCATTTTTCGGATCTGATCAGATCTGATCATACATGATCAGATATGAGCATGTATGACCATGTATAATCGTACATGATCATACATGATCAGACAGTACCTTTATTTCGGATCTGATCAGATCTGAGTATTCATACATGATCATATCTGATCATATCTGAGCATTTTTTCCCTATATATGCAATCGTGCAGACGTGGAGGAGAAAGTGGAAAATAATAATATAATTGGTTATGGTATATTTGAGATTTTATATCTATATAGGTATTTCATTATTTTACTTCACTCAGTGTGATAATGGGCGTTATACGCACGCTTTGCGTGCATAAAACCCCCATTTCCACACCTAATAAAGTAAAATTATGTACAATACTCGACGGAATAGTATATTACTCACCTAGGGAGGGAAAGTAGGCTAATCCAAACTGCGTGTGAGATTGACACCCGAGCCGAAGGCGAGGGTGACAAAAACGCAGTTTGGGATGGCCTTTTTCACTCCCGTGTGAGGTATACTATTTTTCACCACCCCCTGCATCGGAAAGAACGACTTCCCGCTCACGCAAGGGAGCGAAAGTCGTACTTTCCGTGCAGGTGTGGTGAAAAAACTTATTCTGATCTCGTGTGATTGCAATACTCGCCTTCGGCTTGTGCCGCAACCTCACACTCGTCACAAACAGTTTCACCGCACTCGTATCGTAATGTACTATTTTTTTTTTTTTTTTTTTTTTAATATATATAATATCCATCATGAGCTGAATCCTTCACTACGGCTTCCGATCTGATCATATATTCATCATAGATTCATTTGAGAAAAAAAGATCAGATTAAAGGGTGTGCAATTCGTCTAAATCGGCCCGTATGATAATGTGATTTTTTTTTCTCAAATAGTAGCACCAATGAATACTAAAATCTCGCAGTTACAGATTTTTCTAAAAGTTTTTCCTTTTAGAATAAAATATATCCTGAGAATATGGCCAAAACACGTGTATTTCAAATGGGGAAATCCACCCTCTCGGTGGGAGGGGTGAGAGTCTAGATAAAAATCTGAAAAAATTAGGGTATTGTTTTTGAATTATTTGGAGTCGATTTGGGGGGCGTCTGATGAAAAATTCGTCCGAGCCCTAAATAAGGACCACCCTAATGGCCATATATGACATCATGCATGATCATACACGGGGTCATATATAAGTTCATATATTATCATGCATGAATAGACATGATCATATCTGAGCATTATTTCCGTATACAGCTGCAGATATGATCATGCATGACAGCATGTATGATCATATCTGAACTCAGATACGATCATATCTGTTCATGTGGGATCATGTATGAGCTCATGTATGATTATATCTGATCATATCTGAGCATTTTTTCCCGGGTAGTTAAATTCTAATCTATATTTTGTATTTATTGATACAGCCATACAGGAAAAAAATATGCATAGATTTTACATTACAATTTATATTCTTCTTACTTTTATACCAGTGGTCGAGATGGTTAGTCCAGAGAAGAGATTAATGAGCGTAATTGGTATTTACCTATCTTTCACATCGGGTTACGTGCTCACAGCTGGTTTTGCATACTTAATCACAAACTGGAGATTCTTGCAACTTGCCATCACTCTTCCGAGCTTTGCTTTTCTTGCCTATTGGTGGTAAGGAATTAAGAATACTTCTACATTGGACGTTACCTCTCATCATCGATCGTCAATATTATAATTGATTTCATGTTTCTGTTTATCTCATCATCAGGTTTATTCCTGAATCTGTACGTTGGCTGTTGACCAAGGGTCGCATAGAAGAGGCAAAAGATTTACTTCATAAAGCGTCTTTAGCAAATGGCTTGGAAATATCTCGAGAGACATTAGATAATATGCTGAGTAACAGCACCGCGATTAAACCAGAGACCGAAAAGACGTCGATTTTTGATCTTTTGACGTACCCGAATTTGAGACGAAAGAGTTTGATACTTTTTTTCGCTTGGTCGGTTAATGATTTGATTTTCTGTATAATATATCATTTATTTTACGACTCTGAAATGCATGGAAGGAACACGATGTAGGTATACAATGATAATTTACTTCCGTTATCCCCAGGTTTGTAATCAGTGGTACATATTATGGACTTTCTTGGAATACCTCCAATCTTGGAGGTAACGATTACATTAATTTTTTGATTTCTGCTGCCGTGGAAGTACCCGCTCATATATTCGTATACTTTACCTTGAATAGGTGGGGTAGAAAAATTGTTTTATGTGGATGTATGATGTTCGCTGGTACGTCCCTACTTCTAACAACGCTAGTTCCCAGTGGTAAGTTAAAATAAAAATAATTTGGTATATGACTTTCACAATAAAATTATCTATTTCAACATTACCCAAATATAAAAGGTGATCTAATTGCCTACAATAATATGATTACAGATATGTCATGGCTGACTGTGACTTTAGCAATGTTGGGTAAATCGTCGATAACAGGCTCTTTCGGTTCAGTATATATCTTTACTACAGAACAATATCCTACAACGATTAGAAACGTTGGTCTTGGGGCTTGTTCTACTTTTGCAAGAATAGCTGGACTGATAGTGCCATATATCAATCGTACAGTGAGTCAAATGAAATAATATTAATTCACTAATGATTATGTCACCAACTGTATCAACATCGTTTAGCACAATTTCAATATTATTTTTCATTATTGCTTACAGTCCAATATTTGGAAGCCTTTACCACTGGTTATGTTTGGAGCTGGTTCATTGTTGGCTGGATCAACAATTATTTTCCTTCCTGAAACGTTAAATGAAAAATTACCGGAAACAATACAGGATGGCGAACAGTTTGGAAAGTGAGTTTACGTTTATAACATTTCTCTCGTGTCACCAGCATAATATATTTTCAATTTAATTTGAGAAATTATTTATTTGATAATTGTATGATACATCATGTTACAGAAAGAGTATAAAATTGAAAGAGATATCGAGCAATTGATTGATTTAGAAATTTTCAATTTTATGAAGATTTAAGATATCGTATACTGGATTACAAAACGCTTAATAATAATTATTAATCGATGACATTATCGCTGACTGCAATAGAATGAAGATATAGTAAAGGGATTGGGTAACTGAATCGAGATGTTTTCAAGAATTTATATTAATTCTAATCCCATTTCCACCTTGTGTACATGAATTTACAAAATTAAATTAATTCGCATGCTCACCTGATGTTTAGAACAATTATACTTGTATTATATTTAGTTACCAAATATTGGGAGGCGATGTTATAGGCCTATGTTATAATGTTGACATTGGAATTTAGATAGTTCTCATCGTCAACCATATTATATTCTCTATAATAAAAAACTAATTATTATAACAATTTTCAAAAAAGATATAAAAATTCACCTGCCTCTTCAATACTAATCTTAACAAACGGAATCATAATTGCTTTTTATATTTTTTAATTCCAGAATATACTATATTTTTCAGTCTCGTATGACGTATGGGAAACTTATTTGTAAAAGTTATTCTTGATTATTTTCCATTCAGGAGCCACCGTAGACTGACTTTCGTGTCTAATTGTAAACGATATCGACCGAAAAAATTCTCTAACAAGCTGAATTACTTTTGGCTGTATTTAATTTCATAATTAATTAATGAACCATTATAGACTAATGGACCATAATATATATGTATTTTATCTCACGTACAAATTGACTTATATTTATTAATGATTCGTAATGTTCGCCGAAATGTCAATTGCCGTAGATCCTTGTACGATCTCTGAAAATATCATAAGTGAAGTAGAGTTTTAGATCACAACATCAGATCAGCAGATGAAGAAGAAGACACCATCCACTTCACATTAACCGAGTTCATCCAAATAACAGTATTATGGAAATACATTTTGATTCGTATCGTGTCTACTGATATCAGAGTTATATCAGATTTATGTAAGTATATACATGGTAACATGAGGTTCGACTTGGTGAAAGAAGCCCAGAAATGTTTTTTTATTCATCGATTTTCAACTTCCTTTCAGCACAGCAGTTGATCCTCTAGTTTTCAGAACAAGAACTTCAAATTTCGATTCGGAATTTTTCAGTCCTCTTTTTAGTCTCGCTTTCCTCATCAGCAGGAACAACTCTGTCGATGATTATTGCTTGATGATGAAACTTATTCAATTACTCAATGGCTTATCCGATTTTGCACTTTTCCTGCAACATGAGGTTTTTACAATTTTATTTTTATTTTTTTTATAAAGAGCTGAGTATTCTTATATGCTGTTCGTGCGGGTACAAGTGCTACTGTATACATAATATGGTATGATGGGTATCTGGGGTTCCTGCTTCTATAAACTCCGGAATTTCCAGATTACGTTATGTTCATTCATTCAATCTGGCTTATATAAAAGATAATTATCGTTGAAACATACTTTCCCAACCGTTCGCCATCTTCTATTGATTCGGGTAATTCTTTGTTCAATGTTTCTGGAAGAAGCAATGTCAGCAGTCCTCCAACCAAGGCAGCAGATCCAAATATGACACTAGGCAAATCCTTCCAAATGACACCCTGTAAGCAAAGATAATAATTTTGCTCATTTGCAAATCGTGCAATAGGAATTCATGTTTGAGGGAAAAAATACTGCACAGATTACTTGACAAAAATATCATTATCCGTGCAGGGAAATTCCAAAATCGAAATAATCATCTAATCCGACTGTGATTAGTGTTGATTTTATATACTTGGTTTAACTTACTGAATAATTAATATAGGATGACAGAATAGCACCTATCATGCCACAAGTAGCAGCAGCTCCTACACCGATATTTCTAATAACTGTAGGAAACTGTTCTGTTGCAAAGACAGCCACTGTCACTATGGAAGCTGTGATTGTCAATTTAGCCATCATCGTGAAAACTATATTCAGCCATGACAAATCTGTAATGAATTTATTTGCAAAAAAGCATTAATCTGCATTACTTTCGTCGATATTTTTTTTTCGGCCGTTAGTATATTGTCAGGTTGATAGATCTAGGGTATAAAATGAGAGAAAATAATTTAAATTTCACTCACCATCAGGAACAAATATTTTTACGAGTAAAGATGTCCCGGCAAGCAGCATACTCATGCATAAAATAATTCTTCTACCCCATTTGTTCAGTGTAAAGAATACGAATGCAAGAGCAGGTAATTCAACAAGCCCAGAAATTGCAAAATTTACGTAATCGTTACCCCCGAGACTGGAGGTGCTCCATGATAGTCCGTAATATGCGCTACTGTTCACAAACCTATCGGGGTCGATGTAACATTGTCATAATTAGAATAGTGGATATTTATCGATCATGCAACGATGAATATATTTAATTCGCATAATCCATGTATCTTCGCGGTCATAATTAATAAAAATATTTCAATCGAATCGATCGCTTACGAAATGAAAGAGAGTAGCAAACTCTTTCGCCTCAGGTTTGGGTACCTCATAAGATCAAACATCGAAAGCTCTTTGCTGTCTGCATCGGATACGTTGCACTCACTCAACATATTATCCAACGTATCTACAGACAATTCTACACCATTTTCTGACGATGCTTTTTGAAGATAAACTTTTGCTTCTTCCAAACGACCTGTGGTCACTAACCATCGGGCAGATTCAGGAATAATCCTGTTAACAAATATAAACACATACAAACACTTTTCTTGCATATTTTCGTAAATATAATATTATCATTGCTCTTACCACCAATATACGAGGAAAATAAGGCTGGGAGCAGATATGGCAATCTGCAAGATTCGCCAGTTTGTAATAAAGTATGCAAAAACAGTAATGAGGATATAGCCGCATGAGAAGAATGATTCTATACCTATTCCGACCATCAATCTTCTTTTTGGGACAACCATCTCGAACGCTTACATAATAATATGATAAGTGAGGAGAGGGCATTACTGGTTAATCGACATTCTACAAACTCGAGAACAGTATATTAAATTATTATATTCGCATCGAAAATCGCTTACCAGTAACGTAACTGACTAGAGATATTCCACTGATTGCTGATCCTACAATCATGCGGAAAATCATGTACGAAATAATTTCGGGAGATGCAGCAATGAGTAGACCACCGATCGCCTGAATAAGTAAGGACAAATAAAAAATTGGTTTGCGTCCGTATACGTCAGATAATCCACCGAAAATCGTCGATCCGAACATCACTCCGATCATGAATGATGATTCAGCTGTAGTCCGCAGCCATGATTTTTCGCAAACTAGATTAAACTGGAAATAACAGTGAATGATTAGTTTCAGTTGAACCCGAATAGTTATATATTACCAAATAAAGATGCCAACGTGATTACATTTTTTCTATAGGTACCCCATGTTGTCCCTAGCTATCTCCATGCAAAATATTGCCGTAAAATTTGTTATGCGGGATTGCAAAAAAAAAAGTTTGCAGAAGTACAAATTCACCCCAAACCCTCTCATAAGATCAAATAACAATAAGTAAAAAATTTTAGACTATATTCAGAGACTCGTAATCTGATGATTAATTACCTCTGTTATTATTGTGAGTGCATACGTGGATTTATCATAGACAAAAGAGTCACATTTTACAGTAGAATTTGTCGACAAAATATTGCCATCCGAGTCGTAAAATTGATCTGTAAGATTGACCTCGTACTCGCATTGTGATAAGTTTCCGTCGATTCCATTCTTCCATTGATAAGAACTATTCGTAAAATTTTCTGATAACTGGTAAGTGGCATTGTCTAAGCTTTCGTGAGGTTGCAAACATCTGAAATCTGTTTCTGCTGCTAAAAAGACACCAGCCATTATGTGAAAGCCACATGGTATCAAAGATAGACATAGCAGTAAGTATATTCTGCGTTGATATCGTCCAAACTCTCCAATGACAAGAAGTATGTCTTCGAAAGTCATTTTTTCTCTTCGTTCTTACTTCTGGAACTTTATTTTCGCTTTTCACTGATCTTCGATTCCCTTGTTGAACCGTTTTTGATACACAGGTTCTTTTTAGCTAGAATTATTCATAGACGCAACGTTTGCATTTAATGCTTTTCTAGTCGTTACGAAAATTATGATGATATTCATATAGTAAAAAATTATTTTTTTGTGCCTTTAGATTCTTCCTTACTTTTGTGTCGTTCTACTTGGTGGCTGTAGCGCCGTTGTTTTCCAAAACAGTTTTCTGGAACATAGATAGTATTTCACCGGATCGCATTTTGAATTCACTTGAGGAAACTCATGTGGAGCTATTTCCAATATTTGCAGGTAAAGAAGAACTTTTGCACTTATTTGGAGTTCTCGAAAACCAGGCTAAGGGGATTCTCAGAGTTCCCCCAATTTTTTGATAGCGTCCCTGAAACGATAATCCTATAACTATCAGAAATTTGATTCGTGACATTATTGAGTATGTATGCTCTCGCTGTAACTACAGTACGGTCCCCCTTTAATTTTAATTTCTTGAAATTTAAGTAGCTAATTCCGGCGTTATATTGGAGCGGAACACGTATACGTGCTTATGTCAAGTATTCTTCGAATGCCATGATCAAAGTCGTTTTGACTGTGGTGAAGAAAAACTATTGGATCTATACTTAAGTACAGTGTAAAATTCAGGACCGGTCTAGATATATTATTCAAATTTTATCAACTACTAGTTGGAACTATATTGCAGAAGATTCTCATTTTTCACTGTGTTATAGTTAAAGTACCTAATAATACTTCTACAAAGTTTGACAGGGGGGTATCGAGCAAATAATACAAAAAACTGACCTTAGATTCCCCATATTTAACATATAATCTTATGGCGGAATCCCATTACGAACGATTTAATAAGATATTTGTTATACGTAAATATTAGAGATCTTTTCCAAAAACGAGATATATATGGGCATATCTCACAAACCTTCAACTTTCATGTAACTTGACTTACGGATTGCGAAAGTTAACTTGCAGGCAAAGAATTGGATATTCATGCATGTAGCGAATTATTTTTGAGATACACGAAGCATAATCAATGTAAAAGAAATTATTTACTGTATCTACAAACTTCTTGTCCCTAATTGAAATGCAGGAATAAGCAACGTTGCATTGTGTAACTATGACTTTAACAAAACTTCGTACGGGATTTGCATTGATACGAAACTTTAGAAAAATTTGAAAAAAATAATTGGCTACGAGCAAGGTAGTATGAACATAATGTACGTAATTGTAGTCACCAAAATTCGTCTGCGATACTAGGGACACAGTACGAAGTGCTGTCACTCGGTTTCGACATCGCACCTGACACCCAATGTTTCACGATTAAAAAACATCAGCACAAGCTAATTGGATGTATTTATCTATATGCACATGAAAGTGGAACTATCACGGATCGAAGGAACTAAAATTTACGTCGGAGAGTCAATTTCTTTTCTCGCAGTGTTCTGATCAATGGATCCATATTGACGCGTGGAGAATAAATGTCAGGAATGTCTCGTCGTTACCCTGATAATCTGGTCAAGTAAGATGCTTATATTTGATATGAGTATATTGCTCATATCACGAATTATATCTTCAAAGATGTGCGCGATTATTTTATCAAAAATAACTTTTCTCTGGGTTAAAACGTATTGAAATGTCAGATTCGGGAATGTCAGATTCATAAATTCGTAACATAAATTTGCAACTATTCATTTTTTCAAGTGATCTAAATTATTTTCTGAGTCAGTAACTTTTGTAGCAGTTACCGTTTAACTTTTCTGTATACGATTAAAGTGAATTAATTTGAATAATAATAAAAATTAATAAATTTTTTTAATTTGAATAATACATATAAAATAATTTTTTTTTTTTTTTTTTCTAGTTTGAAAATAGTACTCTAGTACTGCAGAACAAAGATACAGATAGTTCTGACATCAAACCTACAGAAAATGAATAATTGTGAATGTAAAATGGCAGTATTATTTTTTATGCGCGCACCCAGTATAATATGAATTGTACATGAATAGATATTGCTTTATGGAGGTCTTGTGATGCGAGAAAAAAATTGGCGACACTGTGTTCCTCAAATTAGATTTTTTTTTTTTTTTGAGCTGCGAAAGTTAAAGGTTTGTGAGATATGCCCATATAGTATGCATTATGAGGATTTTATAAATGGCAAGAAAATAGTATGTTATCGTAGTTTGGGACAAAATATTCAGAATTGAAGTGGTAGAATTTCAATTTTACGTGAAGATTTTACGGAATTGAGATGTTTGGTGACACCGCGACACGTCGGTTCGTAGCTTACATTAGAGAGCTCCGGCCGAATAAAACATGTCATTATGTCATTGAGGCATTATGGCTTTGTTTGAAATTAAAAATATGTAAATTTAATAATTTTTAACGGGGCCCAACTAAAGCACCTATCAAATTCGGCCCTCTGTGGAAGAACCACCTTTTCATTTTTTTTCTTCTTTTTACATTCATATTCTTTCGGTTCTAGTTGTATCAAGCATAATATAAGAATTCATCAAACAGAATTAAGCTATCCGTAGAATTAAGGTGGTTCTTCACCTACAGTCTCACCAAACGTGGGTTTCCAGAGAAGATTTTGAATACTTCTCGATGGGTAAAAAATCTGAAAAAAAAATCAAGCATGATAGAAGATCCTCGGGAGATTTATTTTGCATAATAATAATTCAAAAAAGCATATAAATTTTTCACGAATTTTGTTAAATTCATACGTATTTAAAAAAATTGACAAATCATTTTCACCTCAAAAATTGATATCGAGAATCGGTTTGGGGTTCTGAATTTCAACTAGATTCTGCCTAATACAGGGTGACCCAGAACCCACGAGCCACCTTGAATAGGCATATTCCTTGTCGAATTCTAAGACTAAAATTCCTTAGCAAAAAAGTCCGCAGATTAACGGTGTCCGAGTTATTAAATATCTTAGTCGACCATTCAGAGAGCCTAACACTGGCCGAGATAGTGCCGGCTCAAAATTGAACAATTGGGGCTGTGCCCTCCGTCGTATGTCTGACGATTTGGCTAGACAGTTTCCTTTTTTATTCATATATAACGGATAACGGGTGTTACTTCTAACTTTTTTTTTTTTTTAACTTTTAATCTGCGGACTTTTTCGCTAAGGAATTTTAGTCTTAGAATTCGACAAGGAATATGCCTATTCAAGGTGGCTCGTGGGTTCTGGGTCACCCTGTATATGTGTTAGATAAAAAAATAATTGCAGATGTTAATTAATTTCGTCGAAATTTTTACCGAAAATTGTTTGTTACAAAAATTGACAAACGAAAGTTAGTTTAGTATCAAACGTCCGAATGGACCAGAGCTTTGATCTCAAAACTTTTAATTTTCTAGAGATTCATATATAGCAACTCGTAATCCCATCGTTCGTTATTTAACATGACGTACGCTATGATTGCCTCTAACATGTTTCAATTGCGAGACATAAGAAAGTAAACGATACCTATTTAATCGTAAGTGAGTAATGACTACCGTTAGGTATAAGTCGCGGTGAAAGGGAGCAAACGTGTTCGCAGTTCGTTCAGGCTGTAACTTATGGTGATCCATAGCTCTTTCTAAAAATTATTACGCAAACGAAAGATCATATTGACATTATGGTGAAATTCAATAATTACGTAAAAAAATCTGATTCTCGATTTAAGGCATAACAGGATGGACAGTCGGGTGAAAAAGTTAGTCCAAAATGGGCAAATCTTGTATCTACAGGTCTCGATCGTATTAGTACATGTTTGGCCTCACAAATAACTAAATTAGTTATAAATTAACACTTATAAGTGTTAATTTGCTACTTTTTTAATATCAATTGAAGCGAAATCTTACGAAATACGTGTTAAATTCGTAGATTCCAAAAATCCATAACTACTAAATTGTTTAGTGTAAAATTCTGAAATAATTAGTGCATCATTATTCTATCAAGAACTATCATTCATAAAATTTCAAAAAGAATTTTGGCGATTTAAAAAGATAGAAAAAGAAAGAGATAGAAAAAAGATCGAAAAGATAGGATTATTAATTATTAATTGATAACAACGAATATAGTTCGAAGTTTAGTGATAGCAACTTAAATTCAGATAAGAGTAATGCATCTTGTAGATAACTCACTGGTCAGACACAATTTGAAATATCACAATATTCGAACATATTTTGAGATCGCATAGTTTCCAATGAAAATTCGATGTATTAGAAACGTTCACTTCCAATGAGATGTATTCACCTAGTGACAAAATAAACGTCTGATATTTTTATCGTATAATTGTACTAGAAACAATGGTCTCACTATTGTGTCAATCGTTTATCAGGTGGAAACCTGACTGTAAGATAGGCACGAAATACTTTTATAGATAATTATACGTATACGTGAAATAACCGTGTTTTACACTGTAGCATGTGTTTATAGTATAATATGGTGAAAATCGACACTACTTCGACACGTTAATTATCATTGATAAAATTAATGCGTTTACGCGGAACCGTAGATATATAATGAACCAATAATGAGCTTTTTATAACGCCAGTCATTCCAAAAGATTTTTTTTCTCGAAATCACTCATCCAATACAAGATGCTGATATACGCAGCTAATGAATATCCAACACTATATACCTATTATATGAAAAATCCTAATGACTGGACACGTAAAAACGGTGCGCACTCGTCACTCACATGTGTGTTCTCACTCGTTGGATTTCAAATATCGACTGGCAAACGCGCCTAGAATTATACCGTGCTCTATGATATCAGCCTGCGACCCTCACGGATATTTGTCTATTTACTTATAGCCTATTAGTTCGCTGGATCTAGATTTTCACTAGTGGATCCATAATTAATTCACGAAAATATGATTTCTTGATACAGCATGTAGAAATCATGAGATTTTTAAAAATCGTAAGCCAGACGGGAGGCTTTATCACGGTGCACAAATGTGTTTTTCTTACATAGATAACTATATCTTACCGCAGCTCTTTGATTATCAGGATTAATTTTGAGACGTTTACATTATTAGTATCGGTTTCATCTGCAGTGCAGCAGGTATAATTGATACATCTGGTGATGACGATAAAATGAGATATCCCCGCAAAGTACAACAGTGTTGTTGTCTAACTCCCTATAGAAGCGTAAATTACCTGCGTTGATTCGAAGATCAAATACCTTTATGATGTAATTAAATTTCAATAAAAAGACGCATATCATTATAGTTTCTTGACATGTAGTACAAAATATGCTTTAACAGTCGATAGTGCTGCGTGGTCCGCGATTTTCGGTGAAGGAGATCATTTAACTCTTACGTATTACTGCGACCTCGTTCCCCTCTTCTGTTTCTTAAGTATTCAACTGAGCCCCGGTATATACGAGCAACTTTTTATACGTTGAATAGCTGGAAGCAATACATTCTTAATGGAGCAGGAATTCTATACTTTTTTCCGTCGATTCTATAGTCACTTGAATTAATATTCATTCACTCCCAACGATGTAGGATGTAATACAGAAAAATTAACAGATTATGCGAAAAAAACTTTGCAGAAACTGTTTGTCAGACAGGATTCTCTACCTACTCATTTTTTGATTTTTCTCCATATTGTTGTGCCGTGTAGTACAATGATCGAAGATGAAGGAGGATTTCTTCAAATACACAGGATCGGTGTACGTAGGGCTGGGTTCGATGTGTACATGAAAGGTTTACTCAATAAACGATCTTCTCCGAAATTATATATATACTTTATTGTAACAAGCGTAGTATTGCTTATTACTAAACCTTGCAGTCCGTATAGCTGGTTAGCTGTTCCAGGACAGTATACGTATTACTGAACGTAGATTATGAACTTATGAACTGAGGATCATTCGCAGATGAGTCATTTATATAGAGTCTACATATGTTTGAAGAAGCTACTCTCTAAATCTGAATCAGTGAAAACTACTGACCAATCAGTGAATATTCACTGGTTTCCAGTTATAAGTCGGTCACTGATCCAAAGACTATTCACTGATTCAAATTGTAGGTAATAGTTAATTATATAAACCGTAACTTTATCTTCGATGCAATAAATGTCAATCGTATAAAATATTATAATATAAGAACTAGCACACTGTAATCCTACTTTAATAATGAATACAAGTATATAGACTTAACAACTTAATTAATATAATAATGATCGGTATGAGTTTGTATTGAAAGAAGTGCACTCCTCGAGACGTCGTTGCATTCTGCCCCAGCAACATCGATTCGTTACCCCGCCTAATCTCGATGTTTATATTTTGGGCTCTCGATGTTTATGTTTTGGGCCCTCAAGATATTCTCCGTTTTCTCGTCTCTCTGCCGAGACCCATAGGTCTAAACATTGACTTCATTCGGCCTTCCTAGATTTTACGACGTCCTCGTCGTAGCTTCGGTCATTTGTCAATCTGAAAGTAAACATTCATCGCACAAGATTATTACAAATCCGTATACAGCGAGACAATAGGCGAGATGCGACGTTCGCTCCGAGATCAGAGTGATCAAGTCCGATCCCAGAGTTTCAGCCACTTCACGTCATTGCCTAAATACATTTGGCTACTATCATTCGCCACACCAGGTTACTATCATTCACCTGCCAGGTTACTATCATTCACCTGATTCGATTACTATCATTCATCGAAAGTATTACACGGGTTACTATCATTCGCCCTGAGGTTACTATCATTCGCCTCCCAGGTTACTATCATTCACCTGATTCGATTACTATCATTCATCGAAAGTATTATACAGGCTACTATCATTCGCCATGAGGTTACTATCATTCGCCTCCCAGGTTACTATCATTCACCTGATTCGATTACTATCATTCATCGAAGTATTACACAGGCTACTATCATTCGCCATGAGGTTACTATCATTCGCCTCCCAGGTTACTATCATTCACCTGATTCGATTACTATCATTCATCGAAAGTATTACACAGGCTACTATCATTCGCCATGAGGTTACTATCATTCGCCTCCCAGGTTACTATCATTCACCTGCTAAATAAAATACAACATTGCCTTACCAGTATTATGCAGTGGCATCAAAAATGACCCACGGGCTTAGCTGATCCACTGCCACTACCGTTCGTTGCCCTGGCGTCTTCTTCATATCCCTGAGGTCCTCGACCTCGTACCGGTCATTGGGTAAGACCGCCCTGACCTTGAACGGCCCCTTGGCTTTGGGGTTCAGCTTCCGGCTCTCCCCCGTGGCAGGCGCTGCGCTGGATTTCCACATGACAACGTCGCCGATCGCGTACCGCGGAGGTTTGAATCTTTTCGCATCAAACGCTCTCTTCTGCCTCCCTTGCTCTACAACGACGTTGTCCTTTGCCACTTTCCGCATCTCTTCCAGGTCCACCTGATCCAAGGTCTCCTGAATTGCAGATATCAACACCGCATCGGCCATACTGCGAGGTTTGAACCCATACAGCAGTTTTGATGGTGTATTTTGCGTACTTCGATTAGTAGTGTTGTTTATGGCACTCTGAACCTTCTTTACGGACTCGTCCCACGTGTCCTCTGGTTCCCCGGCGCTAGTCGTAGCCAATGCGTCCAGCACAGTACGGTTAACCCTCTCACACTGTCCGTTGGCTCTGGGAGTAGCCACCGCATTTAATACATGTTTCACGCCATGTTCTTTGCAGAAAGCTTCGAACGAATGTGATGTAAACGCAGACCCTCGATCGGTGATCATCCGAGTAGGAACACCAAAAATCGCGAAAACTGTCAGTAAAGCCCTTATAACATACTTGGTTTTGGTGCTTCGTACCGCTTCCAGTATGCAAAATTTCGTGAAGGCGTCAACAATAGTTAAAATTTGAGTGTTCCTATGCGTACTACATTTGAACGGTCCCACGTGATCTAGGTGCAATGTATGGAATGGGATGGCTACCTTTTCTATCGGGTGCAGAAATCCTGGTTTTTTTCCAGCGGATGACTTATAATATAGGCAATTGAGGCAGGCTTTCACATACTTGGTTACGAACCTACGCATACCCTTGAAATAATAATGCTCTTTGATTTTCTCTAAGGTCTTTTCTGCGGCAAAATGTCCTGAATCGTCATGACACATTTTTACTACATTCCATCGGGCTGCTCGTGGAACGAGCCATTTATTTCCTGTTTCAGTTTTACGAAAAACCACCCCCCCTTTCAGATCATACTTCTCAAAGTACTCCTGTACGTCGGGCTGTATATCACCAGAGGCGAGTATTTCCTGAATAACTCTAATTTCGTCATCTTGTAACTGAGCTACTTTTATCCATTCGGATGAAGTGATGTCAACAGCCAAGCATCGTATAGGATTCCGACTCAAATAATCAACGTGCGCTATTTGGGTACCCGGTCGATAAACCACGTCAAAATTAAAATCTTGTAAATAAACCCACCATCGAGCCACCCTTGAGTTGAGATCTTTCTTCGTTGCTGTAGCGCGGACGGCACTACAGTCAGTCACCACTGTGAACTTGATACCTATTAAATAAACTCTAAATTTCGTTAGCGCATCAACCACCGCCAGTGTTTCCAGATCGTATGAATGGTATCTTTGTTCCGTTGACGTTGTTTTTCGACTGTGATAGGCTATTACGTAAGTCTTTCCCTCGGATTTTTGAATTAAAATAGCTCCGAGCCCTATCGCACTCGCATCTGTGTGCACTTCCGTTTCTAACGCCGGGTCAAAAATGGCTAAAATTGGTCGCGAAGATAAAGCTTCCTTTATGTCCTGTACTGCACCTTCCTGTTCTAAGCCCCATTTCCATGGGTAATCCTTACGTAATAAATGTGTCAGGGGAGCGACTCTTTTTGCGAAGTCCTTAATGAATTTTCGAAAATAACCAGCAAGGCCGAGAAACTGTCGGACTTGCTTCACGTCCTTCGGTGACTCGGTTTTCTTTAAAGCATCGACTTTCTGTAAACCTGGTCGCACCCCCGACTGTGATATTTCTCGTCCTAAATAATCTATCTTCTCTTGGAAAAATCTGCATTTAGAAATATTTATTGAGAATTTTTTGCTCTGTAATATCTCTAACGCCCTAGTTAGTAGATCAAATCCTTCCTCTATACTATCGCACGCAAGAAGTATATCGTCAATGTAAACATTACAATCGGTCCCCCTGAAGGTTGTCATCATGGTTCTTTGAAAATATTCCGGAGCATTTACCAGACCGAATGCTACGCGTAAAAACTCGTAATGCCCGTCTGGCGTCACAAAAGCTGTTTTCTCAATTGCATCGGGGTGTAAGGGGATTTGATAAAACCCAGATTTCAAATCAAGTGATATGTAATATTTTTTTCCGCCTAAACGGTCGATTTGATCATCAATTATTGGTAACGGGTATTTCATGCGTTTTGTAATTTTATTTAAGGCTCTGTAGTCTACGCACATTCTTTCATCTCCTGTTTTCTTTTTCACGAGTAGTATGGGGCTCGCGTACGGTGACGAACTCTCTCTAATGATACCGCCGGCTTCTAGCTCAGATACCATTTGTTTAACCTTTTCGCGCTCAGCTATTGATAACCGATATGGTCGACGAATAACGGGTTCATGATCAAGAAGCTCGATTTTCATACCCGGTACATCTGCGCAACCTAATTCCTCTATACTGAGCGATACGCTTCCGCGATATGTATTTAATAAATTCATCAGGCGATTTACGTTTTTCGAGGCAAGTCCCTCACACATTACGTCATTCTCCCGGATAGGCCTCCTCCCTTGTGTGACAAGATTTACCTCGAAGAGGTCTTCTTTTTGCCCCCCTTTCTTAAAGAATTTAATTCCCGACGCGTCAGATAATGCTGCGACGCTTGGCACATTTAAAATCTCGCGCCCGAGTAAAATCTCTTTGCTGAGTTGACTATCCGGTAATATATAAATGAATGTCTCGTATTCAATGCGATCTATTTTAATTTTTATTCGTGCTTGAGCGATTGGCAGTCCCACTGTATTATTAAACGCCACCAAGGCGCTATCGGTCTTTTCAGGTTGAAGTTGCATGAAACGAGCTATACTTTCCCGTATTAACGAGCAATCGCTCCCCAAATCGATCATACAGTCTCTTTCTTGGCCATTAATAAGACATCTTTTTATCGGTTTTTCGACTAACGCTCCCCCAACCTGACCAACCTCAAATACTTGGGACGTACTGCCCTCCTGTCACCTTTTTCTCCCCGTTGCTTCGGCAGCTTGCTTCTTATAACATTTTGCTTCTACATGACCCGTGGCTTTACAATAGGTACATTTCATTACTGATTTGTTATTGGTCCGTGTATCAAAAACATTTCCCTCTCCCCCTTCAGGGCAGTCGCGCCTGAAATGGCCTGGCTTTTTACAACCGTGACATAACATCTCCCTTCTACTTTTACTGTCGCGATCTCCTGGTCTTTTAAAGTTAGACTGCTTAAAATGTTTCGACCCATTGTGATCTTTGGACTCCTTCGTATTTTTGTGAGTCTCCAGCAACTTAGTATTGACCGGAAAAATACTGAGTCTCTGGTTAAGATCTGAAATCGTACTCAACTTAGCTGTTAACATGGCTGTCCGAATGCTCTCGTCATGAATGCCATGAGCAATAAGGTCCACTACCTGATCCTCGGCTATACTCAACTTTAACTTATTTATTTTCTGCAGCTTATTGAAACAATACTCTTGCAGGTCTTGGCCCGGTTTACTTCTATATTCATTTACCTCATTAAATAATCTACCGAAACTTTCCTCGCCCGGGAATTGTTTAATTAACTCCTGAGAAAATACCTCCCAATCCAAGAATGTATGCGTAATACCATCGTACCATAATTTCGCATTGCCTCTCAATCTGCACCCAGATAAATACAGCTTTACCTTATCATCCCATTCGTACACCAGACCGCAATTGTTAATCTTGTCGATCCATTCCGAAGCCGATATGATTTTCACGGCTGGATCGAACTCCGGTAGAAACTTCTCGTTCAGGTAATGGCCATGGTTTAGTCGTCTCGGACCAGCATTGACGATCCCTGCCAGTACATCAGCGAGACGCGTTATATCCGAGTCCCTGCTCCTTGCACTCATTTGTTCGGGGCTCAGGCTTTGTCTCCTCGATGATCGGCTTCTAGTTTGTGATTCCTCATCACGCCTATCCTTCCTCTTACGATCATGACGTTCACGCGAACGTCCACGACGTCGCGACCGGCTTGATCGTCCATGGTCAGATGAACCATGTTTACCCATTTTTTTTTTGTCTATTTAGTGTACACAATCACTCGTAACGAATCACAATCTCTGGTCACACAGTTCACCTTCACAGCGGATAACACATGTGTGTAATCCCACTTCTGATATGTAGGTAATAGTTAATTATATAAACCGTAACTTTATCTTCGATGCAATAAATGTCAATCGTATAAAATATTATAATATAAGAACTAGCACACTGTAATCCTACTTTAATAATGAATACAAGTATATAGACTTAACAACTTAATTAATATAATAATGATCGGTATGAGTTTGTATTGAAAGAAGTGCACTCCTCGAGACGTCGTTGCATTCTGCCCCAGCAACATCGATTCGTTACCCCGCCTAATCTCGATGTTTATATTTTGGGCTCTCGATGTTTATGTTTTGGGCCCTCAAGATATTCTCCGTTTTCTCGTCTCTCTGCCGAGACCCATAGGTCTAAACATTGACTTCAAAATTTAGAAAATTTAGAGAGTAAGGGCTCGCGTCAGAAGCGAGGATTTGTAAAGTTAGAAAAACAGGATATTTGTAGTCAAAGTGCATTTAGATTATGGAAATGAAAAACAGGATGCTATACGGACCATAACTTTATTTCTTAAATAGAGACAAATGTATGCGTATATTATAGCATAACGATATTTTAAGAATCACAGCCTATTCTGTGCCCGGTTTCGTATTCATATAGGATATTATGACACGAACCGAAGAGATTTTCCAACTAGCTGATCAGTTTCATGGCAAGCATCGCGTTGATAATATTAATGTGACCCAATGATGATGAATAATTGATATGGGAGTGAATTTTAACGCGAATTTCGAATTGACAGATTGGATCTTTTCTCTCGCTTATATAAAACTCATTTATTTATTTGATTAAAGCGACGTGAAGATTGAAAGAGCGACAAATTACCGGATACACATTAAGTGGATGTAGTACACGCATAGGAATTAAGCACGCAGCAACGCTGGGCTGATACTTGTTTGGAACTATGAGACTCCTCCGCTTTGTTAATATATAGTTCAGCTGATTACAGCGTGACGGTCAGTAGCTTACTCATACAGCATTTAATATTGCCCAATATTGTAGCAACATTACAGCATAGGGTTACGTTGCGATTGATTAACACGTGTCTTTCGTTCGTGCAATAGGATGGAGAAAAACTTATCACTCGATGTATTGGTCTTGTTTCATGTAAGGCAACTGAACGTATAGACCGATGATAGACTAAAAAACAATTCATATTTCGACGCCTGATACAAATAACAGCACATTTCAGATTCCGGGTGGAAAAGAGCACGTTTCAAATTCCGAGTGAAAAAGAGCATGTTTCAGATTCCGGATGGAAAAGAACACGTTTCAGATTGAGAATGAAAAATAGCACGTTTCAGATTCACTCGAAAACTAGCACAATTCAGGCGAAGCGAATATTACTCATTAGTAAGTGTCAGGTAGGTTTAGTATGAAATTGGAAATGCACAATTATGCACAAAAACTCGATTCAATTTTATCATTGAATGATTAATTCAATCTTATAATAAACCTACCTGACACTTGCTAATAAGTAATATTCGGTTCAACCTGAATAAAATTGTGCTAGTTTTCGAGTGAATCTGAAACGTGCTATTTTTCATTCTCAATCTGAAACGTGTTCTTTTCCATCCGGAATCTGAAACATGCTCTTTTTCACTCGGAATCTGAAACGTGCTCTTTTCTACCCGGAATCTGAAATGTGCTCTTTTCCACCCGGAATCTGAAATGTGTTGTTATTCGTATCGGGCGTCGATTTGTACTATACAGTTGGACGTAAATACCTGAACAGTATATCGACACTGCTTACAAAGACTAGCACGTTTCAGATTTCTTACGAAAACTATAACGTTTTGATATTAACAACGCGAAGACTAGCACGTTTCAGTTTTCGCATGAGAGTTTTACGGCCTATACGACGATTATGTTATCCTTATTTTATTCTGACTCGTAAGTTTTAGTCACGAAATTTGAATTTTTATCTTAGAATATGGGTTTAAACAGGTTTCATTTAATATAATCAAATAATATTCCAATTTATAGAAATTCTCAGTTTGAACAATAATTTTCGTTTCCGTCTCCGTCAACTGAGGATATAAATAACATCGAGAGTCGTCCCTCCTTTTAAAAAAAAAAAAAAAAAAAAAAAAAACTTATCACAGAACAACTTATCAATAACTATAATTCATTTGGTTTCTGACCACATTTCCATTCCTTTTTCGTTCAATGGCTCCATGACATCAAAATCGTTTGATTTCTCGATGTCTCCTTTAGTTTTACTCGAACTTCTAAAATACATTATTATATCCGTGAAGAAGATAATCTTAGCTGAAGGAACGATATAATTATACAAAACTGTTCAAGTTGGAGTACAATTACGATGTATAATTACACTTGTATATTACCTAGTGCTTATCGCGCCAAAAATTGACTGGAATACTTATATTATTTGTTTAAACCAAGTCAAGCATAATGAAAGAAATTTTTGGTGATAACATACTTTCCAAATTGTTCGCCATCCTGTATAGATTCGGGCAATTTTTCGTTCAATGTTTCCGGAAGTAGCAATGATAATAGCCCGGCAATCACCGTAGAGGTTCCAAGGACTACGTGGGGTAAGTATGCAGAAATTTCAAACTGCAAATGATTCTGATTGTACATACATCATTCAAATTCGGAATCAATCAGATCCTTTAGTAATACATGGGTAGTATATAATTATATACCATATCCTTCGTACTTTTATTTGGATTGAATAAAATAAATATCCTAAAGGGTAAGCATGGAGAACATCATAACTCTTGTGTGCTTTAGTGAATAATAATTGTACTCACTAAATAATTGATATGAGGTGCTACCGCTCCACCTATTCTGGCAATTGCCGAACAAGCTCCAACCCCAACATTTCTAATTCCAGTAGGATAGTGTTCCGCCGTGGAGATATACGCTGCTCCCCAAGAACAGGTGATAGCCCATTTTCCTATCATTGCTAAAACTTTGATAAGCCATGTCATATCTGTAATGACATTATCTCCAGTTGTTAAATCGTTATTTAAGTTAATTAACGCAAATAATTTAGATTATACGCACTTACCGGTAGGAACAATAAATGTAAAGAGTAATGAGACTCCAGCGAGCAACATACCACCGCATAAAATAATTCTTCTACCCGTTATATCCAATATTAATAGTAGAAATAAAAAAGCTGGTATTTCCACAGCGGCAGCAATTACAAAGTTTAAGTAGTCGTTACCTCCGAGATTAGACGTGTTCAAAGATAGTCCATAATACGTAACACTGTTTATGAACCTGAGGACACAAATTATAATTGTTCATTCTAACTTGACTCTGATGATAGGAACCAGTTTGAATTTCGAAAACATTTTTCTACTCTCTAAATTCGAATCAGTGGAAAGTCACTGATGGCAGTGATAAGTATACCAAAATTACTGACAATCAGTAAAAATGTCACTGATTGTCAGTGATTTTGGTATACTTATCACTGCCATCAGTGGCTTTCCACTGATTCGAATTTAGAGAGTAGATATTCAAATTCAATGGAATATTTCAACAAAATTGGCTGCTTACCATATGAAGAAAAGCAACAGGCTCTTTTTTCTCAGATTTGGGTATCTCAGAAGATCAAACATCGATACTTTTTCAAGATTCTGGCTACTCTCGTCATCATTACTCAAGAAACCATCCAACGTATCCTGCGATAATTCTATCCCATTTTCCGAAGATGCCATGAGGAGTATATCTTTTGCTTCTTGCACACGACCCTTGTTCAGTAGCCAGCGAGCGGATTCGGGAATAGACCTTTTGATAGGATGAAAAGCATTGATATCTTAGTGAATCTTGTGATTTAATAAGAACTAAAATCTTGAAGTTCTAAGAACAAATTGAATAAATCATTTTCAATTTTACCACCAAAATGCAAGCAGAGCAAGAGTCGGAATGGTAAATGTAAATTGCAAATTTCTCCACTTTCTGATGAAGTAAGCGAGACCACTGGACAGAATATACCCTGTTGTGAACGATAGATTGAAACTGATTCCAACAGTCATTCTATTTTTCGGGGAAACCATTTCGATGACTGGAAAAAAAAGTTTAAAGAATTCCAAAATTTCAGATCATTTTTCATATTTCTCAAATAAATTTCATTCGAGGAGTTCTCACCAGTAACGTAACCAGTGATAAGTAACCCACTGGTTGATATCCCTACGAGGATCCTAAAAATCATATACACGTAAAAATTTGGTGCGACAGCAACGAGTAGTGCGCAAACTGCTTGCATTATCGAACCCCATAACAAAGTCGGTTTTCTTCCGTATCTATCAGACAGTGCACTCAAAATCACAACTCCCGGTGTATCTCCCACCATGAATAGTGACTCACTTACTGTTTTGAGCCATGAATGATCGCATACCAGATCCCACTGTAAAAAAGTTAAATTGCATATATTCTAATGAATGAGCAAATTTAAGCATGTCTAATAATAAGAAAAATGTAGGGTGTCAGAAAAAGTAGGCAAATTAATACGGAATATTTCATAGATAGACAACAGCTGTCAAATATTCAACCTACTCAGTCGTTTACACAGTTGGTTTCAGATCAACATATTTTATTAACCTGATTAGAAAGATGAATAATAAAAACACTTTCGCAATATCAAATTCTTTATCGATAGACTAATGTCAAACGGGCGTAAGTGCAAAAAAAAAAAAAAAAAAAAAATGGTTTTTTTAGTGGCAAAATCTTTTTCATCCAATGGAGGCATATCTTATGGGCAAGCCCTTACACCCGTATGGAATTTAAGTCCATCGATATGTTTGATTTTCTCGTACGGTCAAAATATCAGTTACCATAAAGAGTTTTGTATTTGACGAAAAAAAGCCCAAATATTTAGGCGAAAGCATGATACTTAGGAATCAGGGCAACGATATCTTCGCAATGAGCGTGAATCTTAGAATATGGGTTCTGATCTGAATGAAAGGATCCTGTGCATCTGTATCATTTATAAAAATTTTCAGCTAAGCAGTGCTTATAATTATATCTTTCCCCTGTATGGTATACAAAGTCATCATTTTATTCGTTGCACAACGAGCTACAATAAATCAAGATCGATGATCGTGTGTAAGTTAGTTATGAATCAGTATGCAAATCAGAAAATCGAATTTAAGAACTACGTCCTGTAAAGCGTAAGATTTTTGAAAAGAATGTACAAAACGATCGATGACCCATCAATGTATTCAGAGTACGTGACGAATGGCTACTGTTGAACTTGATTTACCTCGGTTGTGACCGTCGATGTGTAATCGGTTTTGTCATACACAAACGAGTCACATTTCAGAGTGTTAAGCCTAGCCGAAAAGTTCTTTTCCGATTCGTTATACGGATCTGCGGAATCAGGATCATATCTTTCGCACTGTGGCCAGTTTTTGGTCTGGTAATCCCATGGATGAGTCGTATTCGTGATATTCGGTGATAACTCGTAAGTAGCATTCTCCAGACTTTCATGAGGTAGTAAACATCTGAAATCTGCTTTGGCTGTTAAAAATACTCCACCCATTTTGTGGAAAGCACAAGCAATTGCAGGTAGACATAAAACAAGAAATATTCTCCATTGGTATCGACCAAATTTTCCAATCTGTAAAATTATATTGTCGTAACTTATTTTTGGCCTATCACTATTTTTCACTGACTTTTCACTGTCTAACTTTTCCATCTTTTTTATGTTTCACTCCTCTGAGTGGTTTTACGATAGTTGATTCGAATATCCGTGTTTACAGATACGGAAACTCCGGTGCTCTTCAATTACGTCGTATATTTATAGTCACAGATATTTCGCAGGGTTGACCCGAGTATTTAGGATGAACTGGCTATTCCTTTTGTTCGAATGATTTGATCATAAAGCAATAACACTTGTGACTTGACTTATGGTATGGATGTATAGTGATCACACTGTTCACAATGTACACTTCGATCGACTGTAATGATGAAATTGATGAAATACGGACAAGCCGTTTATTTATTCATTTTTTACAGAATTTAGGGCGCAGCTTGCACTAAATATTTGATAAGCAGTCTGTAAAGTAATAAATTCCGTTTTTAGTTATAAGAATCGTTTTGTCATATTACGTACGTGACATCTCGGTGGATTCCGAATTATAGAAAACTTATCCTGAACAAATTTAAATTCTGTGACTTATGGCCATAATTACTGTACGTTGCCACATATAAAGAAGATTTTAATTCACTAATGACCTTCCCCGACAAATCATACTACAGTAAATTTCTGGGGTCACGAACTTCTCTCATTATTGTTATATATACTTATTTTAGTAACATATATAATTTTCTATAATGTTTTTATCTCGCTCACTTTTGCAATATTTCATAAAAATGGATTTTAGGAAGAATAATTATTAATACTCAGCAGAACTCATCACTTGTTGTATTTGTTTCTAATCGTACAGATAGATTGCACTAATTCCTCATGTCACTTTCTCACTTTTTACGACAGCTGAGTTGGTCAAAAGCCTTCCGAAAACTGACCGTTTCTTTCATACCATCGTGGTGCCAGAAAAATGCTAACGCCACGCATTAATATGTCTCATCAGCGAATTACCTACATCATTACTATACCTACTATCCATATTACTACTGCTATATTGAAATAGATCCGAATCGACGTATGGCATAGGTAGGTATAAGAGATGAGTTCAATCATTTTGATATGCTTATAAGTTATACATGGATCAATTTAAGTTGTTATTCTTAATGAATAAATTACCAAATGATCAGATTACTATTCAACTTCCGTGTTATCTGTGCTAGAACCTGATCTATGGTATCAACAGGTAGTATCTATTACACGGAACCAGTTCGTCCAGGTCATAAATAAAACGGGGAAAAAAAAATTCGCGAACAATATTCCTCGTTATTAGCGAAGGTCGTTCGGTAAATATCTATGACTTAGAAGCATGAGGAAACTTTACTGTCTTTCATTCTGCAGGCCAATGATTACAAGTTATTCATTATAGCGGAAAGACATGTTTTCCTGTTCAACGAAGTTGGAAACTCGTTTTTTTTTTTGTTTTTTTTTTTTTTTGCATAAAGAACAATACGGTACTATTCAGCATAGCGAATCTCATTTGTGATAGATCAAAGATATAGATTTCCTATACATGAAACCCACACAGATTCTAATTGGCCACCAAAAAGCCCACGAAGATTTGAAATTTTATACTTTCCTTCGCAAATTCACCATAAATATTTACCAAATTAGTTTGAAAGATGAATAATTATCGAGATTAAATGAGTGATTTAGTTTTTATTTGATTTTACACATTTTTTTTTTTTTAGATATTTATTAATTCTTTCTTTCTTTTAAATTTAATACAGTATTAGAAACCTATTTGTGTTTAAAACCACCAGATTATTTCGAAGATCTGCAGTTTGGAATTCACGTTCTCTTTTTCGTTCTTATCTACGCAAGAATGATTTTAATGTTTGATATATAATCTAGTCTTTTTCTCGCACAAATTGTCCTCTAGTGCTGTTAACGGCTGGTTGGTTTCAATGTCTTTCCATTTTTCGATCTCTATGCCATTTTTCCTGTAACCAAAAAATCGTTCACATTGACGACTGAGAATATTTACTGAAAATGTTAATTAAAGGGTGCAAGAGTTTTAAACCGTTTGCAAATTGATCACTTCAGCATCTGAAGTATATGCAGGAATCCTTGAATAATTACATACATGGTTGTTTTCTTCAACTAAATCCAGGATTTATAAATCTATTTGTTGATTTATATAATCTAGTTCAGTAAGTAATTAGGACAGACGAATTTTATAAGAACAAGAACCTACTTTCCAAATCGTTCACCATCCTCTATAGATTCGGGCAATCTTGTGTTCAATGTTTCTGGAAGAAACAATGCTAGAAGACCGGCGATCAATGAAGAGGCACCAAAAATTACGTGTGGCAAAGGCGCCCAAACCTCGGCCTGTTAATAAAATTCAAACTTTATGAATGACAGTGCGACCACAAGTCTTCGTCAAATCATAATAAATCGAAATGAATTATATGCCTCGAAGGTTGATCGTTGAAAAAGAAGTCAAAATAAACACATTCTTAATAAAATTTGAGCATCGTGAATTAGTGATGATTTTGGAAGTATCAATATTTGATTGTAGTACTTACTAAATGGTTGATGTAAGGTGCCATGATACCACCAATTCTAGCAGAAGTCGAACAAGCTCCAAGCCCGACACTTCTAACTACAGTAGGAAACTGTTCAGCCGCAAATATGTAAACTGCATCATAAGAAGCTGTGATTGAAAATTTTCCGAACATTGCTAAAACTATCACCATCCATTGCATATCTGTAATGAGATTATCCAGAATTGAGGAGAAATTGTTTTCAATCCTTTGGTATAGAAAATCATAGACAAAAATATATTATATAATCAACGTGAGGGTTGTACAATTTCAATTTAACTTACCAGTGGGAATAAATAACGTACACAACAGCGATGTCCCAGCACCCAACATACACCCACATACAATTATTTTTCTTCCCCATCTATCCAACATGAAGAATTGGAATAAGTGAGCAGGTACTTCGACAGCGGCAGCGATTGCAAAATTAAGGTAATTGTTACCCCCGAGATTAGAGGTGTTCCAAGATAGTCCGTAATATGTGCCACTGTTCACAAACCTGACGATACAGTACACGTAAAATTATTATCATCACTCAATGGCGAATGTTGAGATCATATTATGTGATATTGAAATGAACAAAAAACTTGGTTCGAAGTGATCACTCACCATATACAAGTCAGAAATAGACACTTTTTCCTGAGATTTGGATATCTGACGAGATCTAATAACGACGCCTTCCTAGAATCTGGCTCACTTTTGCTGTCATTGAGCAACAAGCTATCCAACGTATCTTCAGTTAATTTTACTCCATTTTCTAACGATGCTTTTTGCAGCAAATCTTTCACTTCGTCTATACGACCTTCGTTTAATAGCCAGCGTCCAGACTCCGGAATAAACCTATCGATAAAATGATGAAAGACCAGAAAATTTGACACACTTATACCTAATCGTTATGAAAATTCGAATCGAATGTCTTACCACCAGTAAGCAACAAAGACAATAGTCGGAACTGTGAATACGATCTGTAAGGTTCTCCAACTTGTGACGAAGTAGGCAAGTCCAGCAGTGAGAAGACAACCTGCTGTACTGAATAAGTTGTAACCCGTTCCAGCTACCAATCTTTTTTTTTGACCAACCATTTCGAGTGCTGAGAATTTCAGAGATAGTATAATTACAGGAAAAACATTATCCATTTATACATGTACAAGAAAGTGTGATATCGAACCACGTTCTTACCGAGAACGTAAGCAACTAAAAATACCCCGGTAGTTGTTGATGCTAATATCAACCTGGAAATTAGGTATGAAGTAATATCAGGAGAAACAGCAACAAGTATTCCGCAAACCAATTGACCGATCAAAGCCAAGAAGAAAGTCAATTTGCGCCCATATCTGTCGGATAATGCACCAAAAATCAGCGACCCTAGCATCATTCCCACCATCATCATCGCGTCACTTGTCACTCTTAACCACGCGTCATCGCAAACCAGATCCCACTAAGAACAAAAAAGAATTTATTTTAGTAAAATTTTTTCCATTATTTTAATTTTAACGTATTACAGCCCGAAATTCCTTTGCAATTAAGGAAACGGCATTCCGGCTAATGAGTAGTCAAAGACCAAAGACTCTATTTTCAATTTAGGATATATGCATGCATCATTCACATGCAGATTCAGCATATTATCTTTTTCGAAATTTACTGAACCAGTCATCTTCCAGTTTAGGTAAAGACTGATGAACTAATATCTCATACATAGTCAATGACGTACCTATAAATATTTCAAAAAATCAACCTACCTCGGTTGTTACAGTCATCGCATACTGACTGGTATCGTATACGAAGGAATCGCACTTTACGGTGAATGGCGACAAGGAAGTGTTTCCACCAGAGGCGTTATACCGATCTGTGAGATTTGAGTGAAATCTTTCACACTGTGACCAGGTTTTAGTTTTATAGTCCCATGGATAGTTCGAATTCGCGATATTTGGTGGTAGCAAGAAAGTAGCATTCTCCGAGTTTTCGTGAGGTAATAAGCATCTGAAGTCCGGTTTAGCTGCCAAAAAAACTCCACCCATTTTATGAATGGTACAAAATATCGCTGGTAGACATAAAAGGACATATATTCTTCGTTGATATCGGCCAAACTCTCCGATGTGTACAATCACGTCATCGTAACCCATTTTTGTTGTTTCGCCTGCTTCTGACCCTCTGCTTTCTAAACCTTCACTTTTCGGTATTTTGGTTTTTTTTTTCTGTTGAAATTATTTACAGGTTGATCGATAACATTCGATGTTCTTGTCCCGTTATCATAAGAATTATGATTTTTGTGAAAGACTGCAAAATTATCATTCGCTGGCTACAGGCTCTCCCTTATCTCCTAATTTTCTTAGTTGTTTTCAGAAGCCTTGATGGCTGTGATACCATTCCTAATCACATAATCTTCACAGGGTTGACCTTCAAACTCTGGATATTTAGGTACCGAGAGTTTTCAATACTGATTTGCACTACTGGAGAATCCGACGTAGGTGACTTCAGAATCCGTATCAGATTTCTCGGGGTCGTTTAGTCGCTGGAACTCAGAATCAAAGTTATAATTATTAAGTACACATTAACGAACTGCACATTTCCAACACATTCCGGTAATCGCTATATCTTTCAATCTACACGTGATCGTTGAACAGGTTTCGCGACTAATTGATTATAAAATTTACCTGATTGGACCCACTGACATTGAGCAGGAGCGTTAATTATTCCTGGGTAATCACGATCAGGTGTGTTCCGAACATTTCCTGCACCATCAGTTATCACTAACCATTGACACCAGTGGCGCATTTATTACCGTCGATTTTGTCGATCAATATTCAGAAATGGACTGATATTTCGAGTGCTCAGAATTTCTTGTCACATCAATTACGTCTTCTACCTAGCATCTCGCCATCTAACTCTCTATGCCTGTTCAGTTACGCGCGATTATGGCATGTGACAAGCATTATTTTATCATTACTGGGTAATTTATGTAATCAGCGTTGATGACTTAGAAATTTCCGAGGTATAAAGCACGAGATAGGAGTGGTGGTAATTACCTTTTATTTCTCTATTTCTGGGTTAAAAAAAAAAAGATCTTTGAATTTTGTTCGTAAATAAATTTCTGAACGTCGAGGTTTGTATTTTTATTTCATTTTTCAAATTACTTATCTAATTGATAATTTGGATACCATATTTGATAATTGCGTTTAGGTAGGTATATCTGAAAGTGTGGTGAGATCGTGAAAATTGAATAATCTGTCACATCTAAAATAGCATATTTATAGCACTTGCTATTTACTACCATAGAAGAAGAAAAAATTTGGCAAAGTACCTACATACGAGAGTTTGGAACGAATTTTTTTTTCTTTCATATGCAATGTTCTAGCCACGTTTCAAAATTATTGGAAATTTGTCTGTCCGGAACCAGTGGACGTTATACGTTACCTCAGCCCGAACAATAACCATTTCTTACCATTCCGTGACAATCCTGACGTAGTGTTTTGATATTTTATTATTTTATTTTATTTATACCAAAATAATTTAAATAAGCTGCAAATTCGAACATATTTTTTGACGATTAAAAGACGCTTATTGCGGTCAGATCATGATTTTGTAATTTAGGCTAACCATGAGAAATCTATTTTTTTTTTTTTTTTTCAAATCAATATACTTTGTCTAAAAATATTGTTGATAAGAATTCAATTATTAGGATATAATTCTGATGCGATAATCGTCGTATTGTTTTATATAGCGCAATATATTTTAGCTTGAATACTTAGTTAATTATTGCAAAATTTTTCGCATTATTTCTGTTGAATAATATCATATCATATGAGCTGATAACATGATTGCAATATATCATTTATGTCGTAAATTTGATCTTTTTATCATAGTCAAAATTTTGAATAAATGTTTACACACATACGTCAGAGGTTGAAAATGACAATGATTCGATTTAATCAGCCGAAAATTTGACCTCTTTACTAGGAAAAAAAAAAAATACGACCTATCGTTAAAAATTTGATGTACAGTAAAATGTTTTTCGAATAACTGAAATCTAAAAGCAGAGTTCTGAACTTTATTTTGTACTTAAACAGTAAAAGATCAAAGTGCAATCACTATTACTGAAATGCCTCAAATCGACATGAGTTTTGTTCAAACATTTGATAGCAGAATTATTTTATTAAATTAGTGTTTTGCGAATATTTTGTTGTAACGATAAAGAAATAACGAACAATCTGCTTATCACTTTTCTTTATTGCTATTATTAAGAATAGCGATTACGTATCGAGTTGAATTAAGTATACGCAGTTGAAACAGTGCGAATTACGTAAAATTGCTTTAACTTCAACACGCGCCGGTACGAGCCTCGAAGCTTGATGATAAATCAAGACGACAGTCTGCAAGTATAAAACCGGTTAAAAAATATATATATATATAAAAAAAAAAATAATAATAATAATTCCATTATATATTACGATGGGTTTAAAATGATCATAATTATTCGTTATGGTATGCTAAAACAAATCCCAATGCTGTTATAGTTTTTGATTCTTTGTGTGAAATTTAGTCGGATCTTGTCAATAGTTTGACAATTTTTTCAAATTTTTTTTTATTGAGATAAGCTTCCCTTCAGAACATATATGGTGAAATAATAATGAGAATTAATCAACATTGCACTGCACATGAAAAAGAGTATTATTCAAATTCTATTCTCATTAACGCTACTAAAGGCTGCGAAATTCATATCGTCTGAAAGATCTGGAATGGGAAATTCGCAGTTTTTCCTCTTTTTTTTTGTAGGGCTGTATTCAGGAACGATTTCACAGATTAATGTAATCGGTGTTGCTCCTCTGATACTACATCTTCTTGTGCTGATAACGATTGAATTATTCTAATATCATTTCACTTTTCGATCTCTCGTTCAGTTTTCCTGAAACATTTCAGATCGCTAATTGAGAAACGGTAGAACAAGAAAAAAAAAAGAAAAAAGAAATGACCTGAATTTCTGAAGGATTGAAATTATAATAAATGAATACATGCTTTCCAAATTGTTCGCCATCCTGTATCGACTCGGGTAATTCTGCGTTTAATGTTTCTGGAAGAAGCAGTGACATCAGACCGGCAATCAACGAACAGAATCCAAAAATGGCAAGTGGTAAAGGCGTCCAGACTTCAGCCTGCAAAAAAAGTCGGTAAGGGATGCAAAAATTCTAGAAAACCGTGTCGATGATCACGTACTTACTAAAAGATTAATATAAGGTGCTATGATCGCACCAATTTTAGCAAAAATACCACTAGCACCAAGACCAACGTTCCTAATCACAGTGGGAAATTGTTCTGCCGCGACAACTAAGACTGCTGCAGATGAAGATGAAATTGCCAATTTTCCAACCATTGCTAGAACTACAACCATCCATGGCATATCTATAATGAAATTTTTAATTACAACAGTTAGGGTACATCAGGGACATTCTTCGAACTAGACGGGTCAGGGTAATTGCCAAAAAAATGTACAATGAATGTGATTGAATTGAATTTTACTTACTGATAGGAACAAATAATGTACATAGCAAGGAAGTTCCGGCGAGTGTCATACAACCACATAAAATATTTTTTCTTCCCCATTTATCTAATGTAAAGAGAAGGAATATAAAAGCAGGTATTTCTACAGCAGCAGAGATTCCGAAATTAACGTACTCGTTACCAGCGAGATTTGAAGTATTCCAAGATAATCCGTAATATGTTCCACTATTTACAAACCTGGTGATACAAATTAAAATTCACATCGTCAGAATAGCATATATAATTAAATAAAAAATATTTCTTACCACATAAAGAAAATTAATAGTGTCTTTTTCCTCAGGTTTGGGTATCTCAAAAGATCAAATGCCGATGGTTCTTTGAGATCTGGCTTACTCTTGGTGTCTCTATTCAACAAACTATTCAACGTATCTCGAGATAATTCGACCCCATTTTCTAATGATGCCTTTTGAAGTAAATCTTTCGCTTCTTCTAAACGACCTTTCGTCAGTAGCCATCGTATGGATTCAGGAATCAGCCTATCATAGAATGGGGATAAAAAAGTATACGGATATTTGGCGAAGCTTGAATTAATTACTTCTGCAATTTTAGGTCCATTTTTATAAAGGGGTAAATTATTAGGGTACAATAATTGAGATGTGAATATCGAATATAGGTATTATTAGACTTACCACCAATATGTAAGGAAGGCAATGTTGGGAATAATGAAAGCAATCTGCAAATATCGCCAGCTTGTGATGAAGTATGCAAGTCCGGTAATGATGATATAACCTGATGTGAAGAATAGCTGGAAACCCATTTCCGCTGCCAATCTCTTTTTTGGACCAACCATTTCGAGTGCTGAAAATAATATATGATGGTAGTAGCATTCAAAGTAATTTCATCAAAGGGTGCTTACCCACAACGTAAGCGCCTAGAAATACACCGCTGGTTGTTGACCCTACAATAGCTCTGAAAATCATGTATGAAATGAATTCAGGAGAAACAGCAGCCAGTATTCCGCCAACGAGTTGAATTATCAGAACCAAAAAGAGAGTCGCTCTGCGCCCATATCTGTCAGACAATCCACCAAAAATCAACGACCCCAGCATCACTCCCACCATAAACACTGAGTCACCTGTAGCTCTCAGCCACGCATTATCGCAAACCAGATTCCACTGAAAAAATGGAATTTCGTTTTTAACTAATGAATTTCGTAATTTTACTGACAGATGAATAATCTGCAAGCAATCCGATGCCTTACTCACTTCGGTTGTAGTTGTTAGAAGGTACTGGCTTTTATCGTATACAAAAGAGTGACATTTCACAGCCGAAGGAGACGTAGAAAAATTTCGATCCGAGACGTTATACTGATTTTCGTAATCGCTTTCATATCTTTCGCACTGTGACCAGCTTTTGGTTTTATGATCCCATGGATAGCTCATATTCGCGACATCAGGTGGTAGCAAGTAAGTGGTATTTTCTGGATCTTCATGTGGTAATAAACATCTGAAATCTGTGTTAGCTGCTAAAAAAACACCACCCATTTCATGAAAAGCACAAGTTATCACGGGGAGGCATAAGATAAAATAAATTCTTCGTTGATAGTGGCCAAACTCTCCTATGTGTGAAATCACATCATCGTAGCCCATTTTTTTTTATCGGATTAGTATATTATTCTGATATTCCGTTTTTCAATCCTTCTTTTCGCCTCACGATGCGCCAGTCGAAAATTTCTTTTCACGATAACGCGTAGTATTTCTGCACCGTGATTATGATACTTGTGATTCTCCTCATTCGAGTATTATAGTGATATCTGAGACTGATTTGCACATCTGAAGGGTGGGAGCCAGGAGGTGGATGATTCTTCAGGACCAGCCTGAGGTTCTTCCAGGTGGCTTGTACCCTGGAACACATAAGTAGTGTTGGATCGATCAAGCGCAACTTTATCTTATCGCAGATTCAGCTTCTAATCCGTTGCATAAAAAATCGTCCTCCACGGCCATGAGAGAAGTTTTGATATAGTATCCAATATCCTTCCACGTTGCGTATCAGCACGTGTGCGGACCGTGCATCACCCACGACATTATGGTATTACTCAAAAAATGCTCTAGAAAGCAGTAATACCTACAGTGGATTTACTGGACCAACTGACGCTTATAGGATTTAAGTTATGGCAATAACGTCTATAATGAAGGCTGTAGAGTAAAACCTTGATTATCCAAAATCAACGGGGAAAATTTATGCACGGATAATTGGGACACTTTTGTATGCACAAAGAGTCTATTTATGCAGAAAATTTCACGATTGAACGACACAGATGAAATATTTATTAGAAAAAAATCGAACGCAAAAAAAAAAAAAAAAATGACATGTAAAAGCATAATATACACAAAGAAGATGCGAGTAACGTTCAGACATTGAATTTTCACGCTGTCCAGTCTTAATCGTCACTTCCCTACTATATTTTCTAAAACATAGTGTAATAGCTGAAACAATAACATAATGATGTACATTAAACCTTTTAAAAGTAATGATTGCGTGGGCGGTATATTTCCTGACCGGACATGCCAGACATACGAATACAAACGGAATACTTATATAGAAACTAATTCGAATTTTCTTTGAAAATCGCAAATGTATGATTATTTGTGTGCGCGATAAATTTTCAAAAACAACAAATTCCTATGGTCTGCACTGCCGATATCCATTTATAGTATTATACCTAATGGTTCAAATCACTTTAGGTGTTGTGGTCACAATGGTATACATATGACATATCACACTCACTGTCCCTGTAGTGAATATGATATAATATATATATACCTATGATGATTTTATATATACATATATGTATGCTTACGTACGTTGGTTTAATTACTTCCTGCTAGGTGGCGATCACCCTTAAACGGCATTCTCGCAAGTGAAGTAAGAACAGTTTATCAAAGTACAAAAGAAAAAGAAGCACGCAAACTCTTCACAATCAGCAATGAAAGGCAGATTGGAGATAACGAATCATACAAATACCACGGTACCACCAACCTTTACCTCAACGTTATGATCAAATGAGTTAAATGCGATAAAGGGACATAGACTCATAGAATATAAGACCGGACTTCATTCAGTATAAATAAGTGACGTGAACACCTGAAAGAGACAGAATGCTACTACAAATCAGGTGACTGAGAGAGCCACGGTTAATTTAAAGTAGCTATATCTCTGTACAACACGTACTGTACTCGCTAATGCCATCTCCTTCGCTCTCTGATCACTTAAGCGGTTTTCAGTCTATGGGCGAGTGCGTGAACGACAGATTTTGGTATGTACCATGTTGGTACCAGACCCTGCTAGGTACTTTAGTACTGTAGTACTTAAGTTAAGATATTTAAGGCGGGACATTCGAAATTTGAAACTCGAGCATCGAGACAGGAGAAAAAAAAACAAGCTATTCGAGAATAGAAGACAAAATAAATGATCTACAATCATTAGAATAGTGCTGATCGATCAATATGAATTATAATAGCTTCGACTAAGAAACTTTTCAGTCATTGACATGATGTTTAACGTTCCCGCCTTTCTGTCTGTACGTTAGCATTGTGCAGCATAGCAGGGGGTCTAGCCACTTGTAGCAAGTAGCTCTGTCTATCTCTATACCATTGCTAACAAGCCTGCGTACGCGATGTTACAACTATAACTATAACGTTGACAGAATATGCAGGGATAGATGCTTTGCCAGCTGCTGAAAGATATCTCGACAGATATATTTAGGGTAGGATAGTTAGGTTTCAATAAATCATAGTACAATCAATTAACAAAATCATGAATATATTTTATACTGCGCTACTCTCGTACAAATCTGCACTGTCAATCGATTGTTGCATACATTACACCGTCGTTTTTCACTTTATGAAGTGTAATATACTCTCATTCCACAATCGCACATTTTCCCATTTTTAATTACAAAAAGTCATTGTTGTGGTGCGTACCAAGAATAGTATGAAAAACCCTAGTTTCATGTTTATATGGCAACGAAAGACAGATCATCTGAAATATGTCGTGGATATGGAAATCCAGTCCATTTCTTTGGTTCATTTATATCTAGCATCGGTTTCACCGATTAATATACTCCCTTTTCTTTTATGTATATCTTTTTTTCCGGTGCTGTTAATGGCTGGACGATATCACTTTCATTCCACTTTTCAATGTCTAGCATGTTTTTCCTGCGGAACAAAGAAAAAAAGAATAAATTAATCATCAATCATTCGTTTATTCTCACACACCAAAGACATATTAAACAAATTAATTAATGGAAACATACTTTCCAAACCGTTCGCCATCCTGTATAGATTCGGGCAATTTTCTGTTCAACGTTTCTGGCAATAATAATGTAAGCAGACCTGTCATCAACGCACTGGATCCAAATATGACAAGTGGTAAAGGCGTCCAAATTTCTGCCTGTAATAGTATAAGCATATAAATATTTGAAGTTAAAGAGACGATTTTTTTATGGTAACGGAATAATTTCTTCGAACCAAAGTTATGACGTATCTCATCAAACTTACCAAATGGTTAATGTAAGGTGCTATGATTCCACCAAATCTAGCAGAAGTAGAACAGGCTCCAAGACCAACATTTCTGACTGCAGTAGGAAACTGTTCTGCCGCAAATACGTAAACTGCTCCGTAAGAGGATGTGATTGCCAATTTACCAAACATTGCTAAAACTACGATCATCCATGGCATACCTGTGATGAAATTGTTTCAATTAAAGATTCAGTTATTTGGGATATTCGTCTAGGTGGACCAGTCCAAGGAATCACCATGAAATTGTATAATGAACGTTGGTTAATTTAATTCTAATTTTACTTACGAGCAGGAACAAATAATGTACACAGCAATGAAGTCCCAGCCAGCAACATGCATCCACATAAAATAATCTTTCTTCCCCATCTGTCCAATGTGAATAGCAGGAATAAGTAAGCGGGTACTTCTACAGCCGCAGCTATTCCGAAATTAACGTAATCGTTTCCTCCGAGATTGGACGTATTCCAAGACAATCCGTAATATGTTCCACTGTTCACGAACCTAGAAATGCAAATTTAACATTTAGATCGATAAAATGACTCATACGAATACATCAAGTACTGATACAAGGTATGAATATGGTTATTGAAGCATGATGATGAATAAATTCAGAAATTAAATCATCGAGATCTCTTACCACACAAAAAAGAGTAGCAGACTTTTTCTCCTCAGATTTGGGTGTCTCACAAGATCAAATACGGATGGCTGTTTAAGATCTGGTTTACTCTCGCTGTCATGAATCAACAAACTATCCAATGTGTCGCGAGATAATTCTATGCCATTTTCTATCGATGCTTTTTGGAGTAAATCCTTTGCTTCTTGCACACGTCCTTTGGTCAGTAGCCATCGTGCGGATTCGGGAATGAACCTATTGGTATATTAATAAAAATGAAATATGTATGTGATGTAATACATAACGATATTTGTAACACCTTGAAAAATATTATCGAAAATAGCATTAATCTTACCACCAGTATGCTAGAAAAGCAACGCTGGGAACAGTAAAAGCGATCTGCAAAGTTCTCCAGTTTGTGATATAGTATGCGAGTCCAGCAGTGAGAATATAACCCGATGTGAAAAATAGTTGGCAACCCATTCCTGCTGCCAATCTCTTTTTCGGACCAACCATTTCAAGTGCTAAAAACAAAAATGAGACCTATCATAATCATGTTATGGAATATGGATAGGTTGGTAACAAATGCACGAGTGTGAATCGGATCGTTATTATTATGGCATTGAAAATAATATAATTCATTTTCCTAGAGTGGAACAAGTTCTCACCAATGACGTAGGCGACTAGGAATACCCCACTGGTTGTTGATCCCACAATCATACGGAAAATCATGTATGAAATGAATTCAGGAGAAACCGCAACGAGTACTCCGCCAGCCAGTTGAATAATAAGTGCCAAAAAGAAGGCCACTCTGCGTCCATATCTGTCCGACAATCCACCAAAAATCATCGACCCCAGCATCACTCCTACCATAAAGAGCGAGTCGCCCGTTGCCCTTAACCATGCTTTGTCACAAACCAGATTCCACTGAAAGAAAAAAAAAAAAAAAAAAAAAATCAAACTTCGTGCTAATAATTTCATTAATTTATAAACTCTGTAAATTCGAACGTTTGGAAAATGAATGAATAAAATGTACAGAGCCGAGATGTAATTAAAAATTAGCTAACGTTATACAATAATTAGCCATAATTATTATATGATTTTTTAAATTCAAATAACAGAAACTCACCTCAGTTGTAGCCGTCAGCGTGTACTGGCTGTTATCATATACGAACGAGTCACATTCTACAGTAGAACGCAACGCAGGATGATCTGCACCAGAGATGTTGTAAAGATCTGGAAGATCGTGATCATATCTTTCGCACTGTGACCAGCTTTTGGTTTTATAATTCCATGGGTAGCTGTTGTTCACGACATCCGGTGGTAGCGGGAATGTAGCATTTTCTGAATTTTCTTGTGGTAGCAAGCATCTAAAATCTGTTTTAGCTGCTAAAAAGACACCACCCATTTTATGAAAGGCACAAGATATCGCGGGTAGGCATAAAACGAAATATATTCTCCGTTGATATTTTCCAAACTCTCCCATCCGCGAAATAACGTCATCGTAACCCATTTTTTTTTTTAGAATCAATTCAACCCTTTTCTTATAGTCTCGTACGATGTGGTAATCAAATTTTTCTCCACACGACACAAGAATTAGGATTTCGGTTGTTCCCACGGTATAATTTCAAATTCTAAGTAATTACTTCAGCGACGAACACTATTCGACACTGATCTGCAACACCATTAGAGTTCAAGCTTGAAGGTAGTTGACTCTTTATAGCTTGTCCTAGGACCTCCCTGGTGGTTTTCTTTATCTGAAACACAATATCAGCATTGTTTCTGAAATGCGTAGATTCATTTATGCCAAAAGTATAGCGAATCGGTGCTGTGACAATATACCCATTCTATCTTCAGTACTATTCATTATTCTTTTCAATCTCCGTACTTTACGTAACAATTTATTTTATACCTCAAAGAATCTCAATGTATATTATAATGACATGTTTAGATTTTCCTGCATAAAGGTATAAGACAACTATCTTATACGAATTGACTATCCCACCTTCCGATTCTTTGCATATAATGAGTTGCTTTATCCTCCTGCCAATAAGTCATGTCCCTTCTCTTTCTTTGCACAGTCACATGTGCAGACTATCAGACGCGTTATGAGATATACAATCAAACTACACGCATACGAATAGTAAAAAATAATGAAATCTGTAATTTTACACCAGGATTGCCTATAGCGAGGGTCGCATACGATTTATGTATTATGTAGGTACTATAAGAATTTATGTGAAGGAATCGATATGAAGAATTGGCAATAATACGCACAAATGGTTTCTATCTGTAAACAAATTTATATCGTCATACAGGTTTCATCTTTCCTTGTTATTGTGATTTACTTGAAATGAAAATAACCGATATCCAGTAAAACTGGTTAGTCAAACGAAATTACGATGATCAGATACAGAAGATTTGATATCGTGGATATCGTCATCTGAACAGCGAAAAAAATTTTATTTCAACCCAATTCATGGTCACTGTGGGTAAATTTTAACCAGGCCTTCGGGCCCAAATATCTATATTTTTTGAAAAATTGACCTATTTACGATTTTTTTTTTTTTCAATATGTTGTCATTTGAATTTTGACATACCGACTTTTGATACATATTCTAGAATGTTGAAACTATTTTCTAGTATTTTTTCGATCCTGATAGGACTGATAGTTTTCACACAGCAACCATTTGAAACTTGGCTGGGTAAATTTTACCCAGTGATACGACCGTTTTATTCTACAGAAGTGCGATCACGAATGGGATTTTTTCACCTGCTCACGAAAAGACGAAGATTGAAAAGTGTTATTTGAAAAATTAGGGCTGCGATTTATTATGGAGTTCAAACTTGTTTTCAAAAAAGAGATGAAAAATTGAATTGCACTTTATGTTTCAGTGTCAGTTCCAAATAACGTAATTTAATTTTTAGTTGCAATTTAAAATTATTTTTTTCTCCACACCTAATCTCACACTTCTTCGACTACCGTTAGAATCCTTAAATTGTATTTGTTATTAATTTCGCTATTAGTTAGCTGATCAGACTCACTCAATATTGTTCGTCAATCGACAGTTTTCACAACTCTGAGAGTCCGAGAGCTGCACATTCGCTTATAAATCCACGCAGGAGACTCGAGGAAAAACAAACTCTAAAATACTAGGAAGTCTTCGGCTTGCGATCCTGCAGATTTAGTTGTAGAGGGAGAAAATAACTGGAAGCTGTGATACAAGGTGGTGGGACCGTTCTCGGGATCACGCGATCTATTTATACATCAATATTCTATTCGCATGGTATCAGCTATACGGGAAAAAGATTATAATTATATACAAACGGTTGGCAATCGTTTTAAATTCAATTTTCGTCCTACATCGGGAATCCCCTAGATATAAGGATAACTTTCTTGCTTCATACACCGAATAGGTATATATGTACCTTAGGGTGGTCCTTATTTGGGGTATGTTCGAATTTTTTTCGACGATAGTCCTAAATCGGTTCGAAATAAATCAGAAAAAACGCCTGCCAAGTTTAAGCCCTTAATATTAATATTAACCCGGCCCCCACGACAGTCAAAGTTTTAAATGGGAAATAGCATGTATTTTTCAAAACTAAACATTGAATTTCTATAACTCCGATAATTATTGATGAAAAAATCTAAAATTTGTTATAGTTATTTGCACTTGTAGGATGTAAAAAATGGTGCATTCGAATTTTTTTCAGATAATTATATTCTTACCTTTTGATGCTTAACTTTGAGGGAAATTTTGTTTTTCCATCACACTGAAAGGTAAGAATAAAATGATCTAAAAAAATTTCGAATGCACTATTTTGTACATCTTACAAGTGCAAATAACTATACCAAATTTTAGATTTTTTCATCAATAATTATCGGAGTTATGGAAATTCAATGTTTAGTTTTGAAAAATACATGCTATTTCCCATTTAAAACTTTGACTGTCGTGGGGGCCGGGTTAATATTAATATTAAGAGCTTAAACTTGGCAGGCGTTTTTTCTGATTTATTTCGAACCGATTTAGGACTATCGTCGAAAAAAATTCGAACATACCCCAAATAAGGACCACCCTAATGTACCTATATACTGATCAAAGTGAATAGCATCTACTTTTTATTGATAATGCAAGATCGGTGGTTATTCACATCGTAATATCATATGCAGCAGTTGACTGCTCTACGTTTATCACCCACAAGAATGATGAATTATGAATGATTACATACATGTAGGTATATACGTAGTATAAAAGATCCAGCGTATCTGAAAAACCTGATAATAGCGAGTTGCGAAAGAATGCAAATCATGGAATGCAATTTCCATACATTACAGCTAAACTATTTCTGCGTTCTTTGTACTAACCCGAATTTTGCCATATTCTTGCTCTGTCATCTATCCCTACTTTATAAGTTAGCGGTATTAATCTGGCAATGAGGGTGGCTATGAAACCAGAAAACTTCAGAAACTTAATGAAAGAGTCAGCAGAATACTGTCACAAAATTTTGTCTTGACTCGGGGATTTTTGTTGGGTTCTTTAATTTTTCAATAGATTTGAAAAAGTTAGACATTTGTCAACACACTTTGACATCCACTTAAATATATACAATTCTTATCATTCTATAATTGGAAGAATAGACTTAGAACTCTGGTTCTGAAAAATCTGGCAAACTTGTGGTATTTCAGTTCTCACTTATGGTGAAATATCTCATATGGATAACCACAGTATTAGCTGTAATAGCTGACTGCAGATATGATGTTCACTGATGAGATCAGATATTAATAAAAAGCTCGATCATGATAAACGGATAGCATAGAATGTAATTAATTCCATGTTGTAGCGTTAGACTTGGCTATTATTACGATAAATTATCACCTCAAGTGAATCAATATCAATTCATTGCAGTTAACATTCGCGACCACATTGAGAAAATATGTATATCTTGTGTGATTTATGATGTTGTATGACAAGTGCACATTGTAACTTATTGTCGATAAGTAACAAGTTCAGCCAACGATTGTTTCCCCATTGATGGTTCTCGTCTGCAAAATTTATTATTCAGCATTAAAAATTCCTGGCAACTTCCATGAACGGTTTGCCAACTTCATTCAGATGTGCAACTACTAATTTCAAAGATTTGCGAGTTTACAATCTGCCGTAAGCTTCATCCAGAGAATAATATCATGAATTATTTATATATATATATATATATTTTTTTTTTTTTCTCGAATGAACACGTTTCTTCAAGACTTCTTGCACCCAAATTATAGAGGTGAGATTTTTATCGGAAAGAACATAATTCTGGAGACAAACTTGAAGATTGGTTTGACGTCAGAAAATGACCGGAATTATTTTATTGAGATAATTTGTTATGAAGTTTTAGACATCGTAGGACTCTGAAATAAATTAGAAGTTTTTATTCTTCGATGGGTGAAGTAACGAATTTTCAAAAGTGAAAAAAAAAAAAAAAAAAAAAAAAAAATCTTTAATCAAAAATATGGTAGATGGGATAAAAACGAGAACTCAATAAACGAATAGCATTTCAATACTGATTGTATTCTCAAAATTGTCTCCTCTTTATATCTTTACATCTTTTCAATCTGTGGTTTTCGTGATAAAAGCTTGCATATAGAAATTCGATTTGAAATTTGTGAACATAGTTTGGGGTTGTTACGAACTTTGGATTTTCACAATAAACCAAAACAAAAAAGTTTATTCAAGTCATGCGGGAAAACATAGGATAAGGAATAGTGAGAATGATTCGGTATATTACAAAGTCCCCGAGTTTTCTCGGTTCTCAGAGTTTTCATCAACCCTATACTAGTTCCGATAATTATTTTTCATAACTGTACATACAATAATTACGGACAGAAGATAACAACAATATATATAGGTATAATTTGCGTAATTAGGTAATTTGGTATGTGCGTATATAGTGAAAATTACTCCTCAGGTGATTGGTATTTCTATAAAATTTCGATTTCAGAGAATTGCATTGCGCTTCAGTGTCGTATGCTGTTATGTGTACATCTGCAGCGAGTGATGTTTAAAGTTTTATTAAAAACTTAATATAATTCATTGTATAAGTTATCAGTTTTTCGAAAAATATATGAAACTGAAAGTCTCGGTCAAATAACTGGCTCATAAATTTTCGAAACATTTGTCCAACCTGAATTAGATAACATTAAAGTAAGGATTGTTCGGTATATATAATATAATAATTAATGTACACAGGTGAAATAGAGTGAAAAAAGTATAATTATGAAAAGGGGTGAAATTTTTTTAGCATATTATATTCCTTTCTTAAAACATAATCGTATAATTTATTGTATGAATCGTTATTGAACCCTTATAGTATCATGAATGATACATACATATATAGGTACAAACTGTAACTAATTGTGCATATGTATAAATGCATGTTATGTGTGTATAACACAATCCATTCTAATACATTGGTAGTTTACTTAAATATCTATATTATTTTTTTCTGACGAAGCGTAATATCTTTTTTTTTTTTTTTTTTATCTCTTCGAAAATTGACTTATGCTTCTTTGATTTTTTTTCGATAAATTATTAAAAAAATCACCTACGATGTGCACGTTTGTATTTATTATTATTATTATTATTATTGTCGTATATATTATCTTCCGAATAATTGTTGCAGATTGTAGATTGTAAAAAAAAAAAAAAAAAAAAAACTAATTATTATTATACGTATTAAAAAGAGTATAAAAAATGTTTAATTTTTTTGTTTAATTATGTTCCTAATTAACTGTTATAGAAATTAGCTCCGTAAATAAATACGGATTTAAGCGTCATATTCTGAATTTCTTAAAAATATGTCTATACGACTATATTCATGTAACATTTAATAATTCCTAGATGTAGTTGATTAATAAATATAAGTTTCATGCCTTATTTCTTTTTGTGTTTTTTTTTTTTTTTTTTTTTTTTTGTCTTGTTCATTAAACCAGTAAAAATAACTTAAATTCTGTGGAATTATTATGCGTGCAGTTCAATTAATGGTCAAATTAATTGACAAAAAAAAAAAAAAAAAAAAAATTGACGTTTATTGTTCAATAGATATTATTCTGGACTCAGAATTAATCCAGTTATCTTTTTGGTTCTCTGCTGTACCCGCAGCGATAAATTCACGTATTGATATCATCAATTTCATTTTTCGTATACCCCATTCTCTTGTGATTTTAATGGCTTCATAATTTCTATGTCATTTATTTGTTTCGCGTCTTCATCGCTCAGGCTAATTTTTCTGAAACAAGAAATTTACGGTTTTTTAAAGGAATAAATTAAATTTTAATATCATAGCTGAATCAAATCGAAAACTAAATTAAAGAGGAATACATACTTTCCAAATTGTTCGCCGTCCTGTATCGACTCGGGTAATTTTTTGTTCAATGTTTCCGGAAGAAGCAATGACATCACTCCACCAATTAACGCACAAGTACCAAAAATAACGAGTGGAAAAGGCGTCCAAATTTCAGCCTGTAAAAAAAAAAAAAAAAAAACAATCACATATTATATGGTTACGAGTTTTGTAAATCAAAATCTATAAGTGATAATTTTGAGGAAATTTTCATTTACATTAGTTCAACTTACTAAATTGTTAATTTGGGGTGCTATCACTCCACCTATCCTGGCGAAGGTAGAACAAGCCCCAAGTCCAACATTTCTAATAACAGTAGGGAACTGTTCTGCTGTGAATACATATACAGCCCCATATGAAGATGTGATTGCCAATTTTCCCAACATTGCTAAGGTAACGATTAACCATGGCATATCTGTGATGGAATTATTGAGTAAAGTAAAAATCGAGATTTCAAATTTGTTAATTTTTTATCTGACTCACCAGCAGGGACAAATAATGTTAAGAGTAATGCTACTCCAGAAAGCAGCATACATCCACATAATATCACTTTTCTTCCCCATCTATTCAATGTGAAGAGTAGGAATGTGTAAGCGGGTATTTCTACGAAACCACCAATTACAAAATTTACGTAATCGTTACCCCCGAGATTTGAGGAGTTCCAAGATAGTCCATAATATGTGCCACTGTTTACAAACCTGGCATATCCAAGGAATTGACAAAATTTTCTTACAATCGAATCGATAACACATATCAAATTAATAGTATAATTAAATCACCTTATTACTCACCAGTTGAAGAATAGTAGCAGACTTTTTCTCCTAAGATTTGGATACCTGAAGAGATCAAGCAATGATGGCTCGATCGAGTCCGGTTTACTATCGTTGTCGTTACTCAACAAACTATCCAACACGTTTTGAGGTAAATCTACACCATTTTCCGTAGATGCATTTTGGAGTATCTTTTTCGCCTCGTCTGCACGACCCTTAGTCAATAGCCACCGTGCAGACTCAGGAATGAACCTTTAGCAATAATACAAAAAAAAATAGCAATACATCTGTCTCGAGAGTTTTTATCATATCATGGATTTAAGGCCAGATTATTTATCGATCTTACCACCAGTAGATGAGAAAAGCAAGACTAGGAATAGTGATGGCGACCTGTAAGTATCGCCAATCGGTGATATAGTATGCAAAAGCGGCAGTGAGAATATACCCAGTCGTGAAAAATAATTGGCAACCAACTCCAGCTATTAATCTCTTTTTTGGACCAACCATTTCAAGTGCTAAGAATGATATGAATGGTGATTAGGTAAAGGCTGTTTGTTTGAAAATATACATGTATGATTCGCAGATTTTTATCCTTACCAATGACGTAAGCTACTAGGAATACCCCACTTGTTGTTGAACCAAGAATTAACCTGAAGGCGACGTATGAAATGAATTCTGGAGAAACAGCAACAAGTACTCCACCAACCAATTGAACTACTAGAGAAAGAAAGAATATTGGTCTGCGGCCAAATCGATCAGACAATGCACCAAAAATCATTGACCCCACCATCACTCCAACCATGAATAGCGAGTCGCCTGTAGCTCTCATCCATACATTTTCGCAAACATGGTTCCACTGAAATTCGAATAATATACTTTTAACTGAGGGGAGTGAAGAAATACTTTCTTCGTATCAAACATGCATTTACACCACTAATTTCATTTCGAATCAAGGATATACATTGAATGTCAATTTGGATACTTAAAAAAAAATCGTAGTTCTTATTTTTTAGTGCTACTGCTTGTTTGGTGGTAAAAAAATGAGCTAAAAGAATTGGGTTCAAGTTTATTTAGAACGAAAAATGGTCTTCCGTCTTTACTCAAATCTGAAAATTTGATCTTATTTTTCAAGACTTGTATAATCTAGTTTAATTGATGAGTATAACATAACATGGGATGTATGCCGGAACATCACATTCGGACGTTATCTAAGTATAGACCTTGCCGCCACTTATCAACTCAACTAAAAATAGTCAGTAATCAAAGTTTTAAAAACTTTGTAGATTCGATGTAGAATGATCTCTAAAAATTATTCCTACATTCAGCATCATTGTGTGCCTCTGAACAACAATGAATGAAGTCAAAATTTTGGTGGAATATTTTCTATGAGATGATAATATGGCACTTTGGAAAATCAGATCTTTAGGATTTTTCGAGAATCTAATGTCCGCGTATTTTATTCTAATCAATTTTCAGTACTGCATGCATGCATTCTTCATCCTTCTGGTTTTAGTTAACTTGAAGTTGCTATTCCTGCCCATAGCTTGATATTATAGCGTATAATTATTACAGTAACATGAATACGGATGATCTAATCTGTTGCAACAAGCTACTACACTGGGATTACAAACTTGATCCAAGAATCAACAACTTCTAATCTTTCAAGTTACGACTTACCTGGGTTGTGGTTGTAAGTTTGTACGTGGTTTTATCGTATACATAAGAGTTATTACATCCAACAATACGAGGTGACGATAAGTTTGGATTCAAATCATATCTTTCACACTGTGACCAGGTATGTGTTTTATTATCCAATGGATATGATATATTCCTAATTCCATCTGGTAGAAAAAAAGTAGCGTTTTCTGGGTTTTCATTAGGCAACATACACCGGAAATCGGGTTTAGCTCCCAAAAAAACTCCGCTCATTTTATGTAAGGCACAAGATATCGCAGGTAGGCATAAAAGTAAATATATTCTTCGTTGGTATCGGCCGAACTCCCCCATACGTAAAATCACGTCGTCGTAAGCCATTTTTTTCTCTTTTTGTTCTTCTGGTATTCCGTTTTTCGTATATTTTTCTGACGGCAAAATTCCGTTTTTCAATATAGCCGGTTCCTCTGAATTCGGATTATTTATAGAATCGTCTATAAGGAATGGTGCTTTTTCTTCGTTTTTATGGAAGTCTAGATCTTTTTCTTCCGATTCATTTACAGTCTTATTTATCTCAGACTTTGTTTCGTTCTCAATACAATCTTCAGATTCAATTAAAGAGATCGTCTCAGGTGTTCTTTCTGAGAATTTAGGTAAACAAGAATTTTCAATACTGATTTTAACTTCTCCGAAAGGAGATGAAGCTGACTCTCCAGAATCTGCCCCAAGCACTACGGGGACTTTTATTCCCTAGAACAAACAACAAAAAAATGTATAAATTAACATTTTTAGATATGTTGCATATTATCGTCTAAATCTGTTGTAGAAAATTTAAATAACATCGCGTTCTTTACAGTAGACTGTATTTCTGAAAATGTCCTTTCGTATACATCGACTGTAGTTTTAATTTTTAAACTGAAGCAATAATTTTTTAAAATTAATCGTGTTTTAAATATTATTTTTTTACTTTGTTCAAGTATTTTTGAGTTTCAATAATGAATAAATAAATCCGTAGCATGATATTTCCTCATAATTATCTCGAACTTGAGTAAAGTCTGAGTAACCATGTAGTGATGAAATTCAGAGCTTAAATTAAAAATAAAAAAATAAAAAAAAAAAACGCGAATGCGACGAGATAAAGAACTTGTTGCTGCCACGTGCTCGCTGTTGCGTGGGTTTCAAAGCTTCCGTTAAAACTACATGTGTTTATGTAATATATCTTATAAATTAATCTCATAATATGAGAAAGGAAAAACTATATTTTTTAACTGTAAAAAACATTTGAAAAGCATTACCTATAGAATAGAATGACAAAAAATTGAACTGGACTGTACATATATAGATAATAGTATAACAAATCCATAATAGCTCGATATAATTTATTGCTTTATATTGATCTTGGACCTTTAATATAATTGGTAGAATTAGATTGTCGGTATTAGAAGTTAATGCATTGTTTTCAAAGGTTTATAAACTATTAACCCGTAAACGTAACTTATGTATACATACATATGTGTTGCGGTCAATGTATATTAATTCGTGTCAATTGTCGAGCCCACGGAACTATGCGCTATACATCCATATTGTACAGTAAAGTTCAATTCCCATTTACCATTCAACATTAAGTATATATACACTCTTATATGCTGCTTATATGAGCGATGCATTTTAGTTTATTAAATATACTCTAACAAAGGGATAGAAATTAGCTTTAAACTAAAATATAATGAACGATATGATTACGGTAAGTAGGTAAAAATAAATGAGTAATTTTTATTAATAATTGTAAATTATTTATAATATTAATTGTAAAATAATCTTTCGCGAATAAATATAAAAGGCATAAATGAAAAATTATCAAAGAAAATTTTACATCATACAATCCCTAGCTTTATGTTATCCAAAAATCCATTAAAGTTTCATGTAATTTTAAATTTGAAAAAAAAAATGATATATTTATCTACCTGAATGAATATCAGGCAAAATTTACTCCGAAATGTACAGAGAGGTATAGATACGTACTCAATCCGCGATGTTCGCGCTTGGCAGCGTTCAGACGTCAACTGACCCGCGCGTATAAACGCTGGATAGTAGCCGTCCGGAATGTATATGCAACAAGTTCATATATACATATATATATATATGTGTATATATACATATACATATAATATATATATTTATATAGTATATACATCAGTGACCAAGGACTTCTAACATTTAACTCTTTGCTTTAAGCTTTCAACCCTGAACAGTACCAAGTCTACGCAGCAATATAAGCTATCACTCTGAATTCATACGAAAAGAAGGTATACATACTCAGGTACACTGATAGAAAAGATCGTTTATAGTCAATGAAACGTGCACAACTAGATCAGAATTTAGCGAACATTTGATCCCAAAGAACATTCACCAACTGTGAGATTTTTGTCATTAACTGTTAATACAGTCGTTCCGTACAAATCTCTTGTCGTTAATTATCAACTCTTGTCGTTAATTATCAACGAACGTTTATTTGATCTATTCCAAATCCACGTTCGTTAGTAGTTAAGTCAAGTCATTGGAACCAAATGATCTTTTTTATCAGTGTATATAGAATTTTTTTTTCAATATTGATGATCTGTAGTCAGTGTGAAATTTTTCAAAACTAAACAGTAATCAATTTTTTACTATTTCTGCCATGTTTCAGTACATATTAAAAAAAAAAAAAAACAACTAAGAAAGTGTAAACGTGGTAAAATATGAATCAAGAAAATTTAGTGCATTGGTTAAATTCAACGGAGCCTATAACAACAGATGCACTTTAATCAGTCGTACGACAAAAATGAAAATAATTATACCGTATCACGATATCTATATATACCTGAACAATTATTGCCAGAGTGGAATCAACTGTTATCTTATGGATATAATATATACTTTTCGGATCATAGAAGAGAAATGATGGACTAATTACTATTGGGGCGATCTAGTATATCTTCGAAATAATATCAACTCAACATGAAATTTATTAATTATTTGTATTCGATGGTAACATATATAAGTCACGGAGATAAAGAATACGATCTTATTTCCAATATGTCCAAAAAAAAATTGCCTTTGGATGTGAGATAGCAAAATTGATATCTAATAATAATTTCATCATTTTTTAAACATCTTTTACAGAATTCCCAATTCATCACACGAAAAATTTGTTAAGGATAAGTTGGCGCCAATAATTAACGAACTGCCCTGATTCTAGCAAAACAGTTTCGCACTATATTCTCAAAAACAATGATAAAGATGCAAAATAGAAGTCAACACAGGCCAACTTGCGGATTACACCAGACGTCATCTCATCGTGTATTGCTGGAGTTGATTCAATCCCCCTATAATAGAAGATTTCGAAGAAAAAAAATAAATCATAATTTCATTTTTGAACATTTTACACGCGCGGGCTGCTGGTGGGCACATAATATTGTGATCTATCCGTGATTGATTTCTGCTATGTGAAAGGCAATATGTGGGGACAATTTCCTCTGAAACGTCACAGACCGGGAAATCTGGTATAGCATACTTTGATCTGCCTTGAATTACTTGAAAGTTGCTGGCTAGCTTGATATTGGACCAAACTACCGGCTCTTTTCTGATATCACAACGATAATCTCTAGTATATGACGGAATTTTAGTGAAATAATTGCTGCAGTAAAAGGAAATATTTTGGAAAAGGGAAAGACAGCCACGAATACTATATAAAATATATATATGAATTGATAACATATCAGCATCATGAGAGAAACACACTCGGCATGATGGTGTTATTTGATATTAGATTTAACTGCATCAGGTAGACATTTTATCAACGGTTTAATATGTTATGCTCTAATTCAATAAAGTATTATCAAGAGCACCTTCACGAGAGACGACGTATAATCACAATCTACAATAAATCACAACGACCTTCTGCAAGGTTTGAAAAAAAAAAAAAAACTAAACTAAAATCGAGTCATTTTTTTCAAAATTGTACAACTGCAGAAAGGTTTTGGTCAATTTATCTGACACGAGAGCTATTTTCCTCATAACTTCAAGTTGAATAAAATTATGACCATTGAACGACTAGTGTTTGATACCATAAGTGGTGTTTCGTCACAAAATTACATATTCGAACATTATCCGGGTACAAATAGACTTTTTATCCTGCACTTATCACCGTAACTTGAAATAGTAAATTTATTGCGTTTTAAAAATTGAGTAGATTTGATGTAGAATAATTTTTATCAGTTATTTCCACGCTATAGTAGGAATTGGAAAAAGAGTCGAGGTTTGTGTAAAATAGTTTCCCCCTAAAATCGAACTCGTTAAGATATTAGCAGTTCGAAGAGATCGAAATTTCAAGATTGCAGACCAATTTTAGACTTGCAACCTAATCCATATAGTATATTGCGTGGTATGCATAAAATGTTCTAAAAATAGTTTTATGTTCGTTTAATATATGTGGGAACGAGTCATTCTTATACCATACGAGTTTGGATGTAGAGTTTAACGTTCCCGTTCGCATTCGCGTCCCCGACAAGGCAGTCCAGTCGAGTATTCAAATCTTGATTTTCCCTCCACACCACCAACAACGTAAACCAGATAAAGGAGGAAAAAAATATGCGAACAACTTTCTTATCGTAATCGAAAGTCAACTAGTGTATCCTTTACATTCTACACACATACTTACAATAATTATAGTTTATGGTTACAGATTTTTTGTATACTTTTTTCATTTTTCAAAACCTAGTAGTAGTCTTTCTCGTTTTCTTGTAAAAAATTATTGCACCTGCACATCATTTCTGTTGAAAAAATAAATAAATAAAATGAAGAAGAAGAAGAAGAAGAAGAAGAAGAAGAAGAAGAAGAAGAAGAAATGCTTTCAGCTGTTCAGATATATCAAAATAAAATACCTGTATCAACTCTACTTCGCAATTATAATTCATATACACGTACAATGGTCTACATTCTGCAAAATATCAAGAATCTAAAGATCGCGAACAGTCACGTATTTTAATTGCTGTCTTTACATCTAACATGGGTATATCTAAAGCCCATAACTGATAAGTGATAATTATACAGTGATAACGTAAGTTAGAGGAATTTTTTAGTGGCTATACCAAAGGTGTGTATTATTATCGTTATACCATACCCTAGATTCTGGATCCTACCTGAATAATGCGTATATAGGTACACAGAAAGAAAGGTTGACTTGATTCAAGATAATTTTGCGTTCCAAAAATGAAGACCGACATTTTCTCGGATCGAATCAAAAATTTTTCTCGAACCAAGAAAATTTGGAAAATTTGAAAAATTTTCTTGGTTCGAGAAAAATTTTGATTTGATCCGAGAAAATTTCGGTCTTTATTTTTGGACCGCAAAATTATCTTGAATCAAGAATAATTTTCTTGGCTCAAGTTGACCTTTTTTTTTCTGTGTATAGGTATATCATTTCTCATGCAATTCGAGCTTTATCGGAATCGTATAATATGGATGAAAATAACAATATTGTTTATCATAGTTGGAAGCGAACGGTAAAATTATAATGTGTCCTTCCAAGCTCAATATTTACTGGTTTATTATGTGGGTAGTTATTTCTCGAGAGACGCAATTTGCTGTATAAAATTGCGGTGGCGCTTAACCGCAGATAGTATCGCTGACCGTCGCAACTTCGTCATCGTTTAGACTTACAAATTAGAATAACTATTTGCACGACTACTATCGTACTATACAATTGCTACCACAAACTTTACAAATGGAAAATGAGAAAGAAAATCATCGTCTCAATTCCACTCGAAAAATTTCATAATGCGATAATAACGTGTAAAGCGAATGAAACTGATGCTGTGTTTATTATATATTTTATATTTATTAATTATATACGCCTTATAAAAAAATAAAGACGTTTGATAACCTTTTGGAAAATAAATTTACCGATGTACCTACGTATCAGATATGCCGAATAAGTTTCAAGGTGTAATATATATATATATGTTAGGTATAGGGACTTATGTCTTACGGTTCAGTAGAGTATACAAGTTTAATAAATAATTAACAAATTCATAACTTAAATTTAGAGAAAAGCAATATACGTGAATAAAATAAGGCAATAAAAACAATAATCTGTTAAATGAAGACAACTTAAAGATTCGAAGTCCACTGTACATAATATAATAGATTAGATACATTATGTTTATCTCATGCTTGATTCCCACTTTTTATTAAACATCGTAGATACGTTAAATATAAACAATTCTAGTCTGGTGCCACTGAATGATACTTCTGATAAAGTCTTTACTCCACAGGGCATTGGGACTGTGCACATCTTTGTAGGTGGAAAGTTGATATTATGGCTAAAATTAAGGCCCATCCCTAGTCGCCCACCTCCTTTTGGTCGAAATGTGTAACATTTCGATTATTATTCGAGCCCAGGCGTAAAAAACGCAAAAAAAGGCCAACTTAGCGCAAATTCTATTTCAATTCCGAACACATACGTCCAAAAAAAATGTTCGTTTTGTGCGAAAATAGAGTCTACAGATGGTTTTTACATTGTTCGCCGAGGAAATCGAATTCGAATAATTTTTTAACAATGTAAAAACCATCTGTAGACTCTATTTTCGTACGAAACGAACATTTTTTTGGACGTATGTGTTCGGAATTGAAATAGAATTTTCGCTAAGTTGGCCTTTTTTGCGTTTTTTACGCCTGGGCTCAGGTAATAATCGAAATGTGACAAATTTCGACCAAAAGGAGGTGGCCGACTAGGGATGGGCCTTAAATCTATAAATAATAATGATATCGTAAAACGGAGGAGCGAATTTTACCTGAAATAAAATGAACAGGTGAAAAATTTCGGATCGTGAGTAACCTACGCTTCGATGTTTTATTATACCTAGTGAGATTAAAATTCTTGGGCTGGTCCCTGTCGGCCCTGACAACCCTTTTAGCTACTTGGCTATAACATCGGACCTGCATAATCAAGGCTATTTATAGAGAGTTGTCCCACCAGTTAACAACGTGCGAAAAAATGCGACTGGTTTTCTTCGAACAAAAAAATATCCGCTCGTCGACTCCAGACGTTGCTAACCTAGAGTTAAAGTAGGTGGGGCGTTCCCTCTCAAAACGACCTGGCCATGACCCTGACTATTTTAAATAATGCTTCTTACAACTTTATTACATTGTTGGTAATTGAAAAAAAAAAAAAAAATCACCCTCCTAAGAAGGTGTTGAATTTTTTGAAAAATTGGCCTGATTAGATTTTTAGAAAATTTGTAGATACGAATGTCTGCAAATAATCGAACTTTTTGAGCCAGTATCGAAGTTGGGCATGGCTCTGATTTGAGAAATAAATATGAACAGACTTTTTTTTTACAAATTGTACTTTTCTGAAAAGTAATTATTCTTTTTTTTTACTTGTATTGTACTTTTCGAAAAAGTAACAATTTCTCGATATTCTCGATATTTAAATGTTAAAAAAAAATTACGGCTGTCAATCTATCGTACTGACAGAGTAGCGGAAATGAGAAGATGATAAAGAAGGAGGCCAGGGGTATATGAGGAATCGATGATAAAATAGAAACCTTGTTGTGTCACTAGCGAGGGTGAAAAACGAGAGAGCCATCTTTAGTCCGGATTTTAAAATAGATTATAGACGTGTATAACCAAACATATTCTACTTAAGTTTATTGGGGAAAATAATAAGCCTTTTAATTAATTAATTAATTAAATGACGATGTATTTTTTTATAGTAGAATTATAACATCGCAGAAAAATGTCTAACGTATAATATTATTGCAATATCAACGAGAGCAGAATAAAAAATTCTTCTTTTTTTGGAGTTATCTCGTTTTAGGATGCGGAAAAGCACATGCGGAGCCAGCAGATATATATCTTCTCATTTTACTATACACATAGAAAAACCACCCGATCAAGAGTCAAACATTAAACTTTAAAATTCTGCTTTTATACATACATTGATGTTATCCATAGCTTCGCTCAAAGTTCTTGAAAACTAGGCTAGAAATAATTTAAGCTAATTCCGATCGGAACGCGTTAAAATAATGTCAAAATGAGGGCGGAGCGGCGGAGACTCTGAAGTCTGAAGTCGAAAATAACTCCCCGTTTTATACGTTTCGACGACCCGTTCAGAGATGCCGTTGAAAACGGCGTTGTTTCTACCCTAAAATTTGAACAGTGTTTCTCAATTTGATAATTCCACATAACGAATATCAGGCGTCTTTTAATTAATTAACATTTATTTAATTGACATAATATGCATACATCAATCGCGAATTACACAGGTGCAATTAGATTCGGTATAACTGATAAAGATAACATCATGTAATTGGTGTTAATCAAAGATATCAAAGATATCGTTTTTGATAAAATAACAAAAAAAAAAAAAAAACAAAAAAAAAATGTATAATCAGTATACATATCACAATCTGTCAGAAGAAGCACGTGTAGCACGTGTGATTACATTGGGTAATCGATATACAATATAGAGCTGATAAAAGAGCTGCGCGAAAAGAGGTCGTAGAATTTACTTGCATTTGCAATCAATATACATTCTATTTATAAAATATCAATCGTTAAGATACAAAAGTGGTAAAAATTTTATTGCTTTAGTTTTATTTACATACATATGAAGATATTATAATTCAAATTTAATGATTCGCAATTAAAATCGTATAAACGTGAACGCATAGATGTAGCTTTGGTTGCCATTCACCAGGCGCAAGGCTCTAGAGTATAACGTAGCATGTAAGATTACTTTGCTAGCTAGCAATAGACGTGCCACACCGACAGGCGCCCGTTCATAGAACATGCTTCAAATGAACGAATATATGAATGACAAATCTAGGTATTTCAGAAAGAATTGGCAAATGGGACTTCGATCCCATTTATCACCAAGATTGACGCTGTGAATTGTTCGTCATGAATGGGAACAGTATTTATATTGTTGCCCCGATTAGCACACGCAGTTTATTCATAATGCATGCTTTGAAGTGTAACCGTACCGTTAGTAATAAAACTCTGTTGCTCCATATAACAGAGAATGTAATTTTTGCATTTCAAATGTTGAATGTTAAATGTTAAATATAAGTATAAATATGAATTATATGCGTACATCGAATATGTAGTTTCAAACTTAAAAGTACTTACTACTTCTTATCGGTTGCTAACGTAGCATGACACCACGATGATAGAAGACACTATTTTCAACAAGACTATGAAACCGGTATAATGAAACACTATTCAGTTGTGGAAATGATGAAAGTCAAGTTATATCGCACCGCGAAATATACCGCTGTCCGTAGATTCTATAATCTACCTATTTGCTATAATCTATACAACACGTGGTGCGATGTATGTAGTCGTGTTTGTAAATGAGGATATATCTACACCACATGCGACAAACGTGACGCACCAGAATTTCAAGTCGGATCGGACCATATCGTACAGTAGCGTAAGACGCAAAATGCTCACGCTAATATAATATACCAAGCTTCGCAATCTCGAGAATAAAATTATTCATAATATTAAATTGTATAGAACTTATTATGTATAAACTTCATATACATTTTTTTTTATTTTTTTACTCTATCGAATCTCTTTATACGGGTGTTTGCTAGTACACCGCAGTAATGCAGGTCTCGTACCATCAGGTGAAATTATCGGTGTCACTGTATCGCATGGCACATTCTCTATCAAATAGTCAATATTTAACATAGAAAAATCGAATTTTGTTTTTCTCGCTTCTTTCAAAAACTAGATAACTAAATCATTAGCCAATTTCACACATAGGTGGTAATAGCAGGGTGAATGGTATCTATTTTTGGTATTTTTGATACCGATAAATTGATGGTACCGTTTACCGACTTAATGGTACGAGACCCGCATTACCGCGGCGTGTTTGAGAAAATAAATTCACATTATACCCGAGTCGACATTCATCGCCTATGCACTGAAACTCCAACTCCAACTGTTCATTAATATTAATTAATTAATTAATTAATTAATTGAAGAAGTCTAATTTTGAAAATTTGAAATGACATGCACAGTGCACTGAAGTAGTACAACTATGCAACGGAATAATTCAAATTCGCTGTGATTTTGAATGTAATTTTAAATTTGCAATTCCATCTTTGTTATTTTTTCAACATTCAAGATACTAAAGCTAAACCTATCTCCTCATCAGTTAGAATTTACAATTATATTTTCATATAATATAAGTAAGATATATATTCTCTGGCTGTTTTCCTTCGGGGATGTAAGCTGTAAGACAATAAGGAAAAGAAGTAGGATATTTTCTATATCAATAGTTTATTATTAATGTGAGTACATATAGACCTAGTAGATGAAATTTTGGAAAATAATATTTGCTCCGACAATGAGTCAGAGTCCCGAACGGCTCGACCGGCACGAATGTTCTCGTTATTCTTGGCTTTCGTTGAACTCGTATAGTTGGCGCGTCGGCTAGATGTGTGATATCGATTCCTTCCGAAGATTTCCGAGGTCAGCCGAAGTCGCTTAAGTGACGTATGTCAGCCAAAGTGGGCAGTCCCGTGTCTCGTGTCCCGCTAGTGCTGGTCAGAAATAAATTATTAGGTATATTTATTAAAGACCGCAAGAATATTGTCAGCGAGAAAACAAAAATATATAAATAAGCCGATAGGAAAGAAATAAAAATTAAAAAGAATTAAAAAAAAAAAAAAAAAAAAAAGAAAAGAAAAAAAAAAAAAATAGAAAACTGTGAAAATGCATTCCATTTAATTATGATCAAGTCAATAATAAATATCGCGTGAATTATTACTGGATAAATAAAAAGAGGTGCGTATAGCACTTTTGTATCACGATTTATATATCTTTTCTATATAGCATGCATCTATATAATACAATAGAAGACAAGTATTGCATATTGGACAACACACTCATACATACATTAATAATAATGTGTCACTTCGATCAATTTTTAAGTTTACGACCTCTACTCGTTCAGTCATTTAATTAACTTTAATCTCTTATTCAATAACCCTAAATTAATCGTTACATATGATAATATAACAACAAATATACTACATTACTGTTGTTGTATATGAGTTTCAGAGTTATTATTTATGTAATAGCTAATAGGTACATACATACGTAGTAGGAATTGCATCGATCTTTACATATTATGTATATATATACGTATGCCTATAATAACCTTGATTTATCGTAACAGATTATCTACCTGAAGATTATTTTCAACAACTTCCTAGGTATGAATGAAATGACATGAAATATAATTCGATATAATTTTGTAGGCGTATTTCGGCGTGTAAACGAGAGAGATGGCTGCGGCAGCAGCATTAGGTAAATAAAGTTAAATAATAATCATTAAAATGTCTTACTTCAAGTTTTAAATATTCAAATAATAACCAACAGTGATTTACGCCCCTTTCATACTCCGAAAAATGAACATTTTTACATAAATCGTAAATTTCTAGGTTAGGTTAGGTTAGGTTAGGTTAGTTCAGAACTCAATTCTGTTTCACGTATTTCCTGAAAGCTTAGAGAATCGATATTACTGACCTAAAAAAAACCTCAAACGAATCGGGAAATTTGAATGATACATTTGTTTTCTTTCAAATTTTTCACAGGCGTTGATCCCTGGGTGATCCAGCCTCGGGAACGAGCCCGATATCAGGAACAGTTCAATTCCTTAAAGCCAGTAAATGGCATCGTTACCGGAGAACAAGCGAAAGGCTTTTTTCTTCAATCGCAATTACCTCCGGCAACTCTTGGACAAATATGGTAATTTTTTAAGTTCAAACAGAACCACTCTGCTCAGCCTTGGATTTATTATTTAAAAAACTGTTTTCAAACCGATTATTATTGATATTGGATCGAAATTGGAAAAGATATTTATTTCTTAATCGATTTTTGTCTTACTTTAACAGGGTGTCCAGTTATCATGGAATTTCTGGAATCATGGAAATATCATGGAATTTGATATACCCTTGAAAAAACCTGGAAATATCATGGAATTTCATGTCGGTTCTGGAATTTTTCAAATAATCTTAAATCTCTCGCGAATTTTTCTTTGAGCTGTCAGCGTTAGTGCGTGAGCTTAGAACTTTTCATCGTATTTTGAGTATTTAGTTTGGAATCGTAAATCTAAAGTTCCAGTAACAAATGTTTTTTTAGGTTCCTATTTGCATTTAAGTCATGTCAAATTCTTAACGCACTGTGCTGTGCTCTTGTCAAAAATAAACTAAATTCTTGTTGATATTTCTGTTGTATTTTCCTTCATTATCTACCATAATCGACCTGGAAAAATCATAAATCCTGCTTGGAAAACCTGGAATTATCATGGAATTCCATTCTAACAGATAACTGGACACCCTGTTTAAACTTGGAATGAAATTTTTTTACGACGATACTTCGTACTGCACCATCGATATTGAACTGTACTTGAAAAAAAAAAAAAAAGATAAATTCTGATTTTATATGATTTAAAAATTTAGGGGACTGTCGGATACCGATGCAGACGGAAGAATGGATCTCAATGAATTTAGTATCGCTTGTAAGCTGATCAATTTAAAACTTAGAGGATTTGAAATACCAAATGCACTTCCACCGACTCTTATACGAAGCCTAAAAGTCATTCCTAATGGTAAATATATAGAAATAATTAATCACCAATAATTTATAGGGATAGAAATTTTCAAATAAATATAAAATGTCTTCATTATATAATAAAAATTCTTTTAGAATGAATAAAATACGAATCTAATTAAAATTCGTCTGAAACAGAGCTAAAACCTTCTAAAAAGGGAACAGTTACTCTAACTATAATTTAATATCTGAATCAGCATTATAATTGCTTACAACTCTCTCTCACACACTAACAAATTATTCATTATTTTTCAACTATCTAACACGCTGTATGCATAATAACGTTACGCACTGCTTGGTAAAGATGGGAACATGGTTAATCTATTGAACGGGAGTAACATGAATGGGATAACAACTGTACAGCCTTTGGGATTGGGTTCTATGCCTGGAAGCATAGCGCAACCTTTAGCAGGTTTAAACGGTTCTGGTACGCACCCAATGCGGCCACTTCCACCTATGTCCATGTCTATGGGTGAGTTAATTGAGATTTATATTGATATGTCTCGTTTTTTAATTTATCAAAGAAATACAAGAAATTGAACACGACGTCTAGCTGCGGTTTGTGATATATATCACAAATTTGTAAATATATGCGTATTTCAACTGAGATAGACATGGTTTCAATTAACAATTCTTCAAGCCTTTCAGAGCTGCAATAACAAACTAATCAAATTATTTTATTCGTCTGCTACAATTGCCGTATACTACAATATGACATAATTGGCATGGCACATTAAATCTCATAGAGAAAATACACTCGAAGAATAGAATAATAAATATATAGTGTAAGATTTGGAAATAATTTCACTTAGTTTACACAGCTGCACGCTGAACGATATATCTGTCCTGAAATATGCTTTAGTTGAGAATGTTAGAACGAATGAATATTTAGTATTAATGAATAAAATATGGAAATAAACAACGATACTGATCAAGATATTGAATAATCAATTAATAACACGTTACGATTATTCTAATGATACACGCTAACTTATAATAATCAAAGCTGAACACATTTTCTCAGGTATTAGATCTGTTTTTTTTTTTTAGAACTGCATTAGTTTTCTGTTAGATATAAATGAACGTGATTGCGATAGATAGGTTTTCACAGTATATATATATATATATATGGTTATCAACACTGAATAGCGGCGCTTGTATGTCATATATGTTACACCTTGTAGCCTCACATCAGAATAAACAGTGCGTGGCTACCAGTACACACATCGTCACTAGTTACGCAACATCAAAGCCTCCTGCTCGACCTGCACCCCCTTCCATGGGTATGTGGTATGCCTGTATGTGTTAAAGCGTGCGTAGAAATGTGACGGTCAAAAAAGTATGTCGTTATTGTTCGTATGTGATGTTTGCAATAGTTCGTTACATGATAAATCTTTAAAATATTTGACCTACTCATTTCTATCTTTGCTGGTGTTCGTTCTCTTTTCATCTGGCTAAAAACTCCAGCATAAAGAATAGTTCGATTGCACAAAATTTTATCTTGGAAAAAATTGTCTTTGCATGTTTGAAATTCTATGCCGATTTTGATTGCAGATTATTTGATATTTTCATGTATCATTTATTAGCGTTGAAAGTTATTCAACTTCCAGAAACTTGATCAAAGGAAAATATCTTTAAAAATAAATTCAAACAAATTGAGTGAGCGAAGTTGTTACTTCACTTGGCGTATGAGACTTTTTTTATTTTTGATACAAACGCTCAAATCTGATGATTGTTTTATCTCTCGTAGAAGATAAATAATCTGTTATTACTCACTCCCTATGTTCTCTGATTCATCAAAGTTGAGAATAGGATTGAATAATAAAGTAATTTTCCTTCATCGCTCTTTTAATCATTGTTTCTTTTTATGTCGGTGCTTCATCACGCATATGCCTTGCGATTTTATATCTAGAAAATTCATATTTTTTTATTAATTTCATTACAATAGCAACACTTCTTGATTTATCCTTCGATTCTTCACCGCCACTGGTACCTATGCGGCCTGCAAATTCATTTCTTTTGGGTATGTTACTTCCTCAAATTTGTGCCTTGAACGCGATATTTTTTACTGGTTTTTGTGCCGTTGAAGTGGCTATTAACACATATAAAGAGAGCACCATTTCAGCACTAAATCTTGTTCTAGTTTTAGAAGTGTTCCAACACTAAGATAATACATGCATGTGATGATTAGAGTGACAATGAGTTAATTGCATCCATATTTACACTGCTTATACTCTGAAGATTTAGACAAAACAGGACAGAAGCAACATCTAAGCTTGCTGTATTAAGTTTCAATTAATTGAAATAATGTTTGAGATTATTATTATATCTCGTGTTTGCTCATGTTCATTAGAAGATGAGTTTTATTTAATCTAAAACTTGGGAGAAATAAGCTGGCTAAAAAATATGATCTTTTCTTCAAACTTTTGGGTTCGATAATATGCATGCTGTTTATTACTTTCTAGAAATGTATGACTTGAATGCTACGACTTTGTTAGACTCTTTGCTGATCTGTTTTTAACTGTAAATTATTATTTACAGGACAGTAATGCATTACTACAAGCTTTTATTCCTACGTACATTATGAAGATGTTCGAAAACATTCTTTACCTCCTCTGTTTCACTTTCTACATGTTTTTATCATCGTTTCATTTTCTATTTACCATTTTTCATGTCCTTCTCTCATCTCGTTTCTGCTGCACTAAGGAACAACTAATTCTGCTTCAGCTGGTCCGCCGCAAAGGCCTGCACCACCATCATCTATTGGTACGTCGGGGATCTATTTCTGAAATGATTTAAAGAATAATTCTATCTTAAAATAATGTTGTGGTAACAATTCTATGATAAACTGTCGATCGTAACAAATATTTGCGTACTACTCATTTGCACTGACTGGATTTTGTGAATAGGTGTTTTTATTTAGTTTGTGATTTCTGTATAGCTAAGTCCTCGTTCTTTCATATTCCATCTGTTTCTTTGTGTTAAATGTATCGCTTACTTGTATTTGAAACAAAAATCCGAAATTTTAATTAAATTATCCGTGTGATGACGCTGACGACTGTGTTAGTAATTAATTTTATTTTCACTTTTAAGTCAACGATGAGTTTGTTTTTCAACAAATACATTGAATATTAACAAGCGCTATCAATAATAACATAGATTAGCAAAGATAAATGCTTTCAAGTATACCCAAAGCCTTGATAATGGTTTGATGATTCGTGTACGTATTTAACATGCATAAGTAAACATTTCCTTTGTCCAAAAGCTTTTGATGATAATATTTTTAATATCAGTATTATAACTTTAACACAACTTGTACTAATCCTTACAGGTACAGTGCCGCTGATTGGTGGTCCCCCACCTAAACCTGCACCACCGTCTTTTCCAAATAGTCCAGTCAACATGGGAATGTCGCCAGTTAAAATACAGCCTAATTCTAATCAACCGATACAATCAATGACTGCCGCCGCACCATTGGGTAAATATCCATACTTTGATGATTTTTCTTTAAAAATTTATGGAAATTATTGAGCAATGAATGAATGAATGTTGATTGTCGGGCTTAGTTTGCCGAGTAACTAGAGCATAGCGTCAAACACAATACAGTTTTAATTCTCACAACATGTTCCTTTTTTACAGACTTGTTCGAGTTTGATTTCTCAGAAGGTATTTAAAGTAGATAAAGAGATAATATACATTTAATGCATCAATTTTTTTTGTTGGTTTTTCATATTATTGTGTTTTTTTGTTTGTTTGTTTACAAGTTCATTTTTATTTCACAAACTTATTCTAGTATCTTATATTTATAATAATTGCCCACATAACTTAACATTCATTGTCGTTTAGCTCCTGAGTTTTATCACTACTCATCGTTAATACATGTATATTTTTTGTTTCGTTTAGCACAAACTCACCTTTTCTCATATTCTATTCTATAAATTGTTTAATAAAAAAATTCGAAGAAATTTTATTCACTAGGTAAAGAAAACTGATGATATTTCATTAAATATGTTTAGGTATAATGAAGTGCAAATTCTATTATACCAATCAATGTTTCAATCAAGCCTCTTGCCTATCAGGATCAATTTAATTGTTCAAATTTTTTCAGAATAAATATTATTCACTTTCATTCAACAAAAATTGCACTATTTAACATCTTGACTGTGTTGTACTCATCTTCATTGAATTCACAATACTGTTCCATCACAAACCAAGTCAGTAACCATTGTTTTTAAATAGGTATGTCGACTGTAGCACCGATCGCACCTCTAAATACCAATCCAACACCAATTGCAGCTTTTGGAATGGGTGGCGTGATGCCAATACAATCGGCGATGATACCTCCTATGTCTGCCGCTACAATGGCACCCATGGCTTCCATGACATCAGGTGGAGTTCAAAACTATAGAATTTATATTGAATTTCCATTCTGTGATACTTTGCACTTTAAAAACTAATCCATGATATACAATATTCATTGAAATTGCTGAATATGAATTTCTTCGTAATACAATTCACTCTTATCACAAAGGTGTGCCGATCAACAATGTCCCATTGGCATCGACGCAGCAACTTATGGGAAATGCATCAGTTCCGACTATTTTTCCACCACCTATTAACGGCAATCCTACACCTGTATCGACGAACTCTCCAATGAGTACAACTACCAGGCCACCAAGTATAGACAGAGTTGGTTCACTAGACTCTCAGCATAGTCAACATTCTGTTGGTTCACCTCAGGCAGAATGGGCGGTACCTCATCAAACCAAACTGAAATATACTCAGCTATTCAATACATGGGATAGGACCAGATCTGGATATCTATCAGGACCACAAGCAAGGAATATTATGGTTCAAACTCAACTGCCTCAAGGAATTCTGGCTCAAATATGGTGCGTGATGAAAATGATTTGTCTTCGTTGATTCCATTAATCTGGGAGCTTTTAAGCCTGCAATTAGTATTCATTAAATTACGTTATTCATATTCAATCTTTTTTGCATTCAGGGCTTTATCAGATATGGATGTTGACGGCCGATTGGGCTGTGAGGAATTCGTTCTGGCCATGCATTTGTGCGACATGGCTAAAGCTGGTGAGAAAATATCTCCAACATTACCAATCGATCTTATCCCGCCTACATTTAGACGACAACGACAGGGTAGCGTTACTTCACAAGGAACAGCGGAGAGCATTGA